>OZ010602.1:56821808-57079308 GCA_963932145.1 Acanthosepion lycidas | reverse complement strand
GCAATAACTACAGGTGCTTCTTCAATAATTTTTTGATGACGTCTTTGGATTGAGCAATCTCTGCCAAACAAGGAAATAGCATTACCATACATGTCAGCTAACAATTGGACCTCCACATGGCGAGCAGTCATGGCCAATTTCATAACAAAAATTGGAGAACCTGGAACTTCACTCTGGACCTGAGAAAAGGAAAAAATCCATACAATAACCATTCTATATGAAAAATTTAAGACTTAAAAACCAAAGAACAGCATAAGATTAAGAATGTTTTTCAATTAAGATGAAAGAGTTTACTTACCTGCCTGAAGAGGTTGTGGAAATCATCAGCATTGTTAGCTTTCCGAATACCACGCCCACCTCCTCCCTCAGAAGCTTTTATCATAACAGGAAAACCTATTTTATATGCAGTTTTTAAAGCTTCATCAACATTATTTACACAGCCTTTGGCATAAAGGTCTTGAGGAACCATTTGTTGACGCCCCTTGTTTTTCACAATTTCATTTTCTTTTAGAGTAAGACCTGAATCAAAAATAACATCACTTTATCTAATTTCTACATAACTAAATGTAGAAAATAAGGTCTGTAATAATTTCAAGAAACCCTCAATATATGCCAGATATACTGACGTTTTCATATTAATGGAAAATATAGATGAATTAAGAAACCTTTGAAAGTAACTGTTCTATAATTCACTTACGAACTCAACATTAAAAATAGGATCCCTTTCCTTGATCTACTAGTAGATGCTGATATTTTATTACTTCAATAAAAGTAAAATTCATGTCTTAATTATGAAAGTGAACAACTATAAAATAGGTGTATATAAAACTACATGAAAATGAGTTTTGGACAAATTATTCTATAGAGAATTAAGCAACAAACACTTCACAATAATTTCCCAAATCATATTTATTAAGAATTAATGTTACCTTTAAAGAAATTTTAAAAAAATAACATGCGCAACCATTTTTATATAAACAAAAATAAAGACTGTTCAATCATTTTATTGTCACTAGATGCCTCCTAATTATAAACAAGATGAAAAAGGTTAGGGTTAAAATATAATTTGCTGGTATATAACAGATATTGATCCTAAAAAAAAAATACCTTAGATTTATCATTTATTACAAAATATTCAGAACATCTAATCTAATTCTTATAAATAATTCAACACCTCAAAATTCTGCTGCTCAAGATTAAGATTACACCCTTCACAACAAAGAACCATAGAACACATATCACATGTGATTCGCAGAGCTGCTCAGTTTATTTTTATATAACATTTTAACAAGATATAAAAAATCCATTTATGTTGCATCTACTATGAAGTATTCTTATTGCACAAAATCTAGAGCAAGGAAAATAGGTAATAGACATTAATATAAAGATGTTTAAATTAAATCAAAGTATTTCCAAAGTAAAAAGAAAAAAAAAAACAAATTTGAAGAGACAAAAAGGATTGAAAGAAGAAATCAATGAGATATGGAAAGATTTGTACAGAACAAATCTAATGCATGGATAAGAAAGGAAATTCAATAATGGAGACAGATTAATAAATATAAAAACAGAAGGAAATAAACTAAAGGGGGTGGGGCGAAAATGAGAAACAATAAAAGAAATAATGAAAAATGTTGAAGCAATACTAACCAGAACCACTCCATGGAAGTGTGGGAACTCCTGCTGTCTGTGCTACAATTGTGGATGCTATTTTATCTCCCAGAGCCCACATAGCACCTTCTGGAGGTCCTATAATAGAACAGGTTTGTCAATAATTTTTTTTTTTTTTAAACTCATACATTTAAAAATATTAACCATGCTACCTAAATCTGATTAACAACTTTCTTCTGCCTCTTACTTGACATTCCTGAAGTCATTTTTGTCTGAATTTCTGGAATGAGGAGTTATTTACACTATTTATAATTCAACTGTTGTTATCACAAAGTTCCGACCATTGTGCCCTACAAGCTTTCCTCATAGGACAATTGCCAGGTGGGTAAAAGCGTTGGTTTGTGAATTTATTGACAGTGATTTTGAGATCAATCTCTGGATCAGACAGTGTGTACTTGCACTCAATGGAAACAGGTAGGCAATAACTGAACAGTACTAAGTAGAATAAGAAGTAAAGGATATCCCTAGACAAGAGCAATGGAATGAGAATAGTCTACCCCCAGAAATTAAATAAAGGATTCAGTTCAGAATTCCCTGTAGGTTATTCAGATCAATATACACCTAAGGAAAGCTGGAGAGCACAATGGTCAAAAGTTATGTTAACAACAAAAAGGAGAACAGTAGTCCTAATATAAATAGTATAAATTTCTGAAAGTTTTTTTTTTTTTTTTTTTTTTTTTTAAGGATATATCTCGGACGGAAGATTTAATTTCAAATTAATTACTGTTAGATCTTACATTATCATTTTAGAAATTAAAGCATTAATTTTTTCAAAAAATACATTAAAGTATACCAAAACAAGGGGAAATAACTAAAATAAAAAAAAAAACTTTTAGAGTTACCTCTCTTGAACACTCCCTTCTGTCTTTCCTCTACTTATTACATCATACTTATATATACTTATAAAACCCAGGTTGTGTGTGTGTGTGTGTGTGTGTATATATATTGGATCGGATTTCCTACATTTTTCAACCGATTTCAACAAAACTTCACAGAACTACGTAAAATTACCTTGCGGTGGTTCTGACAGCGCCAAAAATTGGAAAAACAATTGTTTCTTGTGAAATCAATCTGAAAACACAATTAAGAGGCATCGCGAGAATGAAAGAGGGACAACTCATATCGAGTTATACTTATACCACCTTGGTTGGTTGGTTGGGTGTTCGTTTATATATGGGATCGGATTTCCTACATTTTTCAACCGATTTCAACAAAACGTCACTGGGGGGGGGGGTGCAGGTAGTGTTTCTTATTGTCTTGCACACTTTTTTCTTTATTTTTACATTCAGAATGCTTTAAAAATTCCATTTACAAGACAATTGTTTATAATAAAATTCTATTCAATCGGTAGACTCATAACAATTGAAAACAATGTTTTTGTTTGAGTTCGTAAAAAAAAAAAGAAAAAAAAAAAAAAAACCTAATTAAGACATGCGTGTCCGTCAACTTTAAACAATAATCTTTGTCAATTTTATTTTTCAGTCTTTATGATGGTCGATACTTAATCTATCTCTTACCGTTACATCCCCGGGCAACGCCGGGCTCTACTGCCCATTTTCTTATAAAATAGAAGCTATCAAATGCCCTGGAACTTACCTATAAATGCAATCCCATTTTTATGAAGTAATTCTGGCAGCCGGGGATTTTCTGATGCATGGCCCCAACCAGCCCAAACCGCCTAGAAATAAGACAGATTATTTTAAATAAAAGCATTTCAAAATTTTATAAAATTGATATTTTATAAAATGTTATTACCAAAAGTCCATACTCATCTAAGTTAGAAATAATGAAAAAGATGTCAATTTTTCTTTTATAGTTCTGTAACTGAGAAGAGGGCAAAATACTTTTCTCTCAATATTCCAGCTTGTAACTGTTCATACCAGTTGTACACTGGTCACCTTACGTTTTTAAATGCCATTATTTGAATATAGAAAAATTTGGGCTTTTAGAAACAAATAACACCATAAGCAGCAGAAACAAAGTACCATGAGCCAACATGGATAAATATAGCATTAAGCATAAATCAACTATAAGAAAAACAACAAAAAAGTGTAAAGGTTTCAAGTAACAACTTATTTTTAAATATACAAATTTGTAATGGAAAGTGTATTAGAAAGACTAACCTGAACATGTGTCCGTTTAGCAATGTCCAGAATCAGTTCTACATTGGCATAGTTATTGTGATTGGTTCCTCCTTGGACTGGAACATATTGATCCCCCATGCGAATATACTCTGAAAAATTAAAGTTTGTTGAAGTATTTTGAAGTGTTTAAATAAAAATTCAATACAGTGAGGCAATTTTCATTAAAAGTATATTTAAAGTAATGACTCAAACTCTTTATATACCTGGCTTTAATGTTGTACAGGTACACAAAAAATGGTCATAAAAAACAGATAAACCTGGTAACTACTATGAGTAATGTTAACAGTGTTGCATGATTTTTGTCTTTGGGGAGCAACTATTATTTTCTATTTGCTTATGCCTAGAAAATATGAAAAATGGCTAATATTTCCTTCAAACTTTGCTTTTGGGACAAAAATAATATTTCTGAAATTTACCTATTTCCATTGGAAAAAGTGATAAATGTGAACATTTTCATTGACACAAAGTAGAAACAAAATGACATAGGATTCAAAAGTAGCATTAATTTATTCTAGGATTACACAAGAGAGACGACAAAAAAAAAAAAAAAAAAAAAACGGAGTACTTTTTTGCATTTTATGCACATAATGCCAATTGCTTTCATGAATCAGCTCCCAAATATAGTCTCCTATGTTTTTTGAGTTCAAAGTTCAGTACATCCTGGCAGAAGTGCTTGCATTGCTCCTCTGAATTTATTAAGATGAGCATCAACGATATGGACTTTGAGGGACATCCTGCAGTACATTTTGCTGTAGTGTTTCACCACAATCTCAACAAGCTCCACATGGTTTTCAGCCTTGTGATTCCCCAGTAAGCCCTGTTCCTGCTGTCCCAAGAGTAAAGTAACACAAACTTGGTAAAGCCACCTTGGAGAACCATCAGGAATGTCACCATTTTGAAGTCTGATAACCTCCCAACTGTACTCTTCAAATTTCAAAGCATATAGCAAGATCTTGACACTGCTGTCTTCCTATAGAGCATGTACAGGATACAAATTGAACCAGTTGGTATGATTCCTACTAATAAATTTCCAACTAACAGTTAATAGTCACAAAATTCAGACCTCATTTGATTCAATTACTTATTTGTCCTATGCTAATATCTAACTCCAGATTACACAACAATATCAAAAAGCATTTCCATAAAGTGAACACTTGTGTAGAAAAAGAAAAAAAAGGTGCTTATCTACTAATTAAGAAAAAGACATTTCATTACCTGAAATACCTTAATTTTAAATTGCTAGATAACAGTAAATTACAAACCATTCCTGATCTACAAGTAAATTCTCCCTATTAGCCCAAGAAAGAAAAGTTCAGTTTTGGTCCTTGAAAAAGGATCAAAATGAAAATGTTCCTTGGTGGAACCAAGTAGGTATTTACCTGCATTTGCTTTTAAGTCTTCAGGAGTGACCATAACAACAAAGCGTATCGCCCTTTCATTTCGAAACATTTCATATGCCCATCTTCGCACTGACCGCATGCATTTAACAGCAGCGATTCCATTGTTGGCAATCAATACCTGAAATAAAATAATTTACAGACTTCATAAGAACAACATTTCTTTTCTTTAAGAGTTTAGATTTTATTAGATACAACAACTAAAACCAAGTTTTGAATTTTTAACCTAAAAAAACTATGAAAGAATGACTAAGATTATGCTAACAAGTCAAACAGATTAGAAAAAGAAATTTCATATCTGCTTTATATTTAGCCATATCATTTTAAGTAACAGAAATTGAAACATAATATTCATGCACCAAATCATTTCAAGTAACATAGTTCTCTATAACTTTCTGAATTTTGTTGTTCTCAATTTTTTTTTTACTCTTTTCTTTCTGTCTTTGTTCTGCGATCCATTCATACAAACTCATTAAGTAGATGACTTGCTGTTTCCCTTTGCTTCTCCTGCCTTCAGTATGTGCTGTAAGTGTTAAGTTCTCTAAGCCCTCTTTCCTCATTATGTGTTCCAAAAATTTCAACTATCTTGTTGATTGTAAGTATAAATTTCCTTGTTTCGATTTTAAGACTCCTTCATTGACCACATTTTGTCCATAGTATTCTCAATATTTATCAGTAGAACCATATCTGCCACTTCAAGTCTCTTTATATGCGAAAATATTGTCCAGAATTTACTACCATATAGGAAAGAGATTATATAGCAGTTTAACACTTGTATTCTTAATATTTTCTTATATCTTAATATTTTGCTTAGTTTCTGGAAAACATCTTTTGCTATTCAAATGCACCTCCAGATTTCTGTCATGTTCTCTCATATGTTACTTCCCAGATGATTAATTTCTGTATCTGCTCAACTTTGACATCTCCACTGTAGCTCACTTTCTGAATTGTCTCTTTTACTGACAACCACGCAATCTGTCTTTACAATAAATTGTTAGTCTTTCTTCTTGCTTTCTATTACTACTAGAGTTTGTTCAGTTTCTCAAATGCCATCAACAGTGTCATTAGCTTATGTTAAGATCATGTCTGCCAATAAATACATTTCATTAAAAGTAATGAACCAAGCATATACAAGTTGTGTTCAAAATATATCCAACCTTTGGGCATTAAAAAAAAAAAATCAATTTTGTACATTTTACAAATTTAATGACCTTCAAAATTACTCACCTTGAGAGTTCTCCCAACAGTTCCGCTACTGTTGGTAACGCCTCTATAAAGCTATGGACCTCTACCATCACTTTTCTCAATTTCCTCTTCTGACTCAAATTGCTTCCCTTTTAGTGTGGTTTTCAGATTGGGGAAGAGCCAGAAGTCACATGGTGGTATTATCAGAAGCATGGGGAGCCTATCAAACAAGTAGTGGGTTGTTCTTGACCAGGAAAACTTGGATTATGTAGGTGGAATGAATGGGCAAATTTCACAGACACTGCATGCACAAATCCACCCTTAAAATAGTAAACTGATCCCGATTTCAGCTTCTGGATGGCCTGTCTGTGACTCACTCTCCATTGAGGTGTGGTCATGTTTGAAGCATTTGTACCACCCCTTGATCAGAGTTTTACCCATGACTTAAGCACCAAGGCCTGCTGAATATTCTGGATGGTTTGTGCTTGAGTATCAGTAAGCTTTTGGCAAAACTTCATGAAATATCTCAACTCTATACATCTGGTCATCTTGCATGAAAATGAAAATACGAGTGAGCACTACATGTTTGTACTCTAGGCATAACAGCCAAAAACTGATGCAGCACAAAAATTTTCAAGCATGTATAGGACAGTTGGCATCAACTCTAACCCAAAGGATTTTACCCACATAGCATAAGTTTTAGTGGGAAAAAAAAAAAAAACTTTTTGAATGCACATTGTATTTAAAATGCAATGTGTGTATGAGAGATTTCCAGTGAGTTTTCACATGTATATACAAGACAGATTGTATTAATTTAGTGATTTGTACCGTAAATAAACTTTTCAAATATATTTAATGGGTGTGTATTAGTTTTATTAGTAGCACTATTACTGGTCAGAAAACCAAATAAAATTTTTACTTATTTTACTTTAATACTCAAGAAATATTGAACAAAAAATATAAAGCAACAAAATAGGATATTAAAGTTCAATGCAATAATGGCATGAAACTATTTTTAAAAATGGATTATATAATTTTAATTATTCAAAATACAAATTTCTCGCTTCTAATGCAAAGTCAAAGTCTAGTTTTTAACAATGTCTTAGATCAAAAGAACCAAATACAAAAATTCCAAATAAAATTAAAATATTTACACTATTTATATTCTAACTATTATCCTCATTTTTGTTATCACAATGTTTCAGTTGTTGCGCCCTCTGGCCTTCTTCAGAGTGTATATCAATCTAGGTACCCTACAGAACCCTTTATTTAATCTCTAGGTGTAGACTGTTCTCATTCCACTGCTCATATCTACATTATCTGGTTCTTATTTTTATTTAGTATTGTTCACTCATTGCTCACCTTTTTCCACCAATTGCAAATACACACAATATAGTGGTTGTGAGCTCAACAACTATGTCATCAAATTCACAAACCAACATTTTTGACCACTAGGCTATTGTCCTGTGGGACAATTTACTGTACTAAACTTAGTGAATTTGGAGACAGTGGTTGTAAGAACAATCCCTCGGTCAGACTGTGTGTACTTGCACTCAATGGAAACAGGTGAGCAATAACTGAAGAGTGCTAAATATAAATAAGAACTAGATGATATCCCTGGATATGTGCAGTGGAATGAGAACAGTCTACATCCAGAGATTAAATAATGGGTTCAGTTAAGATACCCTGTAGGTTATCCAGATTGATATACACCTGATGAAGACTGTGATAACAAAAATGAGAACAAGTCTTAATATAAATAGTGTAAAAAGTTTAAAATATGTTAGTAACCTATTTACAATGGTAGCAAGTTTAATCTGAACTAGATGTTTCAATATTATGAAAATATACTAGACTAAGTTAAAAGTTTGCAAAAAGTGTCTCGCTAAAAAACATTACCCACATTTGAAACTGTGTTATGCTAAGTTCGGTGTGTTAATTCCTACCAACATTGTTGGTTACAATACATTGGAATGGATGCTAAAGATGTCTCCCCAAATTTATAGACAAATCATACAGGTGCATGCTGGGATTTCTTCTTAACCAATAAGATTGTCCACTTCTTTGTCTAATCTTTATTTTTGTTCTTGCATATATATTGTTTGCTTAGTATTATTTTGCCCCGTTTTTTTCCTATTGTATATTGGAAACTTTTTCAATTCCATTTGTTGGGCATTTCTGTCAATTACTCTACAAATATTAATGTTCAGCATTCAAAAGTCTTTCCCATGATTAGGCATGATCACAAAACAGCAGAGGTTTAAAATCAGAGTTTTTCTTCTCTTAAATAGACTGTCCTATAATCTACCTGATTTAAGCATTAATTCTTCCATTGTATCATTTATTTTGGTCATATTAAAAAGTAAGGTTTCCTTATAATTTAAAAGAAAATGCCTAAATACTTTGTCTTAATCTGAAACATTTTTTGAGTAGACATTAAAAATTGAAATTCAGTGAGGATCAAATACATACTCAATGGCTTGTTAACCACTACATGAGTGGTTGTGAAAAGATTTCAATATTAATATATGAATACCAAGATGCAGCCAGTTAAAATGTTTGTCTAATAATAAAATAAACCTTTTTGTTTCCATTATTCAGATTATTATACTCACAATAAACTATTTTCTTGACAACTAGAGTAGTTATGTTAAAAACTAAAAACAATATGATAACATGTCCCTCAGACTAAAGGGTACAGCAGGGTAATGGCTTTAACTACTTGGTCTTGCAGATTTTTACTATTTGGGAGAAACTTTTTTTTTTTTTTCTTTTTTTTCTTTTTTAAAGTTAGATAGGTTCGCCTGTTGTCTGGTTCACACTCATCTCCTGTCTTTTGAACAAGTGTAGAGATTTATCGCTGGTTTTCAGTTTCTTTCTAAAATCTTTTCATTCTTTTTCACTTTCAATAGCTCCTTGCATCTTAATGGCATTATTGCCTTACTTGAGGTGAATTGATTAAGAGGGGAAAAAAAATATTAATCCTTACTCACTACTACTATACTATTAAGTTTTTACCAAAACTAAAATAGGCTATAAAATCCTTCAGGTTAAGAGTTTTCATGCAAGACAGCACACACACAAAAAAAAATAAATAAAATAAAAACATTAGAATCTTACATATTTATACTAAAATTTTGTACTTACTGTGTTGATAACTTTGTTTCCTCCAAATTTTTTGACAAATTCTTCTGGAGTAGCTACTGTAAAGTCTTTAGGATAAGACAAGCGTTTTCCACGATGGTCCAAATTCACTCCAGACATTGTATGCCTGTAATCAAAATAAAGCATAAGTTATGGTTACTATCCAACATTAAAAACTTGATAGCATTAAAATAAACTTCAAATAAAAATAGATTATCTGTGAAAAGAAAGTGGTCTGATAAAATTGTCAATTCATTCTAAAAATTGGAACAATTCAGATTTTATATATAAATATGATAACCAATGAAATACAGGAGGTAGCAAAAACTGAATTTAATTTTTGCTGAATTTTAATTTTTATACACCTAACAGTATTAACATTAGTAAATGCTATATCAACTCCCTGTGTTGCTATTAAATCATAATTTGAAGTAAAATTTATTAGTACCATAATTTTAGAATTAAAAGCAAACACTAGGGACCTCCACAAAAATGCAATCCCTAATGTTTAAAATGAGAAATCTTTCTTGAAGCTTTCATTTTAGTTTTAATTTCAAGCTAATAGATTAAATTTAATATTTCCAAGCAAAATACTTTGCTGTATTTCAAAACTAATTTAAATTGACTGGAAAGAATTTTTTTGCTAAAACAGATGATTAGCACCCCTTTTTCATCGCAATGTAGTTCTCTTTATTAGAAAATCTTCCATATACTTTTCTGAAACTTTATTTGAGGATTATTAGCTGATTTAGAGTATAATTATATTTGAAACATATTTACTTTAAGTTTAAAAAAGTCACAAAAATGCATTTTTTAAACCAACAGTAGCTGTGTCGAAGTGTTTGACAAGGTAATGACGGGTCTAATGTTGTTCTAGGGAGACTATTCGTAAAACATAATTGACAAGAGAACCTTTTTTTAAGTACTCAGTATTCTTAAAAATTTATGAAAATACTTTCCATAATCTAATGTTTTATTGAATTATAGAAATTTTGGTTTTAAATTTATTATAGTCATCACTCTTATTCTCTGATAATGTCATGTATAGTCACCAGTATATTTATATACTAATAAAAATAATTCAAAATTATTTTAAAAACAGTATTTAATGATTTGTATTAAGCTTTTCCATTTATGATTAGTACATTTTTAGATTGAAAACTTAAATTTTTCTAATTAAAATTTTAAAAAAATCATTGAAAAAAATTTTTTGTAAGACAATAGCATCCTTAATATATCTTATTAAAATAGTTTCTAATTCAAGTCATAGTTTCATTGCAAATTTTTATGATTCAAAGATTTTTGGTAAATGTTTCTGTTTGACAAAAACAAATTGAGGATTTAAATCCTCCAAGGAGTCCTGCTTTTAACTAATATAAATACGAAAATCATGGAATCTTAATTTCTCAAAATTTCATAAAATTAAGTGGGGGTTAACAGATGTAACAATTTTTTTTTTTTTTTTTTTTTTTTAAAAAAAAACCAAGATTTTCTAAAAGAACATTTCAACGTAATTTCATTCATTTGTGAATAAATCCTGAAAATTTAATTCAAATACAACAATTATTCAATTTTTGCAAGAATTTAAGATTGTGCAAAACGGTCGTTAAATTCGCCATACTAATCTTTGGCCTACAGTTGATGCAAGAAAAACAAGATTTTTAACCAAAATTTTGAACATGCTAGAAAAGGATTAAAAAATTTTAAATAATCAAAACATACTTTTATCTTTCCTCTTATTAATAACAAACATTTTGTCAATAAAACTTTGTTTTTATGAATTTCAGGGCCTTTTTTCATCATGCTATGCTCTTATTTAGAAAATGTTTGGAAGTACCTACATAACACAAGCCTAAGATTTTAAAAAGAACAGGAAATGTTACAACTAAAGTTCCCATTTTTAGTTATCATTAAAGCTGTTGTGTTCTCCAGATTTCTTCAGGTGACTATCAATCTAGTTAAACCTCAGGGGGATTTTCAAGCAGATTATTTTATTTAATCAGAAATGTTCTGCTGTCCATGTCTAGGAATATTTCATCTTGTTCTTTTTAGTATTGCTCTGCTGAGTGTTAAATTCCCGGCAAATATGCACAGAAGACACCGATTCAATGGATACTGAATGAACAATAACTGAACTTTAAATAAGGAAAAAAAAAAAATAAAAGAAAAGAAAGAAACTCTGAAGACACGGGCAGCAGAACAAGAACAATGTACCACTGTAGGTTAAATTGAACTGAAGGTTACCTGGCTTGATAGACACCTGAAGAAGGCCAAAAACAGTAAAAAAAAAAATGTGGTAATCACAACAAAGATTAGGACATTAGTCTAAATGTAAATAATGATAAGTCCTTATCTCAAAAATTCAGACAGGAAATATTAGTATGGAGATTTGTTTCTGTTTCTCTCTCTCTAAAGGAGTTAGTAAAATGAGAACAAAATTTATTATATTTGTATTATTTTTTTTTTTTTATAAAAAGCAAATAATAAAATAAACAAATCTGAGATTAGGTATTGTAACTATTTACATTGTTTGGACAGTTGTCATATTCACAATGTTTTGGCCATTGTGTGCTCCAGCCTTCTTCAGATGATATACATTGGAATTTCAAACTGAACCATTTATTTAGTCCATGGGAGTAGATTGTTCTAGTTCCATATGTCATACCTTTTGTGGATATCTCAGTTTCAGTTTATCCCCTTTAGTAATTCAACTCTCCAAGTTTTTATTCACCTCTGCTGTGGCCAGGTATTGAACTTACATCTCTTTGGGTCAAGTTACATTTGGATTACCTCAACCAAAATTTTTATCAACTGGGCCATGTGTCATATGTTAATCCCAAAATAGCTTCAAATCTTTCAATTATACGCAAGTAATCAATTCACTACAGATAAGAAGTGATATAAAACACAGACAACACACATTCAATGCATTTGATGTTGAAAGTCAATATGAAAAATATGCAAAAGCTTAACACGATCTTCCGATTTATTAACACATGATCATAAGATTTATTTCTGATTAAATACACAAATGTCATCACATGATCTTAGAGCGAATATCAGTTCTGTTCTAGCTTATGATCATCTTTATTCTGGATAAACAAGATGGCAATATTAATAAGTTACATTTTTGTCCGAATTTCTGGAATAAGGAGTTATTATTTACACTATTTATATTGAGACTATTGTTCTTATCTTTGTTGTTGATATCACATTTCAGCCATTTTGTGACATCCTATCTTTTTCAGATGTATATTGATCTGAATAACTTACAGGGAATTCTGAACTGAACTACTTATTTAATCTATGAGAGTAGGGCGTTTTCATTCCACTGCACATGTCAAAGGACATCGTCTAGTTCTTATTTTTAGTACTGCTCAAGTATTGCTCACCTGTTTCTACAGAGTCCAAGTATACACCGCCCAGCCCAGGTATCGAACTCACATTCACTATGTCACCTAATTCACATACAGAATTACCTGTAAGTTACGTAGATTGATATACACCTGAGGAAGGCTAAAGGGCACAACAGTTGAAATGTTGTGATAAAAAACAATAGTCCAAATATAGTGTAAATAAGTTACTTTTATATATAAAAAAAAAAAAAAAAAAAAAAAAAAAAATAAATAAATAAATTCTGTATATTTTGAGAAAATATTTCAACCTAAGGAGTCTTTTCTTTGCAGAATTCACCTACTCTTTAGGTGAATAATAATAGGTAGGGAGACATTTTTTGAGGAAATTTTCCTCCTCCCATCTGCAATCAAGATCACAAGTTTATTAAGACCACCCTGTTTATTAATTTTACACTTTTCCCCAAAGCTCCAACAGGAAACATCAATTACTATATTTGGTTCAAGTTTTTATTGCCACACTTTTATGATATTCAAATAATCATAAAAGCATGCATAAGTTGTATAAACAAGTTTTTATTTTATTTTTTTTTCAGTTTAACAGCAATTTCATCTCCAAGATTTCTTGCATTTTCTGATGACCATGCATGAATGTACTTTAAATTTTTATGTGAGTTAATATTTAGTGATCATTTTCACATACTAATTAAGTTGTGCCAGAGCTTCTTTGCATGCTACTATCTTATCAGAACATTAAAAAAGTTCTTGATGTCAATGTAGGATACCACAGTAGTGATTCTGAAAAAGAACAGATTCTTTAAATTTTTGACCATTTAAATGATTTTCTAATTCTCCTTTATTATTGCATAGAGAAAAATTCCGATCTCTCTATTGGATTCATCATCTAAGTGCAGAAGGAATAAACTTGTAGCAGAGATGTTACTGACAAAGAGTCATTGTCATGATATTAGTTTCTTTAACAAAAATACATAAATAGAACCAATTATTTTTTTTCACAAGCTGTAAATATACAAAATAAGAGACAAAAGTAACTTGGAAATAAAAACTACATACAATCAAAGAAAAAAGTTGAACTTTCTGGAACACATAAGAAGTCTTCAAAAATTACACTCAAATCTAGAAGGCAAGAGGGGAAACAACTTGTAACCTACCTAACAAGCTTGTATAAATGGATAGCAGAACAGGGAACAGGAGGGACAGCAAAAGACAAACATTACTACAAATGATAGGAATTTGTGGAGAGCCATTATGGTCCATGACTTGAAGGAATATGACACATGAAAGAATTTGACATCAACTACTATGTTTATGCTTTCAACTACAAAATAATTTTTAAAAAGGTTTTGAAATTTATTAAGACAAATTAAAACTGCAAACCTAAGGATTGCATCAGCATACTAATAGTTTTTTTTTTTCTTCAGCAATGCCAGTAAGTATACAAGCCATTATTGGAGGAATAAATTTTCCAGAATTGTTAATCTTAAACAGAAGATGGGTTTTTAATGTAATTCTCAATAATAAATTATTTGATTTTTTTTTTTCCAGATATATTTTTTTTTTAAATTCTTTCAAAACTTTCAATAACTCTCTCCAATTTTGTTAAACATTTTAATATAACAATAACAGTTATTTCCTTAAAATTTATTTTTACAAATATATGTAGGTATTATTTTCCTTATAAAACAAAAAAATAATTAACAAAAATGTTTACATAAAAAAAAAGAAAAGCAAGTTGTCAATTTGAGAATATGTTGTCTAGTCTATTTTTAAATATTTTATAACTTTTCTAATAAACTGTATGTTGCAAATGAGATGAAAGTCAGAAGGCCACAGCTCAGTGGTAGTCACCAAAATCCAATTGCTAAAATGGAAATGGAAGACAGACAATAGTTGATGTCAAAATTGGAGGGGAGAGAGAGAGAGACGAAGACCAAACCAATAATTTTGAAAAAAAAAAAAAAAAAAAAAAAAAGATTCTAAACAATTTGTAAGCTTGTTTTATGAATATGGAAAAGATATGCACAGTAAAATTTCATTATATATTTCTTTATTTTTACATTTAAAAAAAAATAAAAATAAAAAAAAATAAAAAAAAGGTTTATAGATATTTGCTATTTCTTTATATGAAATAAAATTTTGAATTATATTTTTGTTATAAATAAAATAAAATGCAATTTTCTCTTAAAAAAATTACTATAAAAAATGGGGAAAAATAAAATTTTCCAAAAGCAAAAAACAGGGGAAAAAACAGAATTTACCAGAAGTGGAAACGGTACCAAGGGAAATTTGAAACGGAAAATTAGGGGGCCCTACAGTCTTAGCCATTAACTAAATTTATTTCATTAACAAGAGAACATAATATTGAAACAAATAGGATTCTAAAATAATTACTATAAATGTGAATTATAAAAATTTAATTTTGATTAAAGTTCTAAGGAATTAAGTATTTATCATGTACAATCTTTTGATCTTATATTTTTGTTTATTCTGCAAAATTTACACACATTTCTTGCTTATAATTTAAAAGACTTGATTTGATACACCGATTACAAAAGTTGAAAAGTGTGCTTGTTATTAGGGTTAAGAAAAAAATTAAAATTACAAATGGGACTAAAATCTTAAAATGTAACTTATCAATCATTATAGAATAGAAATTCACTGTTTGATTCAGTATACAATTTCTTCTTGTCAAGAATTACTGTCTATATCAACAACAGTGTGCATATATATATATATATATATATATATATATAATGTGTTTGTGTGTGTAAATGTAAAAGTGGACACTTATTTGAAACTGTTACAGCCCAGCCAATGATCATCAGAATAGACCTTACTACACATAATGCACCACTGACCAGCATATATAGTCAAACAAAAACACATGGCATGAATATTTGTACCCTTTCACCACTAAAAATTTCCAGCACAGACACATTTCCAATTTTACAAACAAAACATCTACACATCAGCTATGATTTGGTTGATTAATCAAAAGTGGAAATAATCATAATAAAATGACCAATATCTGTATTAGTCAGGCATCAGATTATCCAAACTACATCATTCAGGTCTATGATGCTTTATATTCACATTGTTGTATTTGAACAAATACACACACACACAACCTACACATTATTCCTTTGTCCAAATCCTAGTTGATCAGTTAAAAACAAATAACTATACAAAAGAAACAATTATCCAATTGTCAAAGAAATATTAAATCTTCATTATTACAAAGTTGATTATTTATTTTTAAGCTAAACTTAAATTTTTAGTATTGATTTTAAAAATAAACAATTCTTTAATTTTAACATTTGGTTAAAAAAAGAATTATATACCCAGTACATATGTGGTGAGGAGAAAGCTTTCTTTATCTATACAAAAAAGAAAATGAAGTATCTATGTTTTTGTCAGACTCAGAAACTACTAAATGGATTACAAACTTGGCATGGAGATAAGGCTAGGTCAACCATGAAGGATAAAATGTTCAAGGTTAAAGGAGCCATTTCTAATGGAAGTTTATTGCCAAATAAAAATAGTAAGGGATGTAAAAACTTTTTGTAGAAAATTAATGTTACTTTTTGATCATTTTAATAATCTATACAACTAAAATGAAGTACTTGTGTTTGTCTTTTAGACAAAATTAGTTCCCGAGCAATGCCAGGTACCTCTGCTTACAACTGTTGAAAGTCTTCGAATTGAGGAAAGTATGAGTAATGCTTACAGTGTTCATCATATTTAGGTGTCTATGTGCAACAAATAAAATAACTACATGGCTGAAATTTACATAAGCACAGATGGCAGATGTATTAGGAGGAAGGAAGAAAAATCTATTAATTTATTTGATTGTTCTAATGGACTGAAAATGTCGTGTGAATAAGGAAAATAAAAATTTTAAATATATATATGAAATAAGATCAGATTGCATCATTTCATAAATTACAGGCAAAAGTTCATTAAAGAAGTTACAACCAGATATTCCTGAGACATACTATTACCATAAATATCTTCAAAGCATTCATAGAAGAATATTATGGCTGACACTTATTATAGTACATAAAATTTTAAGATAAGAGGAAATTATGTATAATTACAAGCATTTAAAATCTAAATTCCAATATAATCACCACTCTACATTTGTCATATTTACTTGAAGGGAAGTGACTTTTTAATAGTCTTTTTCAATGGCTATGACAAACATACAAATAAAAATTTAAGTAATTTCTTGAGTTAGATTATTGACCATCTCTCAACCAAAAGAGAAGGAAAAGTTAAATGCTAACTGGTTAAACAGAAAAATGCAAGTCTTTCATTAGTTTTTAGATCTATATAACATGGCTTCCTTATGTGATGGTTTGTGAATCACTAACAAAAATAGTGATTGTTTTCTACTGAAGAATCCACACACAACCAAGCTAATGAAAATAATTTTCAAGAAGTTTTTATTAAATCACCTGCAGTCTATGACTGTAGAGCCTTGTTTGAGAAATAAAAAAAAAAAAAAAAAAAAAAAAAAAAACTTTGCAAATCCATTTTTATGTTTAATAATTCACAATACATTTTCTACACAAATTTTTCTGCATTTGAAAATTTTATATATATATATATATATATATATATATACACACACACACACACACACACACACAAGTATAGGATTGGTGTAGATGGAATAAATTCCAATAACCAAAAATACTATTCCTAAAAGAGTGTTCAATACAGAGTAGACCAAATATTTATTCAAAAATTATAACAAACATGTTATGCCATCACTACAAAAATAGAAGGAAACTAACCCCTAACCTCCCCACCCCCGCCAAAAAAAAAAAAAAAAAAAAAAAAAAAAAAACCAGATACCTAAAGTTTAAAATGAATTTTTAAAAAGGAAAAATCTTTCTTGAAGCTTTAATTTCAAGCTAATAGATTAAATTTAATTTTGCCATATTTCAAAATAATTTAATTGACTGGAAAGAATTTTTTTTTTTGCTAAAATAGCTGATTGGCATCATTTTTTTTTTTAGTAGTCTTTCATCGCAATGTAGTACTTTTTATTAAAAATCCTCCAAAAATAAAATACTTTCCTGAAACTTTATTTGATGAATATTATCCGATTTAAAGTATAATTAATCTGATTTGAAAGAAATATTTACTTTGTTTAAAAATTGCAGAAATGTATTTTTTAACCTAACAGTAGCTGTGCTGACATGTTTGACAAGGTGATAACAGGTCTAATGTTCTACAGAGACTTTATTTGTAAAATAGAATTGAAGAAAATGACATGAGCACCTTTTTTTCTTTTAAATTTTTAAGTACTCAGTAATCTTTAAAATGTATAAAAATATTTGCCATAATCTAATGTTTCATTGAATGTTAGAAATTTGGGCTTTAAATTTACTATAGTCATCACTCTTATTTTCTGATAATGTCATGTATGGTCACCCACACTTACAAGAAACAGCATGTTTATACACTAATAAAAAAACAATTAAAATTTTGGTGTTTCAGGATTTGTATTAAGCTTTTCTATTTATGATGAGTAAAATATAGTTTTCACTTAATATAAAAAAGGCTGAAATTAATACAGAATGTTAAGATTTAAAACTAATTTTCTAAAAAAAAAAAAAAAAAAAAAAGTTATAAAATCCTTTATTCAGCAAAAAATTTTCTTAAGTCAATAGTAACCTTAATATATCTTATCTATAAAAATAATTAAAAGCTTTTCTAATTAAATAATGTCAGTTTTGCTGCATTTTTATCTTACAATTCTGAGCAGATTTCCAGTTAATGGTGTTCCCATTTGACTGAAACAAATGGATGATTTAAATTCTCCAAGGAGTCCTGCTTTTAACTAATATAAATATGAAAATCCTGAAATTTTAATTTTTTAAAATTTCATAAAAGTAAGTAGGGTGTTAACAAATGAAAAAGTTTTACCAAGTAATTTTACTCATTTGTGAAAGTCCTGAAAATTTCATTAAAATCTGACAATTATTTAATTTTTGCAAGAATTTTCAAAACAATGTTTTTTTTGTTCATTTTTTTTTTTTTTTTTTTTTTTTTACGACAAAAAGACGCTAAATTCCCCATACTAATCTTTGGCGCAAGATTTCAAAGATGCTAGAAAGGATTAAAAAATAAAATAATCAAAAAGTACTTTGATCTTTACTATTAATAATAAACATAAGTATAAAAAGCCCAGATATTATTTTCTACCATCTTTGTTGTCAAACTTTTTTTTCCTCTATTTAGAAATGTATGTTGATACAACAGCTGTCACAATACAATCAAAGGTATTTTCATTAATGACATTAATTAAATTGTCATCTCACAACAAAACATTTTTGACCAACCTAATATATTTTGATCCAAACTAGTTGATTAGTATTAGGTTGGTACAAAAATAATGACGTAATGTCGTTTTTTGACGTTAAAAAATATGTCAAAAAACGACATTATTACGTCATTATTTTTGCACCAACCTAATATGAAGGAGGGAGTAAGAGGCACAAGAAAAAATAATTCAAAACAAGCTTTTACACTGACAAAAAAAAAAAAAAAAAAAAAAAAAGTTTAAAAGGAAAGGTTAATGCTTTATAGAGATTTTAAGTTAGCATTTAACATAATACTGTCATCTGTAGCCAAGTGCAAAATAAAGTAAAGACAGGAGAAAATAATCAGTCATTATCTGTGGTGATAATTTTTGTTTTTTTTTGCTTTTTTTAATCATATCACCAAATGCAAGGGAGCAAAGCCACTAAGACAAGGGTTTACTGAGTAAGAAAGAATAAGAAAAAGGGAAACATTATTAAGGAGCAAGAACAATAAAAGTGTAAGCAAGAAGACAGTAGAGAGCAATTAACATTGCATTTAAAGTTGGCTGGAAAGCATGAAGCTGGAAAAGAGTTCCACAAGTGAGAAGTGTCAGTAAAGAAACTATATGAATTGATGAGACCTTGATGCCAATCTAGTACTGCACTTAAATTCATAAAGTCTAGGAATCATAGAAAAGAGGTCATCTGAACAGTTACTATGAAAGCATTTATAGAAAAGAAATATACCTTACTATTCTGATCAGCATGATCATCTCATCATGATACAGTTCAATTTGTCTGTATCATAATTAGGTTTCAAAAATTATAAATTAAATTCTGAACATTAGATACAAAATAAGTTGCTCCATTTATAAAAAAAATTGTTAGCTTTAACTTTCATTATTTCTCATGATCTCAAAGAGAAGAAAATTTGTTAACAGATTTTATTTCAGGACATAAGGAATTAGGAGATATGATTGGCTTTGTTTGTGAATTGCTATGACTTCTTGGTGATAAATTGTGGAATGATTTCCTGTTGCTTTCACCATGGTTTGGAATTAATTTTTTTTTTTTCTTTTAGACTGTTTGCAATTCAAGTGTCCTTCCTCAATGGAAGGAAGAATAAGCAGAAATGGGAATTACTCACCAACAGATGTTTTTGTAGATGGAGTATTTTCCAGTGGAAATTATATTAGCAAAAACCTAATCTCTGATTCCTCGATGTGAAAAACTTTTTATGAAAATAAACTTAAATTTAAAATTTTGATTGGTGTAAAAGCGTTAAGCAGGTCTATTATTACTAGTGTGTGTCATGGGGGAGTGAGATTGTAAACACAGCTGAAGAGAGTTATAGGTTGGGGAGGGGAAAAGACAACTCGTGTGTTGCAAGTTTAACCAAAATTGTCGGACCAAGCTGTCAAGTGTAAAAAGACAGGCTGTGATTAGAACATGATATGATGAAGAAAAAAAAAAAAAAAAAAAAAAAAAAAAAAAAACAGGAGGAAAAAAGTGAGAAAAAAAAATAAAATGGAATATATAAAATATTAAATAAAATGGAATGAAAAAAGTGGAGGAACAAAAAAAGTGGATAAATATTTTGGAAATTTATTGTTAACAAAAAAAGGGGGTACAGAAAAAAAGAAAAAAGAAAAAAAAAAAAAAAAGAGAGGAAAGTGTATAGATGCACATGTGTACATAAATGCACTTAACAGTGTGTAAATATACACAAGCCACCACACAGACATAAATCTCAATACACAAAGGTATAAGTACATGTACAAGATTAATATGCATCTACACTAACTTTCCGCACTTCTTACATAAGCTTATATGTAAGGGAGCCATAGTGATAGAATCAATGATGGTATAAAAGAGGGTAACTGGAAAGTACCCCTCAGTGTACAGGAGCAATACTTCCATTATTGAATAGCGAGTCATAAGTGAAATTATAGGTGGTAGAACATAATATAGTAGGTAGGTAGGGTGATGGCTGCTAAAATTTAGAGTTAAAGTGTGGGTGGAGGGCTTACTCATCCAAGGAGCGATGTTGCTGATAATGGGTTTCCTTGTGGAAATTCTACTCTGAGTAAACCTAAATCCCTGTTTAGTCCCTCAATGTTGGAACTTGCTTTTAAGATATACTTCAACTTATGACTACCAAACCAAAACACTAAAAGCACGCACCCGACATCATCGATGCTATGACCAGGTTGGTTGAAGTGTATAGTGACTGGTGTTTGTTGTTGACCCCTGATGTTTTTCTTGTGGTTACTGAACTGTAACTAGAACTCTGTTCTGGTTTCTCCCACGTAATTCCCCTTTTCACATTTGTGACAGAAAAGTAAATATGAGATTGGAACTGTCACAGCTTAGAACCAGCAATTTGAATACCACGTGAGTACAGGGGTGGGGAGGAATGCTGTGAGTGATGGTGTGTCTGTAGTCCAGGCAAGGGGGTTGTTGCAGGTGACATTCCTTTGGTGATGTGAGGTGTGGCAGATGTTGGATGATGTTAAAAGTCTGAAGAGGTTGGGAGAGGGGGGTCTGTTGTCTTGTGTGCAGGAGGTTATCACTAAATAATTTACTAATAGTATTGTCTAGTTTTAAATGTTGAAAATCTTTAGTTAAGGTGTGGGAAAGCTTGTGGATATTATAATTAATAAATAAAAGATCATGGGAATTCTGGAATTATTCTTTTTAGTTATGTCGTTTAGGTGAGTGTTTCTGTTTGGAAGCTTCGATGATAGCTTCTTTGAGTGGGTAATTCCTATTAAGAAAGTGATTGCAAAGTTGTCCTATGTGTATGTTTTCATCTTCCTTGTGAAAACAGATGCATTTAATGTGCAAGATGCATTGGCTGTAGATTATAGATTTTTTTTTTTTTTTTGGTTGGTGGAGTGGCAGTTATTGAAATTAAGGTAGCAATGGATATATATATATACACACACACACACAGTGGAGAGGGAAGCATTTGTACACAGAAAATTTTTTATTTATTGTATTTCTAACTGAATAAATATATACCTTTCATATAATTAACTGTACACACAGGCATAACTAAACAGAAAAAAAATTTAATAGAAACAAGTCCCATTTGTCAATTTTAATAGGTGAAAAAAGTATTCATACAAATACAAAAAAGAATACAATCTTCATTTAATACTTTGTAGAATAGCCATTATTCACTTCTACAGCAACCAGCATTGTTGTGTAGTTCTCAATGATTTGCAAATTTTAGTTGGTATCTTGTTCCATTCTTCTTCATATATGGTCTTCAGATCTGGGATGACTGTTGGAGCTCTCGATTGGATTTGAATTTTCCAAAAACACTACAGATTCTCTATTGGGTTTAAATCTAGGGATTGACTTTGCCATTCCAGGATATTTACATTATTTTCAGCAAACCATTTCTTTCTAGATCTTGCAGTTTGCACGAGATTATCAGGAAGAGGAAGTTCAAGATTTTCAACCGAAATCATTAAATTTGATTCTGCGGCATTCATTCTACCATCTATTATTGACATGTTGCCAGTACCTTTTACAAAAAAAAAAAAAAAAAAAAAAAAAAAAAAATAGTATCCCAAACCATGACGCTGCCACCACCAAATTTCACTGTTGGAACTGTTTTTTTGTTTGAAGGCATCACCATCTTTCATCCATACATGATTTCTAGAATTATATCCAAACAACTCAATTTTAGTTTCATCTCTCCATAACTCTTTTCCAATACAATTTTTCCTTGTCCTTATGTTCACAAACGAATTTCAATCTAGCATCTCGGTGTCTTTTCAACAACAGTGGAGTTTTCTGAGGGGAACGTGACTTTAGATTATTCCTATGACTCTTTGCTTGTTGTCCATTTAGTGACAGATTCCTTATGAAAGTAAATCATCCTGAAACTCTTGACAAGTAATGATTGGATTTTGTTTAATTTGATACATTAATTTCCTCAAAGATCTTTAAGAAATCTTCCATGGAGCTCCTGTTCTTTGGTCTTCAACAGTTATAAGTTTTTTTTATAACTGAACTAATGGTAGCAAATAAAATATTCATATTGTTCGAGATTTTCCTGTAACTTTTGCCTTCTTTCCAGAGCTTAACAATCGGTTCTTTTTGCAAATTTGTCAATTCTTTACCCCTTGCCATGATGATAACCTTCTTGCACAAAGATCAATTACAGAACATTCCATTTGCATTTTTTAGGCTATAAATAACTACTGATAACATTATTGGAACATTCTAGAATATTCCACTTGAATAATCTAGAGTATTAAAGCAATTTAAAAGTTTTAAAATCTGAAATTTGTATTGCACAAATTCTTTTTTTCATCCATTAAAATGGATAAATGAGATTTCTTTCTATTAAATCAAAATTTTTGTTTTCTATGCATATATGTACAGTTAATTATATGAAAAGTATATCTATTCATTAGTTGGAAATACAATAAATTCAAAATTTGTGTGTACAAATATTTGTCCCCCCCCACTATATATATATATATATATATATATATTATTCGGACTGTTGTCCTCATCTTTGTCGCCATATTTATTACAACATTCTGGCCATTGTATGCTCTGGCCTTCTTCAGGTGGTTGGAACTGAACCCTTTATTTCGCTCACTGGGGTAGACTGTTCTAGTTCCATGTTTAATGGATGTTAGTTATCAGTTATCTTCTGTTAATTTTCCCTCTAAAAGTTCTCCACTGCCTTAGCCAGGTATTGAACTCACACTCTTTTGGGTTCCGTCACTGGATCTAACCAACGCCTTTATCCACTGTGCCAATAAAGAAAATTTCTGGAAGGCAGAAGATTGCAATTGACACTACATTTAAATTTTTGAATACTGTAGATGTCAGGGAAGCAAGATATCAGGAGTTCCACAGGCGAGAAGTGCAAGAAAAACTAACAGAGATGCATCTAGCTATTTCAACAGTAAAATGTCGAGACCTAGTTGCCAGTCTAATAGCACGCTTAAATTCATGCACTAAAGAGAACAGTTCATCAAAACTATTTCCATGAAAATATTTGTACTAAGGGGAATCCACATCAGAATAATGAATAAGTCGAGATACCAGGTCAGAATCAATTATATTACAGACCCTTTGTTTTTTTTTTGGTCAAGAATCTCTAGAATAAGAGCAACATACCAGATATATTCAATGCTCAGACAAATGATAGATTAATAAATATGCAAGAAGGATTCTTATGAAAAGAATTGCCTGGCATGACACTGAACCAACTTTTCTAGCAGTATATATAGCAATTGTTTCAATAAATCACCACTTCATGTCAGTGAAAAACATGAGCCCAAGAAGGTGCAAGCATTGCTCTTAGAGTTTAGCATCAGCCATACTGATAGCAGACAGAAAAAGTTTTCTATGGTGATTAAATGAAATCAGTTTTGTTTTGGAAGCATTAAAATTTACTAGCCATCCCTTGCCCCAATTAATCACAGATTGGATGTTCTTTTCAAGAACAGTTGCCAGTTTTACTTGTAGGATCTGTCAAACTTGCTATTACAACAGGAGTAAATATTTGTCATTTGCATAATTGGGAACAGATGACATCAGGAAAGTTGTTGATGAAGGACAAAAACAGCGCAAGTCCAAGGATAGAGCCCCTGCATTAATATGAAATTAACTAGAAGCATGTCCATTAATACAACCTTCATTACATGATTTGTTAGAACTTATTGTATTAGGCTAAATATTCATCCAGAGACACCATAGCCCTTGACCGTAAGAGAGAAAGCCTGCATGCCAAACGCTGTTGAACACATTCGAGATATCTAGGGCCACAGTTTCACTGTTCTTATTTAAGGCTTTATAGACAAATTCAGTGATGGCCATTAACACATTGACAGTAAACCTGGAAAGGCCATGTGAAGTAAGGGGCTTAAATTCAGAGTTGACTGGAACCTCTAGTACTTTTTGGATCAGAACTTTGGATAAACAGTCCAAAGTTAACGTTCTACAAATACTTTCTACAACATTTAGTTCATGATAATAGACAAGACAATAAAAAAAATAATTCAAAAACAAACTTTGGACAGTTTATCCAGTTTTGATCTCAATGTTATCAAATTTAAAAATTGGAAAAATAAAAAATTTCAGAGTAACCTTGTCAGTTGAATTTAATAAAATTGAGTAATATATATATATATATATATATATATATATATATATATATATATATATATATATAATAAAATGGGTAAATATCAAGACAGACTCAGTTCTATAACCTTGGATCACAACTGATCTAGAAGGAAAAACTGAATTCAAAACCTCCAACTATGAATAAACAGTAGGGCTGTCTGGGCTCTAGCCATGGTTGGCAACCAGACTAGGAGGACAAATAAGTTCAAATCCATAGCCTGAGTCCCTAAGACAGACTGATGTCATGTTCAAATTTGTTCTAGCAACTTCTGCTATGATGCTGGTGCCAAGCTGTATTGGCATCTGCCTTTTCCTTGGACAATATCAGTGACATGGAGAGGAGAGACATACTGCATGGGCAACTGCTGATTTCTCTAAGAAAAAAAACAAAAAAAACAAAAAAAAAAACAACACAAACAAACACCTAGGTCTGCACCCTGAAGAGGGTATAATTTTTCAAGCATAGAGCCATGGTCTCTCAAAAATGACAGCTGCCATAATACACAAGTTTCATTAAAAATAAATGACAAGGTACTGCAATTACTTAGTCATGAAATAATTGAATTTTGTAAACATCAACTATGTGTGTGTGTGTGTGTGTATATATATATATATATATTCTTTACACACACAAGGTGATATTTACAAAAGATAAAAATGCAAATTATTTTCTTGGCTGCTTGTTTAATTTTTCTAGTAGTCAACAACTGCATTTTTTTTTTTTTTACACAGGATTGTTTTTATGACAAAGCTGTGATGACCATGTTGTTGGTGGTAGTAGTAGTAGTAGGTATAAAATCTTCCTCACATTCTTTGATAGAATTTTCTCTGTACATCGATTCATACAGGGATGGGGTTTTGTCAAGGGTATGAATAGCAAATCATTTACTTACTAGTCACCATTTACAAACATCTTCAAGACAAATTCTATTCAGGATAAAAGCCCATAAAACTTGAAATAAATTCATCAGTTAGAATGATAAAAAAAAAAAAAAAAAAAAAAGGAGGTTGAACAGGAAAAGATTTACAGTACAAATAACAATGAATGCCACACCTGTAAGATCATCTCTCTCAATGATGTTCTACAGAAAAGAGAATAATAGGTTAACTTTCTTAGCAAGCCAACACCAAGGTGTGTTGGAAAGGATATTTTTCACTGTAATATGAATAAAAAAGGTTTAACATACAAATGATCTTTCCATTTAGTCAATGGACCATGACCAGATGACTAGTTCAATCCAAAATTAAAAAAAAAAAAAAAAAAAACTATTTTTTAAGCCTTCAACATCCAGCAGGTCTCTCTATTACACTTCTTTTACTCCAATAACATTTGTATTGCTAATCTATCCTCAAAGATAGATGCTTCTTGATAACTGCATTCTCATTAAATTTCTAAAAAAAATTTTTAAGCTTCAGAAAAAAATAAATTACACACACACAAACTCTTCATGTTGCCAAAATAAACAGGTCAATTGGCAATTACTATCATTTACAAATCATAGTAACTGCCAATTGTTCCTTTGATGTATTTAAAAATGTAGGAAGTATGAAAAAAAATTTCTATCTTTTACAGTACTTCATTTACTTAGGAGTAAGAGATTCAAACCCCTCCTAACAATCATTATGAGAAAATAATTCAATCAAATGATAAATCCCTTTTTAACTAATGCAGCCTTTTTTTTTTCACCACATATCAATATGTCAATTACCACTTTCTAAGATTGTCCAACTCTAAAGGTGCATTACAAATACAATATTATTGAAAATCTTCAGTCTTTTCCATATTATTACATATGGATATTTTTCTAGGAGTTTTAAAAATTGATTTATTAGCAATAGAAAATATTGATGGATTTTAAAACTTTAATACAATAGATGTACACTACACAGTAATTTGTTTTAATTCATAACTAATAAAATAAACAAACAGAAAAATACTTCAATAAACAAAAAGTTCAATAGAATGCCAGGGTATTGTAATTTAATAAACAAAATTCTGTAAACAAGAAAAGTAAAGATTTTTTACATCCCCTCTGAAACCCTGAAATCCGCCCCGACTCTCAGATTCAGATTAATCATTTTCTGAGAATGTGCTAATGAGAACATTGGAAACTATTTTTTTTTTTTTTTTCCAGTATATTTTCTGTTGAACAAGCCAACCACTAGGAACCTGATGTCTGTAGGGTTACACATCCTCTCGTCCTAAGAAAAAAAAAAAAAAAAAAAAAACTAGACTTGTTCAGATTTTTAATTAATTTTTTTAGCTACGATTCAATTTTCTACTTTAATGAGAAAATGTTATTTGACAAAAATAGTATATTTGCCATTTTTCACTGCTTCTGAAAAGATAACGAATTATTATTGTAGAGATCTTGAGGACAAAAAGATGCCGAAAGTGACAAAATAATTTTTATTTCTGAAATTACTGTGTTCATGTTTAGTTTTTCAAACTAATTTAAATTATAAAATACGTTTAAGATTTTTAATTTTGTTGTTTAATTGTTTTACTTTTAAAATTTAAAAGTAAAACAATTGCATTCATTCATTATTAAAAAGTAAAAACAAATTTTAATTAATGTAATTAACTGTTTTTTTAACATTATTTTTTTAATTCCAAGAATGGTTCTTCATTTAAAAAACAAAAATTAAAGTAAAAACAATTGGACATAACATTTTTTGTTGACTAAAAATTGAGAATTTGTTAGTACACATTTTTTGTTTAAGGCTTTTTAAGGAAAAATGTTTTGTTGTAAATGTGTAATGAATGCGATTTGGATACGACGAGTTTTTTTACGAGTCGTAGTAAAAAAAAAAAAAAAAAAAAAAAAAAACTTTTCTTACATTCTTCATAGATTTTTATGCGAATATTTACTGAGGAAAATTTATTTATGTATTTTCTGGAAAAATTACATTTTTTTCATTGACAAGATTAAAAAAAAAGAAAAAGAAAAGGTAGATCACTATATTATTTTGATCTGATCAAGAGCTTTGTAATTCATGAATCTGTATCACTAGACACCGCCCAACCAGAAGAGATTTATCAACGTCGTTAATGAGAGACATCCATTTATTTAACAATCACAACTTCTTGAGTGATTTTATTTTTTTTATAAATTTCAGAGTTCATATTTTGGGAAGAAAAAATAAATAAAGGTAAGGTATGTGAGTTTTGTTTTTAAGGAAAAAACACGTAGTACGTACAACTTTTTAAAAAGTCTTGGAGTTTTGAGTCTTTGAGACCTTCAAACAAGTGGTTATAAATTCTTCAAATTATGAATACAAAACAAGACACTTAAATTTTTAAAATGTTTAAAATTATCGAGTAGTAAATTATTAGTACAATTAATAGTTCTGCTGATACTTTTTTTAATAAAAAAAGTTAAAATGGTTTCGTTCACTTTAAGTACTAAAAAAAAAAATACATTTTTTTTTTTTTTGCCTTGAAGTGCGCTGAATTTTTAAAGTTTAAAAAGAAAAAAATTAGAAAAACAGAAAAAAATACTTTGTTTTTAATTTTAACTACTATTATTTCCGATTCTGTGAGGCAAGGAAGCATTTTTTTTTTGTTTTTTTTTTTTTTTTGTTGCTTTGTAATTTATACAACGGGAAATTAAAGAATAAAATATAATGGGTAAGTAAATTTTATGCCCATGGGCCATACTCATTTAAAAATTTTACATTGGATGCACTTGACTTTTCGCTTAAAAGACAAAGTGTTGTAGTCTTATAAGCGTTTTTTAAAAGAATTTTTGGATTTGCATCATCACGATGTAATACTAATAGAAAAGTTTACAGTTAATAAAAATGACTAGAAACATTTACAGCGGAATTTAAAAAAAAATAAACTTAAAAAGTATCATGAGGATGCCTGCCACTACTTAAAAATGAAAAACCAAAACACCAAACAGAATGTCGAGTTGAATGCGTTTTTAATAAGACAAAGAGGAAAATATATGCAAGGCAAAAAAAATAAAAATAGTTTACTAACACACATAAACGAAACCAAATCTCTTGTCGATTTTTAAACTTAAGTTAAAATGAAATTCATTTCTCAAAAGAAAACACTCCTTCAACATATCAAAAGAATTTATTTCCTTTAAGAAAAAAAACAAAAAAAACAAAAAAAAAAAACACATACACACTGCAAAACTTACTCGAACATTTTCAAACATTACTGCACTAAATGCAATCCAAGAAATAAATACAAAACAAACTTTTCATTATAAATGACATTCATTTTGCTTTCAAATGACAATGTATGGTGCGTGAAAATTGAAACGAAAAAAAAAAAAAAAAAAACACAAATCATAGAAATACTGACAAACAAGCAAGGATGTTATTTATAAATGTATAAAACCTTACTTGATCTTAGGGTAATCCATGTTATTGTTATCTATTATTTTTTTTTTAAATAATGGCAAGAAGCTACAGCTTTTTTGTGGGGTAGGTTGTGAGTAAAAACAGGATAATTACAACAGCTGCCATTTTGAAAGCACTCTAGTAAAATATAGTAACAGACATTAGCGTGGTGCCGGGAGATTACATATACATACATACATACATACATACACACACACACAAGGAAGGTGTATTTCTCTAAAAAGCTAACAAAACACGTGCTCTAGCAGCAGCTTACATAAATCGTATTTTAGGAAAACATCTCTGGTGAAAAGATTCATCTTTGGATCACAGAAAGTTTTCTTTCATCTTAACACGATATACTTGTTTTTAGTTTGTTCATAGTGATGACTCCAAGTGTATGTCAAGCAAAAATTGAATGAATGAATGAATGAATAATGAAAGAATGAATGAATAAAACTACTATGGAATATATAGCCTAGGATTATTCACAAATAAAATCCCAACAAGCTTATTTTTAATTAAATTAAGTGATGCAATTTAAATTAAGCACTTTTACATTTTACTTTTATTTTAACAAGCAAACTAACATTTATGAAAAGTGAGCTGTATAAAAAAAATTTAAAAAAAAAAAACGAGTTTCTTTGAAAGAATCTTTGAAACATGTCATTGTACCTAACCTTGCTTGACTTAGGCTAAATAATACTTTAAAAATACAAACATGTAAAAAAAAAAAAAAATCGACTGTAAGGTTTTAATTTTTTTAAATAAAAGTGAGATTTTAAAGAAACCGTGACGTCATACGTTGCTAAGCAACAAAGAACACACGCCCACAGTTTCGAACACCTGGAAAAAGCTCAGGTGAACATCAGTCAGTATTAATTTTATTTTTATTGTACATGTCTTGAAATAGATTTCCTCTTAGATATGTGGATATTAAATTGCTTGAGGTTTTTGCATCCAATTGCTGGATACCTCGAGGACGTAGCACATTTTTAATTAAATGACAAAATGATCATTCCATTTTTAGCAGTCATGAAAGTTTTTTGGTTTTTGGATTTTTTTTTTTTTTGTTTTTACAAAAAATTCAAAAAGAAAAAAATTAAATTAAAAATAAAAACTCACAAATCAGAACTGGTACAGGTAGAACATTGTTTATTTTTTAAGTGATCAAGTTAGAACAGTTACCTCAATAAAAATTATAAGTGGTTGCTGAAAAGTTCTCAGCCTGACTAAAGGATTCCAAAATAACTGATGATTGGTTAGATTTTGGGAAACTTATCAACATGCACTAATATTTAACATGTGAATCATTAATTCAAATGTTGCCACAAATGATTGCAGAACTAAAAATATAATTTAGCATTAACCAATGTGGCATTGATAACCAAAGTTATAAAATTGGTTCTACTCATCTTTGAGCTTAAAATTGATGTGTCTACATACACACAACATTCTCACTACTGGACAAGCAGTCAACATGGACAGGCCATTAACATGTACCTCAACAAAAATTTCAGCTCCTTTTCCTTTTTCAGGCCAATGATAGTTACATTTATCTCTTAATAAAACAAAAATTCAAGGTAAGAAAACCCCTAAACACATGTATTTTGTAACTAAATTATCTGGATATTCATTACACACATAACAAGTATCTAGTTTCTGATCCATATTTGATCTGCATTTGGCACCAAACTCACAATTTTATTCAATATTATGTCTCATGTCTCCAACACCACATAAAAACCAGATAACCCTCATTTTGTTGTTTCTACATCTTGTTATATCTATGAGTATATATTTTATTTATTTTAGGATATTAAAACATAACATTTAATTTAAAAGAGGGCTCAATACACAAAATTAAATGTTAAGAGACCTGTATTGAGCCCTCTTTTAAATGAAATGTTACATACAGTGAAATTATACTCCTATTTTACTTGGATATTTTATATATATATATATATATATATATATATATATATAATTTTTGTGTGTGTAAGGAAGTTTATAATTATTTACTCTGTTAAGAGTCCCCTACAGATGGCCAATTATTCTTCTTGGAAGAAAATCCACCTGGAATATCATTGTTCCATCCAAGTCCTTTTATTTAATATCCAAATTAAATCGTTTCTACAAGAATGCTCACAGCTAAATTAAGTCAAAGGTGTATATTTCCTAAACATTTAATAAATGTAGGATGAGTGGTTTTTTTCCTAAAAAAAAAAAAAAAAAAAAAAAAAAAATCATCATTCCAGTTTGTCTATTTGAAAGACAGAAGGTAAGTTTATTTCTACACAGGTCTATTAAGACAGCTTGTGCCCAAAAAACCATTTGAAAGATGCAATAGCCATAGTCAGTCAAAAGCGTATTCTATGAAAATATACAGTATCACGTAGTTTACTGAGGCTGCATGCTACTGATGTTGCCGTACAAATTAGCTTAGAAATAAAAGACTGTTTTTGAAATTAAGTCAGCAAAATCCATTTGAAAGATACAAGTGTTTACAATAATAAATGAACAGTGGCAGCATATAAAAAATAAAATAAAAACTTAAACAAGCCTTAGTTTTTCACATTGTGAAAAAGAGATCCACGTAAAGACAACATATTGTTGAGTTAATATTCTTTAATTTTAGACTTTATGAACATAGCTTCAAGAATAAAATGCTAGAATTTCTATATAAATTTATGTATAGTACAGATTGTTTCACTGTAATGCTTCCAGTGATAATAACAATAATCTATCATTAAAATAGTCATAATCAAATTTGTTTAAGATATTTACCATAAATTTATTCTGGAGTAGTCAGAATTACAGAATTTTACAAAGTACTAAATTACAAGGTACCTCTAAATTTTCTAAGTTTCATGAAATTTTAATAAAAATTTACCAACATAAAATAAGTTAATAAGTATGTAACTTGTCTTTTTTTTTTTGTCTTTTTTTTTTATACTCTTCAATAATTAAAGCAAACAAATATTTTTCAAGTGAAAATTTGTAGAAAAGATTAAAATACAAACCTTTTATATGACATCAATGAAAATAGAAGTTACAAGTAAGAAGTAGGTTTGATTTTACTGTGTAGGTGACTATTTTTGCAAAACAAAATGTTAGTCCTGCCAATGCAAGTTGAATTTCATGGTGGTGTAGTCATATCTTATAGCAACACCTAATATAATCTTAACTGAAATTGAAAGCCAGGCTAGTGCAATTTCAAATATATAGAAGTAATATAGAAAAGACTATATTTTGAGGGGATTCCATACAGTAAAAAGGGAAGTAATAGTTATAAATGTTGCAAGGTGCTAAATGTTAATATCAAGTCTTGTATTGGACACCCAGTGAAGATGAAAGTTATTACTCAGTAATAATAATCATACTAACTTTGCCAACCATTACCAAATGTCAAAATACCTTGCAAACGATAGTCTGCTATACTGGAACAAGATACAACCAAATAAAGACTTGTTTCATCAAATCATAGCTAAGCTAGATTATTTACAATAGAACTGGGGATCTTCTTCACATGTTTTGGAAAGACTATATCCAAGTGAAATCAATTCACATGTTAATCTAGCTCAAGGCTCGAGATATCGACATTACACATTCTATGTGTTAATCAACTTCTACAGATTGTTCATGGAAGCTAAACTCAAATTGACTTTGCACACGTCCACATTATTTTAAGCAATATTTTCTCCAACTTTAGTTAGTTGGAGAAAATATTGCTTAAAACAATGTGAATGTGTAGAAAGTTTCACAATATTTTGCAGGTGTTCCAGATATGTTCAGATTACTGAAAGTGTTGACTAACCCAAATTCATTGTAAAGGACCCTCAGAACTCAGAGTCCATCTACAAAACTCTAGAGTCAGGATGCTGAAGGTAACATCAATCAGCTAAATGATAAATTTTATATCTGTATTAATCATTATATTAATATATCTATTGTTTATACATTATTTTTATAGATACAAATATTTAAGTAAATGCACCGTTTATAATAAACAATATTAACATTTACTGGCCTGAATGTTTGAGAAATTTCATATAAAATGTGTACTCCAACAGGAATTGAACATGTATCCTACATGGAACTGTCATATAGCCAGATATAACTACAGAGGAAGCATCTGGTTAGCAAGATTGAATTCAGTCAGTTATGTGCCATACATGATACACACTTAGGCAATCATGTATCTTCCGATACATGACTGACAAGGCAGATTTTTTCCTGCAGTAGGTTGCCATCCAAGGCTATAGAACCCAGTCTGTCCTGCTATTTACCCATAGCTGGAGGAAGAAGAGGATTCATACCTTTCCCAAGAGTATTAGCACATAAGTGGATGTAATGGATTCAAGTGCAATTCAAACTTGTCTCTGCGATTTCTCAATCCAAGCTGTTATCCATTACTCCACCATGCCTAGGGGACAGACTGGAGAAAGGGCAAATTCCTTAGCGTTAAGCAGAGTTTCCAATCTAGCTCTTTTTAAATGAATATAACACCTGTAAAAAAAAAAATCAGCATATGGAATAAGAAAAATAACTATATGATGATTTACAGGATTGACACACAATGAAAGAGAGAGATCTAAATACAAAAGAGCAAAATTGGCTATATTTTTCACAATAAATAAACTTCAGGGTAATTTGAAAACATACCACTACAGGCAAGAGGCAAATGTTGTTGTTGAAATTTCCACTAACAATAACTTTAATATTTTTCAAGAGTCCTCTTAAATCTAAATCAGTGAAATCTACATTTTTCTAATTAACTAAAACACCTCTTTAAAGCGCAATTTACAATTACTTTGAGGCATGGTGGAGTAATAGATAGTGGCTCAGATTGACGAATCAGAGAGACAAGTTTAAATTCCAATTGAGTTCATTGTTTTCACTTACATGGTAATACCCTTGAGAATGATATGAATCCTTCTCTTCCACCCAGTTATGGGTCAATAACAGGACGGATTGGGCCCTATAGCTTTGGCTGGCAACTAGTCTAAGAGAAGGAAAACTGAATTCAAAACCACCTGTTGTCTTGTAGGTCCTGCCACTTTAGGCAAAGGCTAGAAGGTAATTTCAAGAACACATTCACTTTGCGTGTAGTTTTGAAGAAAGGACCCCCCGCGCCCAAGCTGCAAGAGAAAATAATGGACTTCTTCTCAGGGCTTAGTACAATGGTTCAGACAAACAAGACTGGGACACAGCACAGCTTTGGGAACCTCTTCGATTTCAGACCCATTTGCGCATGAATGTGTCACTCATAGCAATTTGGACAACAATGACATTAATGCTTAAATAATTATTGTTGATGTAAAAAGAGAACACAAATTCAATTCTGCAATTCAGTGCAGCTAATTATATAATTTTATATTTTTAAGTAAAAATATTACTTCCATCATTTTCCTTCTTCAAATTTTGATAACTAAAAGTTAAAACATTAAATTTTACCTGAGAACTGGACGATGAAATATTCCTTCAGAATTTGAGAGGTTAGTTTGTGGAAGATTGGATGGAAATTCTGCAGCCACCTCATCTTCAACACTCGAGTTGCAGCTTCCATCTTCATATTCAGTGGTAAAAATCAGCCCTTCAAGAGCCTCCACATCATCTTGTGAGGTTATACTTTCAGAATCATTTTCTTCTTGAGATTCTTTCAACACAGGTTGCGGATCAAAAGTGGTTTCCATTCTGTAAGCAAAGATATTTAATATATATATATATATATATAACCAAGAACTGACAAAGATTTTCTAAAAATACAAAAATGAAAACTGATTTCTCCTAATTCCAGTCAAGTTTGTTAGAGTCACTTATGCACAAATACCCCTGAAAAAGCATGAATCTATCTCCTACCCAATTATGGGTAGAAATAGTAGGGCAGAAATGTATCTTTAGACTTGGTAAGCAACCACTCAGAAAAAAAAAAAATAAATAAAAAATAAATAATGGACAACTCTGAATTCAAAGCCTGAAGATAGATATTTGAAGATCTGCACCAGTTCTTTGTATTCAGTTCTTTCAGAAAGTGTGGTTGATTCTGCTGCAGAATCACAACCAATAAAATGGAAATACATGTTTGAAAACCTATCTTTATAATAATCTAATAAATTTTCAAAATATAAACCCTGTGACCCACTTAGCAAGTCTACAAAAAAAAAAAAAAAAAAAAAAATAAAATAAAATAAAAAGTCAAGTGATAAAATATCCTTATTGTTGGATAATTGTCCTAGTGTTTCTTCTGTCTGTGTTTGTGATAGTGTTATTTTGTTGTCTTTTCCTAAAATGACAGTGATTAATCTCCCAATTAGAAACCTTTAAAATCTATAGACAAGGTAACCAAAAAAGTTTGGTCTGTTTTTAAAGGAAAAAAAAAAGAAAACGCTTCACAGTATGTGTAACTTATATTTAGTTTTTGAAGTAATCATTGGCATCCAGCACCTTCTGACAACGTGTCTCCAGCTGTTCAATGCCCTTACGGTAGAACTCTGGGGGGATTTTGACGCAAAGAAGTCTGATAGGGCTTTGCAAAAGTCTGCTTCATTGGTGAAGGATTTCCCACGATGATTATCCAGGGAGTGGAAGAGGTGGTAGTTGGATGGCGAAAGGTCAGGTGAATAAGGTGGATGGCACAAAGTCTCCCACCCAAGTTGCTGTATGGTATCCTTGACCATTCACGCGACATGCGGCCTGGCATTGTCATGGGGGAAAAGCACAACTTTGCGATTCACCAGTGCTGGCTCCTTCTGGCACAATGCCTGCTGCACACGTTTGAAATTGCTGCGAGTATAAGTCTCCAAAGACCGTTTGGCTCATTGGTAGCAGTTCATAATGAACCACTTGACGACATGTCCAGACACAAAGCATAATCTTGCGTGGATGCATAGGCAGTCTTGCAGTGTGAGGGACAGCATCTTGAGGAGACAATCAATGTCTGGAACGACTGGGAGTTTCATCACTGGTAAGTACTTGATTGAATAAGGATGAGGTACGGTGGCGAGAAAGCAGCGATACGCAGGCTGCCACTTGTCCCTTGTGGACCTCCAACAGCGTTTGTGGAACCCACTTGCTCAGTTTGTACGTCTTACCTAGGCGGTGCAGGTGAAGTCTAACTGTTTCATTGGAAACATTGAACTGTTGTGCAAGTTCACCACATGTTAGACTACTGTCCTCTTCAATGACCGCCTTCAGGACTCCGTCATTCAAGACCTGTGGTCGTCTACTGCGAGGCTCATTATGGAGAGACAAATCTCCCGACTTGAATTTTCGAAACCAACGCCTTGCAGTACATTCATCCACAGCACTATCCCCAAACGCTTGACATATGCGGCGATTTGATGCAACTGCTGATAAGCCCACTTTGAAGTCATAAAGCAAACAGCCCTGAACGAGATCTCTAGACACTTCCATCCTTCTCACAGCTATCCGGCTTATAACTGATGGCCGGGCACTGTGCGCGTGTTTTTTTTTTTTATAATGTCTGATGTTCCTACTTCCGGCTATCCAAATTTGAAAACAATTGCTACACACATTTCGTATATATTTCAACTTCATTCAATGACTAATTAAAAAAATGGACAGAACTTTTTTGGTTACTTTGTAGTTTTGGAAAAAAAAAAAAAAAAAAAAAAAAAAAAATTGTTTTCAAGTAATTTTTTTGGATGGAAATGAAGATGAACATACACAACTTTTAGTGTTAATTTCAAGTGTTTTTTTAAATTACAGCTTTAGCACATCTAAGGAGAGATACAGGAGAAACAATTTATCATTACTATAAGTGCATGCAATGCTCAGACAAAAAAAAAAAAAAAAAAAAAAAAAAAAAAAAAGCAACTTTGTATTCAGGGATTTTTTTTCTAAATTATTGTGGTCCTTAATTAGTTATCAGGTAAAATTGAGTAAATATGAACAGGAATTAAAACAGCAAGATCCACCCAAACTTTAGGATAAAGAGATTTTTAGGTACAACCCAACTTATTAATATTCCTCTAAGCTCCTAAATAAAATACTTAAGAGACAGAAAACAGATGTATTTATGTTAGCTTTCAACACTGCTTCTATTAAAGGGTGACTGTCAAACAAAATAGAAATAAGCCTGTTTATTTAAAAGGAAAATAGTGACAGCACAAATGACATTTAGTGTTTATTTTGGGTTAAAGAAAAAAATCCAATCTCTAAAAACAGCAATTAGCCAATACAAATGTGCAAGGTTATAGTTCAAAATTGTAACCTTGGAGCAGATGTTAGTGCATACAATCCACTCTAAGGAAGCAAAAGTTTAGTACTCATACACAATTGCAACAGTAGATCTGTAGACTAATAATAAATAAATAAAATTAACAACAAAAACATTTATTTTCCATACTCTTTGTCAATGACATTAATCACAAATCCTATATAGTAAAAATTTCAGATTAAAATTCAGATAAACATGTCAGATTATTGATTTATTGATCCACTCACACAATCTAACAAAGAAATCAAACCAAATGTTTTCTGCGGCATGTTATACAATCTAAAATCTCACTATTCAATAAATGTTATTATAGCACATCTTCAGTATAAGAAAATTGGACAAGAGCCTGAGAGGTTTCAATTCAACACTTAATTGTAACACCTTTCACCACCAGGTGGTGTAACAACGCTTAGTGGTCTAGTCCTCAGTGTCTTAGGATGACGCTTTAACCATGGACTAAATCCATGCTGGTCAATGTTGACACTGATCCAAGTTGGTTGTTGGATGCTTCAATCCACACTGCCCACATTGATTTCTTGATCTCAGCTCAGTGGAAGACCAAATATCATTGTAATGGCAGCACTAATTCAAGCCATTGCAGGTGCCATATTAAAGAAGAAAAATATCTTCACAAAGAAAAATAAAACAAGATTCATGGAGTTAATCTTCAATTGGTTTATATAGCTCTTGGTACAACAAAAATTAACTCCTCCCACATCAATCTCTATAGTGACACTGGGCCTTGTCTAAACTTCTGGAAGGCTAAGTTCAAAGTCTTGAAATCAAGAATTCTGATGGCAGCCAATAGATTCAAGAGGCACTCAATGCAGCTTATCAGCCCAAGTCTCTGAGCTCCCTAAAGTCAACTGCTTATATGCACTTTGACCCAAATCTGGCATGGGGCCTGAAAAGTTCTTGAGATTTGTTGATTCTTTAATTTTCACATTAATTCTAATAAGGGCTTTGTTTCTTATTTCTGCTTTCATTATCAACTTTCCAAATTTGGAGAATTATCTACTTTCCTCAGGAATAGTTACAGGAATTACTGCTCCTTAACTCCCACCTGCTTTACTTCACATCTCATACCACCACTCCATACAAGCAGTGCCAAATACTTCCTCCTACCCTTCTTCAGCTAGGGCATGCATAACTGTCTGTCACAAATCTAATTTTTAAAGTGTGTAGACAGAAGGGTGCGTTTTATTCTAGTCAAGAGGCACTCAATGCAGCTTCTCAGCCCAAGTATCTGAGCTCCCTAAAGTCATCTACTTATATGCTCTTTGACCCAAATCTGGCATATTTTAATTTTCTGAATCTTTTCTATTTTCCTGGAATTATCTTTGTCCTGAGAAAATATAAACCAGACCACCGACAACAGAATTTGTTTTCATAACTCCAGCCTTAAGTGTAAAGTACATCTGACCCATTCAGAGAAATTTGTTCTCATTTAACCTTCCAAGCGAAAAATAAAATTATTTCCCACTTTGTCAATGAAAATATATTTGTTTACCTAAATCCTCAAGCTAATAGATTAAATTTAATGTTTCCAATAAGCAAATTATATTGCAGCATTTCAAAACTAATTTAAAATGACTGGAAATCACACACACAAAAAAAAAAAAAAAAAAAAAAATGTTAGCACCATTTTTAGCCATACGTCATCACAATGCAATTCTCTTTATGAAAAAGCTTTCAAAAATAAAATATACTTTTTGAAACTTTATTTGAGGAATATGAGCCGATTTAAAGTTTAATTCATCCAATTTGAAACATTAAATTTAAAATATTGCAGTAATACTTTTTTTAATGCAGCTGTAGGTGTTTGAGATGTTGACAGCTTGACCGACAGAAGTTTGTCGAATTTTTTTTTTCATGGTGAACATATCTGTAAAAATGACTAAGAATATAAAGTGGGCACTTTTTTTTTTTTTTTTCTTAATATTTTTTTAATTACCCAATAAACTTAAAAGTTTAGGAGAATATTCTCTGTGATCTAATGTTTTATTGAATTTTAGGGACGTTGGCTTTAAATTTACTATAATTACTGCTTTTATTTTCTGATAATGTCATCTATGGACAACTGTATTTATAAAACTTGGCACGTTTATACACAGAAAAAAAAAAAAAAAAAAAAAAAAAAAAAAAAAAAAATTCAAAATTCTTTTTGAAATATTAGGGTCACTGAATTGTAGTAAGCTTTTCCATTTATAATTATTAAATATGGTTGTTACTAAATAACAATATCACCTAACTGGTACAAATTAATACAAAAAATTAAGAATTATAAGTTTAATTTAAAAAATATTGAGTTGTTCCCTCCCACATCTTATAAAATTTATCATCTGCCCCACCATACTTAACTACAAACACATTCAGATGTCATTAAATCAATTAAAATGTCAGAAAAACAAGATCATGTAGTTATGAAATGTTTCTATACAAGATATTAAGTAATATTTGTTTGAAATCAGATTTTTTAACTTTAAATTTGCTAATTTCCCTCAAATAACATTTCAGAAATATACATTATTTTTGCAAGTTTTTTAAAACTGAGAATTAACTTTTGCTTACAAATGTGTCAAAAATAAAATAAAATCTATTCCAATCAATATAATTTTTGTTTGAAATACGGGTGTTTTGCTGACTGGAAAGAGTAAATTTTAAATACTTTAGCTTTCAATTAAAGCTAAAATGAAAGCTTCAAGGAAGCTATTTCATTTAAAAAATTCATTTTAAACCTTGCATATACTGAATTAGTTGAGATTATATATATAGCAGCTTGCGACTTTGGTGCTTTTATACAAATTCCATAAATCCATATTAAGAAGTCTGAATGGAGCCAATTCCAACTCTCAATGTGATTTCTGGAAATAAAAACTGCTACAATTTGATTTGATGTCATCTGTAAATATTTATAAACTGTCATTCAAAATAGTTTGGTGAGTTTGATTTGGGAGGTGGTATGTATGTGCATGTATATGTTTATATAGGGTTGTTAAAATGTTCTCAACCTGATTACCTTTCCAAAAACAGAAATTTTTTCTTCTTGTTAGTTGATATGAGAACTTTTCAGGTTCCCCGATACTGTGAGGATGGGGATATATATATATATATATATATATATAAATGAAATGGATTAAATCAGACCATTATTTTAATATAGTTTCTATTTATGTGCTGTTAACCATTCAGCCACAAAGAAGCGACTGGTTAGCAAAGTCTGAATTTCTATTTATAAACATACACATTTAATATTTTTTTTCTCGATCGATCATATCTGCTCACAAAACATATCTTAATGCAAACAATGAGAACATATTATGAAATGGATTAAGTCTGACAATTATTTTAATTTATTTTCTGTTTATACATCAATTTTATAGATATAATTTATTTAAGTAATTTATAAACAGAAATTCAAACATTGCTAACCAGACACTTTGTAGCTGAATGGTTACATCAAATGATGGTTCCAATTAATGGTTACAGGTTCAATTTCTTTCAGAGAAGCATATATTTTCTATGAAATTTCTAACATTCAGGCTGTTAAATATAGTTACTGTAAAAGAAAAAAAAAAAAAAAAGCATTTACTCAAATTATATCTATAAAAATAATGTATAAACTGAATATACATGTGTGTCAGAGAGAGAGAGAGAGAGCAAGAGTGAACAAACAAGAGAGTAAATGAGGTGAGCAAGAGTGAGATCAGTGTAATGGATATTGTTATATGAAGAAAACTATAAATAAAACAAAAGATATTGACAATTTTGGAAACAAGAAATTAACTTGTTTTTATTTTGTTAAGTTAGAGAAAAATAAATGTCAGTTCAGAACCAGATACTTTAAACATGTCATAGCTCTGCTCAATCACAATTTTAACTCAAAATAAACACAAGATCTGTTTATATCTCTGAGAAAACGTATTATGATTACTTGCATTATTTACTGTTGTGGTAGGATCCACCTAATTTGCATAGTGGAGTACCGACCATATAAATATGGTTGGTACCGGGAAGGAAGAAGAGAGTGAACCAGAGACTCTGCCCGACTGTGACTCGGTCAACACACATTCCAGGAACGGTCTTCCCAGGAATATACAAAAGACTATATGTAAATATTGTGTACACTTTCTTGTTTCAATACATTTTGTTCTAAGTACATTTTGTGTTGCATTATTATTCCATGCATTAGTCAAGTTTCAACATTTACATTATTCAGACTGTTATCCTCATGTTCATTGCCATATTCACAACGTTCCAGCTGTTGTACACACCAGCCTTCTTCAGGTGATTGGAATTTCGAACCAAACCCTTTATTTCATCCACCGCAGTAGATTGTCCTAGTTCCGCGTGTCATGCCTCTTCCAGTTTTCTCAGTTATTTCCCTTTAACTCAACCCTCCAAGTTTTTGGTTCACCACTGCTGAGCCATGGTATTAAACTCATAACTCAGTGGATAAAGCCCAATGGATAAAAACATTGGTTACATCCAGTGACTAGAAACAAAGAATTGTGAGTTCAGTACCAGGCCACAGCAGTGGTGAACCAAAAACTTGGAAAGTTGAGTTAAAGGGAAATAACTGAGAAAACTGGAAGAGGCATGGCATGTGGAAATAGAACAATCTACCCCCAGAGTGCAAAATAAAGGGTTCAGTCTGAAATTCTAATCACCTAAGGCCTGAGTGTACAATGGCTGAAACATTTGAGGATAACAGTTTGAATAATGTAAATAATGCAAGTAAACACAGGAATTGACAGCAGTTGAATTTTGATGTTAACCCTTAAAATAGTTATACTGCATCACTTTAAAATTATCTGCCCTGAAAAATTTGAGTTTTATTCATTCCTGCTACTACATATAACAAAACAGATAAATCTAGAAAAACAATCATAAAAATTTTCAAAAATATGGAATTCAACAGACATAAAAAAAATTATATACAGGAGTAACTGAAGGACACAAGAAACAAAGAAACTAGGCACATAAAATATCTCTTTCAAATAGTAAATATGCAAACAACACAATGCTTTCTAAACCTATTTAGGAAATTAAACAAAAACTAAACTATACCAAAAATATGATGGATGTCTGATTGCTTCAAGCCAGGATTGAAACCCAACCAATTTGACATCAGTGAGAGATCCTACCCTTAGGCTATTGTCACACGGCAGAGAGGCAGGGAAATTTTAATGTTTTTCTATGCAAAATACGCCTATGCGTCAGAGAACTCAACTCATACTTCAAGAGTAATGCATTAATAGTAGCAGTTTTTCAACACCCACTTTCTCTTAAGAGCTCAACCGGATTTCCCCCGGGAGCACTATATATATATATACACACACACCTGAAAGTAATGTTAAAACAAAGTGGTATTAATACTGCAGAAATGGAAGTTGGAGCAGTCAATCACAACAGTTGTAGGACATTGAAAGACTAAAACTAGTTAAACTCAAGACCAGGAATTTTGCCAACAACATCATGATTGCCTGTTGTGCGGGCCATCCCCACCAGGTGTTGGCAATATGCATCTCAGTTTGGTCTTTGCAGGCATCAACAACAGATTATATATATATATATATATATATATATATATAAAATGCGAGTAAAATTTGTCAGTTAGCTGATTGATGTTACCTTCAGCATCCCAACTCCAGATTTTTGTAGACAAACCTGTCCATCTACTCTTCAGCAAGCATCAATTTCCTGCTGAAATTTTAGCCATTTTCTATATTGCTATAAATCTATATCATTATTTTTTTTTTAAAATAGTAATGAAATATCAGCCATAAACAACAGGTTCCTGCTTGTAATCAATCTCACTGGTTGATAACATATCAGAAGGTACTCATCAATTGGTTCAAAGTAGTTAGAACTAAATTCACCCAGAAAAAGAATGCATGTCTATATACACTATTTAAAACCACAACATAAGTCAAACTAATTTTTCTTCCTAGAGAAAAAGGATTGATCAACTTATTGTTGCATATTCCTTTTTCAGTTTATAGTTATTTATCAGTAAAATATTTAGTGATTATTTAATAAATAAAAAAAAAAAAAAATAAATAAATAAAAAACACCGAGGTAAAAATAACCTACTAATCTTGGTCTGGTGCCTCCACATTAGAACTTTATATGATTTTGTCTTATCTCCACTTATACTAAAACAAAACACAGAAAAAAAAAATGTTTCTTAATATAACCTGGCATTGTGATTTTTTTTTTTTTTTATCAATTCACCCCCAGCAAGGTGATAATGTCATTAAGATGCAAGGGGGCTATTAGAAATGAAAAAGAATAAAAAGACATTAGAAGGAATCAGAAATCCAATCCTGAGCAGGGAAAGAGTGCGACATAAAGCAACAACAAAAAGAAAAATGTATCAGAAGTCAAAGAAAATCAAAGCACTAGTTAAAAATTAATAGTGACTAATGTTGGCTATTGTCCTCATCTTTGTTGTCATGCTTTGGCCATTGTGCCTTCCAGCCTTCATCAGGTGTATGTCAAGGAATTTCAAAGTGAAACCTTTATTTAATCTACAGGGATAGACTGTTCTAACACACACTGCTCAGCTCAGGGATTGAACTCACAATTACTATATCATCAAATAATGTACAGGACACTAGACTAGTGGATTAAAGTATTGGCTCATGAAATTGGTAACCTAGTAATCGCGAGTTCAATCCTTGGGCTGGGTATTAAATAAGAACAAGACAAGATATTGCTAGGCACGAACAGTGAAACAAGAACATTCTACACTCATAGGTAGACTAAAGGGTTCCATTAAAAATTGAAGGTTTCCTGGTTCAATAAGCACATGAAAAAGGTTGGAGCAAAAACTGCAAAAATATTGTGATGATATTAGGTTGGTGCAAAAATAATGTCGGTTTTTGACGTATTTTTTTTTAATGTCAAAAACCGACAATATTTTTGCACCAACCTAATAGCAAAGATGAGGACAACAGCCTGAATGTAAATAATGATAAATCCTCATCACAGAAATTCAGATAGATCTTTTTTTTTTCTTCCCCCTTATCTGTGACTATATAACCAAATCATAGATTTTCTTTTAATTAAGCAAAGAAAACTTTTCTAGTTCTATTTAGACCATTATAAAGCAACTTCCAAACATTTTTTTTCCAAACTTAAAAAGTATAAAAATAATTGACAATATTTTCACCTGTAAATTTTCATTAATAATTACCAATAGTTCAAGTTTTTCTCATTAACAAAACTTTATGTATTTGAGTTCAGAACATGCAACTAAAGTAATTTTATTTACAACTCTAGATAAAGTCAAAATAAGATCAGATGCTAAATGGGCTGATATGAGGAAACAGTCAGGTGACTGGTCACACCATATTAAAGAAATTTAGGTGCTGAATTTATATGTAGGCAGGCAAAACTATACAATATCCACACTAGTATGCACCCTATTTGACCTAACAAAGTAGAACGAAGTACTATAATGCATCAGCTGCTTCCATTAATAGAAACACACAAAAGTCACTCCTCTTACTAGTCACCTTTTCCTTTTGTCATCAAAATGTAAAACTATTGGTTTAATTTTTATGTAATTAGATAGACATTTGCTATGTAATGTAATACACAAACTTAAAAGAATTTGGAGACAGATGTTAAAAAATTAAGTATAAAGAATTAAATCTTTAGGAAAAAGAAAATTCCAATGAGCCTGTTATTAACTGCCAGATTTAGTCTGTCTGCAGCATATTATTATCTTTAATAGTTAATAGTTGACCCAATACATTTAGGCAATAAAGAACACATTTTACAAGAAATATGTGTGATCAAAGTGAAAAGCAAGATTCAAGACAATAAATGAATTAAAAAAAAGTTTAAATGATGTAAATAATTGTTTGCACTGGGTTATATGAAGTTAATAAATTAATAAAGTCAAACCATAAATTAATTAAAAATTGTGATGTTTTGTCAGATTTTGGAAAGTGGGTTGGGCCAAGAACTTTTCAGCACATCCATGATAGATGTAATACATGAACAATGAATATTTTGTATAAAATTTTTAAAAAAGATAAAAAAATTAATCAAAAAACCTTAAAATAAAATCTTTTTCAAATTAGTATAATTTATCAGAGTCATGCATCATAGATCAAATTACTAATTTTATGATACCATGAGCAGAAACAAGTTATATTTTGCTCCCATTGAAGAAATTTACTAAGAACCAAATTGAATAATGTTGTTAGATATATTTATAAAGATGTACCTGCAATAGGATGCCTGCTAAAAACATCAATTTGAAAAATAATTGTTAAAATTACCAGTTTGGGCCCAAACATAATGAAAGGGTTAACAAGTATTTTAAAAAAATAACAAGAGATAGCTGAGAAAGTGACATTTAAGTGATGCCCATGAACCTATAAAAAAAAAAAAAAAAAAAAAAAAAAAAAAAAATGCTGCTATATAGTTGGTGATGACCAACGACATTTAAGGAATTGAAAAGGCCTTCAACTGCTTTTTCTCACCGATTATTTCTTCCAGGGTATTTTAGATTAATTTAACAGATGTCTATCATAATGATAAAATTCCTGTTCTATAGCCATTATCTTACATATACAATTTATTTTAATGATTTTATAATCCATACAAGAAATTTTTAATACTATTTTGTGTTTCCTAGAAACAAGAAACTTCAAAATTTCCTGGTCAAAGAAAAAACTTTTTAGGGGTGTTTCCAAAAAGCAATAATATATAGATGTAGTTAATCAAACCAGCCTGACAATCCTATCTTGGGAAGGTTGTTAGCTTTTTACAATTTAAGAATATTGCTCTACAAACAAGGTATGGTGGACTTTCTGAAATTTACTGGAATTGGTTGCTTCCAGGGTAGATTTCATCCCATAATAAATAAATAAAAAAATAAAAAAAATATATATATATATATATATATATAAATAAAGAGGCATATTTCAGCAGTAGGAATTCTTTCAAACACATTCAAATAATATCAAAAAGTTCTGTCTATTCAATTTTTTTTCAAATTAGTTGTCAAAAAAAAAAAAAAAAAAAAAAAAATTTTTATATTTATTTACATAAACGTTTTGATTTTTTTTTTTAAACAACTGATAAATCTAAGGTATTTTAATAACTTCTGTATATAGTTTATATATAACTTATATAAAATTATAATTCATTGCTATATAAAAGTTATTGATCCTAACAATTAGCTTAGATTTATCATAAAAATTCAAAATGTCTATCTAAATAACTATGCTAATTATAGAAAACAACTAACCTGTAAATTTAAAAAAATTTTTTAAAATCTAATCAAACTTGTCAATATTATTCAAGCAAACATTTGAGATTATATATAAGCTGTTGGAGTGTGTAGGGTTTTAAATCAGCTGGCTCCAAGTATATCATTACTTTTTTTTTTCTTTTTTTCTATTTTATTTTTCTACTAGCTTGCATACCGTATTGTGGTATTATTTTCTTTGCAATTATCAGTGATATAACGTATGGCCCTGGTCTTAGATTTACTGGAGAATCTCAAGATTAGCACACTCTCAATGCATTTCCTTCTCAGTGAATACTGTTATCTTCTGATAAAACTGGCATTTTTTTTTTCATAAGAATGCTGAACTGCCATATAATATCATATATGCCAATGAATGCTGGACAATCTCCTCACATATGAAGAGGAGACGAGTCAGAAGTATCCGAAAAATATCATGTACAGAAAATATGAGCAACAAAGTTTTAAAATCAGAAAGAATTAGTTGAAAATTCTAGGGACAACCTTTTTTAAATGGATGGCAGAAAAGACAGTGAGCAGGAGAGTAAAGACAAGCACTCTTAAGAGCTACAAATGATAGGAAGTTGTGGAGAGCCATTATCATCCATGACCTGGAGTATCAGTTAATAGAAGGATCAAACCTTGACTATCAAGACAATGATAAAACAAGAACTGTCAAATACTAACTGAAAGCATCTATAGAAATAAAAAAAAATTTTTTTTTCTTTTAAATGGTAGCAAAGTAGGTTTCATTTATTATATCTTAATCATAACTCAGCTTTTAAAACTCACGACTATTTTCTTTCTGTCCTATCTTAATAAATAAATAAAAGTCTTCAATCTTATAAAAAATTTAATCACCAAGTTGTACTGTCTAAAATAAATTTCTCACAACTAAAAAGTTTAATAATTTTGAAAAAAGAATCAAAAAGCGTTTTATTTTTGTCCAAAAGATATAAACAATTTTAGCAAACTTTACAATAAATTTTTAAAAAAATATTACGAAATTGAAAGCTAAATAACACTTGATCATTTTATAAAGGTACGAGATTCAACTGTCGCAAAACATTAAAAATATAATTAAAAATGATTAAAATCTTTATAAGGATAAGAACAACTGTAAATTTGTATTTTTTTTTTTTTTTTTGCATGGGATTGATATTTTTCAGTTATTTATTAAATGAAATTTTACTAGTTTTATTTTTAAAATATTAAAAGAAATTATGTTAAAAGCAGAAAAACCTATAGCTTAATCATGCTGGATAAAAATGAGACAAAAATAGTCACTTAACTTTTTTTATTATAATTATTATACACGTCTACTTATAAATAATGCATCTAGTTTGGTTCCAAGGAAGAATAAACAAAAAAGTTCAAGATATTTTAAATGTCATAATTTACCACAGGAAAGTGCAATTATGCCAAAGAAAAAATATTAATAAAATAAAATTAAATACACTTTTTGATGGAAATTGAATTTTAGATTTTATAATACAAACTTTTGTGTGAAAGTTTTTTCAGGAAGATTCAAATAAAAGTTCAAGTAAAAAGATGAAAATCAGTTTCAAAAGTTATAAAATTTTAAGAAATAGATGAATTTTGTAGAAACAAATTCAAGTTTCATAAAAAGAATGTTTACTTTTTTAAAGTGCCAGTTACTGAAAAAAAAATTTGTTTACATCGTATGCTACATAAACAAAACTAAATCTTTTCAATAACCAAAACTAAAAAATGATTTTATGGATTAAAACTATTATAAAAACAAATTGCTGTAATTTAACTGACTCACCATGAGGGTAATTTATGACACAAGGTCAATTTTTTAATGTGAAGAAATCAAATGTGACATTGGCAGGAATGAATGAATGAATGAATCCATCCATATTTTTATTTTATAAAAAATAAAATAAAAATTGTCTTAAAAGAGAGCCCAGCAGAACAACATGAATTCATTTTGTGTTTATAATCATAATTTTGATTATAATTATTAAATTAATAATTTATATTAAATGGGTGAATTAACAATATTTAAAAAAATAAAAACTTATTTTGAACTGAAACGGACTTTAAACTAGTGAACTTTATGGAAAGTTTGATAACAGAGTAGAGACTGGCACTTATTACACAAGTAAAATAAATCCTACATTATACATAACTTAGGTGTTAAAAGTTAAAATCAATAAATATTTATATCTTTTTATTAGTACCAAGAATGGAAAATTAAGTTTTAAACAAAACATTCTAAAGAATTGTTTTGGTAATTAGGTTCAGAATTCTAATTCCGATACCAATACACACAAAAATTCCGATATTTCCGATTCTTGATTTGGATTAATTGTCCTTAAGTAAACAAAATGAAACAAATTCACACAGCAAAACCCAAGTGTGTACAGGAATTTTAAATGGGGAACAATGACTAAAACTGAAAATTATTACTAAAATCAGGAGGGAAAAAAAAAAAAAAAAAAAAAAAAAAAAAAAAGTGAATATGGCAATAAACCCAAGTATAGGTTCCTAGTGAGAAAAAAAATTTACTCACAGAAACAGAGAATGAACAAAAGTCTTTCTGTCTTCACAGAGACAGTCAATATAACTTTATATACACTACTTCCAAGATTCACAAGTATTTGGCTGACCATGCTCTGCATAAGATGGTCAATGCTGTATCCATGTACTTGATAGTAGCACATCCTGGATTATCTATCAAAAGCTGCCCGACAGCTGACTCACAAGCCATTTGCAACACCTTGTCTCTCTCTCTCTCATATATATATATATATATATATATATATATATATACATTTAACTTGTTTTTTTTTTCTCTTTTTCCAAAGTTCCACCACCTACTGATACTGCAACCCTTTTACTCAAATTTCTTCTCCAGCTTAAAATGAAATGCTAGAAGGTTACAAAACAATACACTAGTTGGTTTTACTTTTCTCCACTTGTAGAAATGGACTCTATAATGTATGCAAGACAATGGGTAAAAAGGTAGTATAGCTGTGGCAAATGTGGAAGAAGTTTTAACACAATTCGACTTCAGCATGATTATGCCTCATCTCTCTGGGCCAAGCAATCTCCAAAGGTGGCAATTGCTCTGTTTTTCCCCAGGTAACAGTAACAAGCATATGATAAACATGAATTAAAGACATTAGCAGAACATAAAGAGTGCAAACACCTACAAATAATGCAAGAATAGATTTATTTTCTACAACTTATCAAACTTTTGCAAGTTATTTAAAGCCAGAAAATATTTTTAGATGGTAAGGATTTTTTGGGAGGAGGGGAGAATGATTTAGTGATACAATTCTTGCTAATTAAGCCATAGCTGGGGAGAGAAGAGGTGGACTCATACATTTTTCAAGGATATTTGCACGCAAGTCAATATAACAAAACCAACTGGAATTGGAACTGATCACTGATTAACAATTCTGAGCCATTTTCCATTACACCATCTGCACATAGTACCCTGTTATTCCCAAGCAGTCACCCATCTAGAGACTGACCAGGCTCAACTTTGGTTACTATACAGGAACGAGTGTTTCAATGTGATATGGCCACAAGCCCTAAATAATGCAAGAACTGGACTGTGAACAATGGGAAACACTAAATTAAATCATATTCCAGTTCAATGCTGCATTCGAAGGAATCTTGTAATTGTATACTGACAAGAGTACCATTAATGACACCACAGCATCAATTACTACACTACACCCATGTAAAGATGAAAAAAAAATAAATAAATAAAAAAAATAAAAGAATGTGGAATCAGTGTGCAGATTTCAAATTCTGGCCAATTTCAATGCATTTATTTTCTCACAAATACTTGAGAAAAGCACGAATACATCTCTTCTCTCAGCTATAGGTTAAATAGCAGGGCAGACTAGACTCTCTAACCTTGGCTGGAAAACAATCTATAACTAAATTCAAAACTGGTTAGGCATGGAGGTGGCAATTCTAGCCCATAAAATCCTACTTGCTACAGAAATCACAACAAAACCTAGCATGGTGAAACTGTAACCCTATACTCCACAGGAAGGCTTAACAGCATTGAGGAGGAAGAGGATTTGATGAGTAAATTTAAAAAAAAAAAAAAAAAAAAAAAAAAAAAAATGTGGGAATATGTTTGATATTAATACTTTTAGATGTTGCAAATCTGGAACTAATATTAGTACAAAAGTTTTCAGTCTAGATTTAAAAACAAGAAATTTTACACATAGGTACCATTTGGTACTTTTTTTCAGTTCACTATATACAGGTTAATATGATGGATAAAAATAAATCATATTCAAAAAAATCTTAAATCAGAAAGCTGACTATCCCAGATATATATACTTTTTATATATATTTCTGCTAAATCTATAAAAATTAGATTAAAAATTTATTTAGCAATATGAATGCATGTACAGATTGATAGCAAAATTAACTTCAATGTTTAAGAACAAAAATAGTATTCTCAACATTGAGAACATCCTACTAAAAATTTCACATGAAATGTTCATTCAAAGCTCAACAAGTTCTTATTAAACTTAAATCTATGGTAAAAAAAAAAAAAAAAAAAAAAAAAAAAAAAAAAACAGAACGTCAAGGATGACAAGCAAGATTTGGCAAGATAAGCATGCTAACTCGTGCTCTATGATAAGCTCTGTCAAAGTTAAATTTGTATATAAAAGGGAGGGAAAAAAATATTACAACTATTTGTAAAGTAAAAATAGCTTATTGTTCATTGGTAGGAATTTCTGGAGTGTGGCAAGCAGGCAAGCATAAAATAAAGTTGATTTGTGACAAGTAAAGGATATTTATATCTGATTATAAATATGGCCATACATTATCATACAATTGTTGAACTTCAGTTTCTTTAGTCACAAACAAAGCAATTTTTTCTTGCTGCATTTCTACTAATATTGCAGTTTCTTAGAAATTAACCAATTTTGGTCTTTTGAGACAACACTGAAGCAAATATCAGTTTCATAATACTAATAAGAGGTTTGTTCTACTTCATAATTTTAAAAAATTATTTGTACATTTCATAAAAATAGACAACTAAAAACAAGTGGTATTTGGTGTTCAAAGCAAAAATGTTATTTCATGTTGTTGAGATATTAGTGGCTATTGTAAGTTGAGCTAATTCAGTGACTATCAAAGAACTAATAATTCATGCTGCAACATGGCCTTGTACCAAACTAAAAAATGTACTAGACGTTTTTACCAAATCCATCATTTCTTGCATCATTGATAGCAGCTTGAATTAAGGAATCTGAGAGCAGAGTTTAAATTGCAGTTTTTGTTACTTATGTGCAAATATGCTTGGAAAAGATATGAATCCATCTTTTCTTCTTCCCTCTCCCCAGCTATGGGTAAATAGCAAAACAGATTGGGTCCCATAGTCTTGAGTGGCAACAGGTTTGGGGTGAAGGACATGATTTCAAAACCTCCAACTATCTTAAATAGCCTCACCAACCCGCAATTGGCCAAGTGTGGCAAGTACGGTTACACTGCTGTAAACATGGTTAATCAACTGTAAGAAGGCCCTTGATCTGTTCTAATGAGCTTTCATACTTGGTACCATCATTTCCTTAGTTCAAAGATTATTTTCTACATTATCTTAATGTACATTTCTATTTTTTATAAGAAAATAGAACAAAAGAAAAATCAGAGAAGATGCAGTAGAAAATACTCAAGCAACCCGTCCTCATTTTTGCAAATTAAACTAGTCCATTTAACTTTGATATGGCTACAGATGTTAGAACATAAATTATAGATTATCCTGAAAAAAAAAAAAAAAAAAAAAAAAAAAAGATAGCGTACTACAACCCATTTTTACAGACATAATATTAATTGCTAATTTACAAGTTTTATTTGAATACTTATGTCAAGGAATAAAGTTCATACAATCCATGACTACTTTTCACCAGATTTACATACAACAAATTTTACTCTGTACAAATAGCAATTTCTATTCAAAGCACAATTTCTTAATATCATCTGTAAACTGTAACGATCAAACTGATATGGTTCATTTTGTTAAAAAATAAAATACATTGTGAAAAAAATATTCTTTCATGGTGAATGTAAATAATAATTATGTACGGTATTCAGAATAGACTTTTTCAAATGATTGTTTTTTTGAACTGTCAATGGTAAAATAACTAAACATCTGTGGTAATGAGAGAATATTGAAAGGTTAAGGAAGGTTATTGAAAAATAACAGAACCAAAACTTAACTCTCCACTTACAAAAAAAAAATTTTTTAAATTGCATATTTTTAGAATAATTCAACAATGACTTAATATATTTTCCAACACAAACATTAAGCAAGTATTACATAACAGAAAATAGCAAAAGTACAAATGAAACATTTAGATGCAATGTACAGATATTTTTAAAATGCAGATATTTGGATACATTCCAAATTGCTTTGAGAAGAAGAAACTACAAACAAGTGTTGCTTGTAGCACAGTCAAATTATGATAAAATTCAAGATTATTATTAACAATGCAACTAATCACTTTATGGAAATGCTTTGATTTTGTTGTGTAATCTGGCGATATATATTAGTATGGAACAAATCAGTGATTGAGTCCAGTAATGTCTGGAAGTCTTTTTGAACACTTCCTGTCACAAGTAAACTAGTACTAATATTAATTACAAACTTAGTATAAAAATAACAACAAATGAGAAAAATGATAGTCAATTGTTAAAAGCTCCTGACAAGTGAACTGAACAATTGCAAAAATTGCATACATATTAGCAATTTCTATATGGCTAACCTTGAAAACATCTTTAACAAGTTTAACAAACATCCCATCCACCTAAGATACATTGATATCTTTGTAATACAGAAGAAATACAAACTCCAAAATCAATTCCAGGACAACTGTCCTTAAGTTTACATATGAGCTTAATAATAGTAACAAAATTCATTTTCTAGCTATACTGATAAATACTAATAACAATAGGTTCACTATCTCCCCATGTAAAAAAACCTACCAGAATAAATTCCTGTACCCTTAGTTATAAGAGTTTATATCCAAATTACTACAAGATAGCAATTATAAAAAACATAAACCATGCAAAAATTAATTCATCCACAAAACAGCTTTTCTACAGTGAACTAGAAAATATAAAACTCATCAATAATAACTATATTGTTGATAAACAAATAAAATGCTCCATCAGAGATCTCTATACTAAACAAATACTTCTTCAACTAACCCTAAACATATCAATCTTTTATATCATAACCAAATAAATTATAAACAAGATGAAAATATCCTAAAAATTTAATAAAAAAACTAATATATCCATCACAGATCCTAGTGAAAAAAAAAATTAAATTAATTATATACTACACTAAATCTACTATATCTAATGCAATCATTCATAATGACTTCCCTGCCCACTAATTTGCTGCAGAAAACCAACATTTATTTATAAATTTAAATGTCCTCTAGGAGATTTATCTCCCATAATAAAAATAATACTTATGTTGGACACACTACAACAATGTTGTCTTGGTGGCTAAGTTTTCATTTAAATAACCTGTCTAACATTTCTAAATATTTATAGCATACATGTCCACATTCAAAATTCAGAAAAATCCTTGTTGAAAATACCTCTAATACTTTTTCACAAAAAGGACAAACTAAAAATTCTTGAAGCTATCTATATTGAAAATTGAAACCAAACCTTTAAATTAATTATGAATACTCCACAAATATTTTAAAATGTGTATAATAGATAGGTTGAAATGCCAAGGTTTACAATAATAGTTTCTTTTTTTACTACTCATGTCATAAAAAAAAACTCTAAACCATACTTACCTCCCTTTAAATGGTTTTAGCGGTCATGCACTGACATAGCATTCCTCACTCCATTTGTAAGATATTTAACTTTCAGATAACACAACAATTTGTCTCTGACAATAATGGATACTATATTTTATTATAAACAATACCCTGATGATGACATGGATATGTTGAATGCACTTGGTAATATATATATATATATATATATAAAATGAAATAGCTAGCAATTGTACATGACACTTCCACAACTCAAGTTTTATGTGGCTAGCAATCGTCAGGTGGAAATTTGTTAGTAGGAATCTCGCTCCTTTATCACTATTCCCATGGAAAGTGTTCAGATGAATTACATTCCTTCTATAATCTTCAAAAGTAAGATCTGCCATACCACACACGTTATAGAAAAATCACTCTCGTTTCCTTTGTATTCCATTATTAGTGAGACAAGTTCTAATCAAGCAGCTTCATCCCACAAACCATTATTTTGTGGAACCAACTCACAAGAGAATACTTCCCTGATCATTACAAATTACAATCTTTAAACTTGTTCAAGAGTAGGATTAACAATCATCCCCACAAACTCTGCTTCTTATTCTCTACCCCCCCACACACACACTACTTTGAGTGGCTCTTGAACAGAAACATTGTTAAGAAAAAAATGTCTAGCTATTATTCATGCAAAATAGAAAAATGAAGTCTGTCAGTTAGGATAGCTTCGTGAAAAAGTTTTTGAAAATGCAACTCAAACGAAATAAGGCCATGTTTAAAATAGGGGTCCCACGTGTACATGGGATAGCCTCCTTAACACTTCACTTTTGGCGATGCCTCAGACGTCATGGATTATTGAATTGTAGAAGGGGATATTGGATTTTTGATGAAAGCCGAAAGTCACTGATTATAGTATCCGTTGTACAATGTACATTTGGTGCAAAATTAAAATTTTTAAAGTTTTTTTAAAATTTAAAATAAACGTTAAGCATCTTACTTGAAATTTGACAAACTTGTTTTGCTAAATGTTTCTCAATATTGTTAAAAAAAAAAAAAAAAAATTGATTTCATAGCGAGAAATTACCAAAATTGTGAGCCAATGAATGAATTAATAATTATATTTTTATTCAGTTTTGATAAGGAAATTTAAAAATAAAAAAAGTTCTAGTTTTTCGGTGGAAAAAAAAAAGTAATTAAAATTCTGTTAGATTTATAAATAATCCAAGAAAAAGCAAGAATAAACGAAAAACTTTTGGAAAAAAATTTTGTACGCCAGAAAACCGGTGAACTGACCTAGACGAACTCTCAATTCAATGGGACTACGGTAGAGAGAGTGAAGGTTCACAATCTCTAGTTTCTTATTCTTTTGGTGGGTTCAATCCTTACTAGATGCCCCCTCTACCAGGCAAAACTAAAATTTGTTTGTTTTAACTGCAAATAGATTCACAAAGTTTCTTGGTCCGATTTGAAATAAACCCACACAATTGGGATACTAAGTGAAGAAGTTTTAACACATTTGGTTTACAAACTTTACATTCGTTTTGGTTTTTTTATTTAGGATTGGATTTTCGGTAATAAAGTCGCTTATCTTTTTTATGCTTACTTTCAATAATAATTATTTTCAATTTCTTAGCGTTAGACTAAGATACATTTACAAGCAAAAGAGACTGATTAAACTACAGGAAAATTAAGGAAGAAAATTTATTAAACACCTGGTTCTTCCCGTCTTAAACATCGCCAGAGAAATAAAAACCAAACCTTCTCTTAATTAATTTCTTAAAACTTAAGAGAGGAGTAATAAATTTTCTAATCAAACCCATTTTCATGTTTTGAATTAGACCTTACACTACCGGTTGAATTTCTTCACCTCTGGAAAACTTTTTAAGAACTCATTTTATTTTTGAATTCACTAAAAATTCGATTGTTTCAGTTTTACAATTTTATATCCAAAGGACCAAAAAACATGCCACCCAGGTACTTGAATGATGAAATCGATTAGCTATTAAAAAAAATAATAAAGAAAAAAAAAAAAAAAAAAAAAAAAAAAAAAAAAATGGATGTTTTTTTTTTTTATCTTTCTTTGAAGACTAAGTGGCTAATGAATGATTCAGCAACAGATTTTTTAGTTCTTTTGTGTAGATTTACTACAATGCCCGAAGAAAAAAAAAAAAAAAAAAAAACTTATTCAAAACAAGATTGATGAACATTTATTTCGTTTTATTACGGAACAACCAGTTTTATTTCTTGCTTATTTTGATAAACTGGATTACCAGTCATTTACCTCTACAATAACATGATGCATGCTCATGCACGTTCAGTTAGTTAGCCTAGGAGGAAAAAAAAAAAAGGACATCAAAGTTTGTTAGTGTGTATACACTACAGTGACTACAGTGTACACACATTTTCCTTTCTAAAGTACTGAAACATTGAAGATTTCTTTTAAAGTTTGAATTCCAGACGCATTTGCCCGTAGTAGGAGTTTATTCAGACTTTAATTAGGTACATTTCACATTCCATAAAAAAGTGAAGTCCAGTGAGCTGTAAGAACTTTTATTCCTCAATAAACAAGAACCCGAATCACAAAATAATATTGTCTCTACAATACTAAAAGTAAAACTTTCTCTATGAAGAATTAATTTCTAAAAGAAAAAAAATTAGCAATACCAACATTAAACTTACTTTAAAAGAAAAAAAAATTAAGAAATTAATTAGGTTACCGTTATCCAAAGAAATAAAAAAAAAAAAAAATCCTATTTTAATTTTATTTTCTAAATTTTTTTTTTTTTTTTTACATTTCAACACTTGTTTTGTCGAAAGTGTGATTTTTAACTTTTAAAACCTACTTGGAAAGCGAGAAATAATTTGGGTTGTTTTATAAACGCCTAAAAATAAAATTACTTAACGTCGCCAAAGTATTTTGTATAAAAAATTGAAGTCATTTCATTATACAGCCGGTGCGGGTTGACTGCATAAAGACATTTTCAGTTTTGTTTCCTCCCTAAAAACACGTGTTAAGTACAGAAAAACGATCACATTCACCTCGTAACATGTGAAAAATGACTATCAAAGTTAGTCTCTAGTTAACTAATGTATATAGAAGTAGTTAGTATTTGTTAGTGATTACCAACATTACAAAATAATTGTTTTAATTACTTTTGTTATTATTTGAACTTGACGTTAAAAGCAAAAAATATACGCGAGACGAATATTTTCATAGGTAACCGATTTTTTACTCAGTTATAAAAAGATGCTTCCATTGACTTTTTTCAACTTCTCAAGTAAAACTAATCAGTGAAATTACTTCAGTGTCATTATCAATGTGTATATTATTGCATCAACAAAGCAAAGAAAAAAAAGCAGAGTATAATTAACTAACACTTCATATTAAAAAAAAAACGGACAACTCAAAAACTCATTAGTAGTCGCCTCGACAATTTCCAATGCTTTTTCGTTCTCATATTGAAATTTGTTTAAAACTTAATATTTTTACAATTTTAATTTTGTGAAAAAAAAAAAAGTAAATGCCCTTTCTTCACCCGTAAGTTTTGCTTAAAAAAATAATCAAATTTTATAATAAATAAAGCACATGGTCTCAGAGAAAAAAAGTGATTTTTTTTTTTTTTTTTTTTGACGTACCTGAGCTGGGGGTTCAGCGCTTAAATCAGAAGTTGGATCACAATATTTTTAATGATTTCTTCTTAAAGGAAATAAATGTCGGACTTCTTTTTTTGTTTTTCTTTCTGAGATTCAAACTAGTATGACAAACAATGATGCAGGATTCTGTCTGGAGTAGTCAATAGGGACGGGTAATAATAAAAATCGCGGGTGTGTGATGTGATGCAATACAAAAAAAACGCAGGGCGGATATACATTTTTAACTACTGCTAGTACACTACCAAAAGCGATATGAGCACATGGACAAAGTTAGAAATGTATGCATATTTGGGGGGGGGGTTGTTGGTGTGAAAGATGTATAACTTTTATATAAGTTGTAATTTTATACCTAATCCCCGTTGCATGACATGTGACGCATACAATAAATAATCAGTCACTTATTGACTGCTTTTTGTGCGTTAAAGACGTCAAGGGAGATAACTAACATGAGACATACTGCCTTATCATCAAAACGACTATCATTTATTTTATTTTCTTTAAAAATAAGCACTCCAGATTTTTCTTTCGATATTTCTTTTGAACAGATGTATGAAAATGTTTTTATCTTATTTTATAATTATATTCCTAAGCTGATTTAATAAATTCTTTTTACAAATAAAATAATGTGCCTATTAAAAACACCTAACAACTAGTTTTAAATTTTTCATTTTTTAAAAATGAATGACAAAAAAAACGGAAAAATGATTGTTAATGTTCACTATTAATATTCATTATTAAAGAAACAACCTTGAAGATATCAATAAATGCAACAACACGTTAAATCACTGCAAACTTGACTCCTTGTAAATTAAAATTCAATAAAAAAATTCAATAATCTAACTAATTTTCCCCGTAAAAACATTTTTATTATTTGATTTTTGAACAAATGAAAATCATGAAGGAAAAATAATTATTTTTCAAGCAAAATTAAAAATGTGACAAGTTAATTATCTCTCCACTCTCCAGTATACTGTACACTCAGCTCAGAAAATGTATACTGTCAGTGTATACATTTTCTGAGCTGAGTGTTTTTTGATAGTTTTTAAAAGACTACTACCGTGGCGTTACTTGATGAATAAAACTTATAAAACGAAAAATGTTATTGTTAATGTTTTTACTTTTTACTAGTTTTTTTTTTTTTTTTTAGTTTACCTTTTGAAAATTTATTGTTCTATGACTTTTCCTTAAGTCTTAAACATTAATAAGCGCTACGAAAAATAATTTCTTGAAATTTCATAAACAACTGTGGGGTAACAAATATCAAAAAAACAATTTTTTTTACAAAGATTTTCTAAAAAATAAAATTTAAAAATAGGAACGCTTCAAAAATAATTTGATTTATTTGTGAATAAGTCATGAAAGTTTCATTAAACAGTTTAATGAAACTTGCAAAAAAGTTTAAACTCCAGTAATTATCTGATTTTTGCAAGAATTTCAAAATCAGTGTTTTTCACCGCAAAAAGACGCTCAAATTTCCCATACTAATAATTTATGGTCCGCCGTTGACGCTAGAGAAACAAGATTTTTAACCAAAATTTCGAACTTTCTAAAAAGGATTAAAAAAGACTAAAAGAGAATAATTTTAAAAGAATCTCTTAACACAAAGTTTGACGATAAAACTTTATTTTTAAATGATTCGAGCCATTTTTTCATATGCTCATTTTTTAGCGAATCTTGGAGATCCGAGATAAACGAAAACCGAAAAGGTATATCGAGGTAGAAAGAAATGAGTAATTAATTTTTAAAAAATATATATTCCTCAAGCAATATAAAAAAAACTAAAAAGGTTGCATGTATTGCTTTTTTGACAAAAAACAGTAATAATAACTGCATATTGTTTTAAAACAAATCATGAAAAGAAAATAGTTTACGACGTGACTCATATTTTCAAAAATATGAAAAGAATTTATTTGCCATCTATAATGATATGGCAAGACATTAGTTTTAGTTTTTATGAGTAGAGAGTAAGCGGAAGTCAATTCAAATCAAAAGATCAAATTAATTACAAAAATAAACACGCAACGGCTCCGCACAGCTTTCTTGTTTCAAACATTTTTCAAATTAATAAAAATAAAGAATAGCCAATAAAATCAGCTGCCGCTAATAAATGAACATAGATTTATGGAGCCTACACGAAGCCATATGATATAAATCAGACATCCATTGAACTCAACAGAAAGACTGGCTGCAAAAGATATACGAGTCAACTTTGTCGTCCTGTCTTTCTCACCAAAGCATCAACGGACTCCCTTTGATCTTTTCTTGTCTCTCAACTCAACTTTCTCTCTTCCTCAATGAAATACTATTTATGTTCATTTCCTTTTCAGACAGAGAGAATAACTTTCTAAATACAAACTTTTATTTTGTGATAGTAATTACAGTTAAGAATCTGTATTTCATAAATAAATACAGTGTAACCCGGATATAAGATAAACCCGGATATAAGAGAGATTTTATCTGGTCCCAAATTATTCCCATACTTACCTAAACAAAATAAACCAAACCCGTATATAAGAGAAACCCGTATATAAGAGACTTCTTTTCCGGTCCCGACAACTCTCTTATATCCGGGTTACACTGTATCATCATTTTATTTGAACATGCAGCAACCCTTTCTCTCATTATTTATTTAACAAATAGTGTCTTAAGGAATCATTCCCCAACAAGTATATGGCAATCATTATGTTCACCTGACATGCCACATGAGTCACATTTTTTGTATAAGAAAAAGAAATGGAAATTTTACTCCATAGAGAATAGTTCTCTATGGAGTAAAATTTCCAATATGTTTGTCTTGGTTGTTTTCAACTTAACATTTCAAATTCTCTAAAAAATTTTTGTGACTTCAAAACAATTTTCACTTTCATTTTCACTTTTAAAAAAAATGTGTATTCCTACTTATTTAAACCTTTATTGAAGGCAATGGAGAAAAATATTTAGAAAGTCGTCAATTAAGAAATATTCTAGCAGACAATATATCCTAAATAAATTATTGAATTTATGCTATCATATAATAGTTGCTTTACTGATAGAGTGATCAGATTTATTCAATGTATGGAAATTCCTCTACACAAGCAATTTTGTTTCAGTAAACCTGAACCTTTGTATCTGTCTATATTTCTGAGATGAGGTATTATGTATATTATTTACATTATTCAGACTATTGTCCTCATCTTTGTCGTCATATTTATTATTATTTATTAGTAATAAATATGGCGACAAAGATGAGGACAATAGTCCAAATAATGTAAATACTGAACCTTTCCGCCCACAAAAAAAAACAAAGTGTCAAAAGGATGTTTTTTTTCCATTGAGACCACTATTATTTTAACTGCCTTCACTCTTTGACAATGTTTATTGCTTTAAAAAGCAATGATTAGAATTATAACAAAACCTAAAAATATGAAAGTGAATTTATACATTTTCTTTGTTCTTGAAAAGTGACAACAAAAATAAGAAACACTTTTTTTAATTAGATAGTTTATTTACACTATTTATTTATTATATTGTTTATTAGAATCATTGGCTAATTGCCAATTGATTTGATCTTTCTAAAATGGTAAATAACTATTTCCTTATAGTTGATTCACATATTTTAATAATTTAGTAAATGTTTATAAATTTATGAATGAAAAATTGTTTTCCTATTTATTTCTTTATAAATTGGTAAATAATAAATGTGGCATTGCATTAGTTTTAATTGTATTAGTCTTTAGAATGTTGTAAATATAAAATTATTCTTGTAAATAAATAATCTAATAAATAGTGTTTAATATTCTCCAGAAAATTCTCAAGAACAAAAAAATGTGTAAATTCATTTTCATCATATGTTTAGGTTTTATTACAATTCTAATCATCACTTTTTAAAGCAATAAACATTGCCAAGGAGTAAAGGTAGTTAAAATTATAGCAGTGTCAAGGGAAAAGTGCTCTTTTCACACTCCATTTCATTTGTTGGCACAAAGGTCCAAGTTTACACATGTTCTTTATCTGGTCATCTTGGGACATGGTAACACTCATACCAGTGCACCATCTATATCTCAGGTCTGAGTTTTAGATGATAAAACATGCAACAATAAGTTTCAGAGTGGTAAAAGAGACTAGTGCAATTGAGTATCAGATACAGGTGCTCTTTTTGTTCAATTATAGCTATTTAAGGTCAACCGTTATCTTCCCTACATATCCCCATGAATCCTGCCTCTTACTCTGTAACCCTTTACTTTGAGTGGCTCTTGGGATTTGTACAAGGTGAAGAGCATTGTAAAACATTGTGCATTTTGAATGAGACAAGTCAATGATGTTTCTATATTGGCAACATCAGTCAAATGAACATTCACCCACTTGTGGACCAGGTTCAATATGGCTATGTACCCAGCTAACACAACATTCTTGCAACAATGCAGATATGTTGTATTTTGGTTTGGGAATACATGTTGCTGTGGTAATGTTACTGTAACATTGCAATCAACTAATTTCTTGACCACAAATGTGACTGCTCCTCCCCAACATTGCCACAAGTTACAGCAATTTTGCAAAATTCTACACTGGTCAATTATAATATCAGAATACCTTTTTTTCACTTAACAATATATAATATATAAAAGACAATATATATGGAAGACATAATATATAATAGACAATATATAATATATAATAGACACTATATATGAAAGACATAATATATAATAGACAATATATATGAAAGACATAATATATAATAGACAATATATAATATATATATATATATATATATAGACAATATATATGGAAGGTATAAAATTTCTTTTTATGTGTTTTTAACTGAGAACCACTGATTTAGAAGAGGAATGCACATTTTAACATCTTCCTGGAATTTGCTGTCCATTCCTGTTAATGCAACATTACAAGGCAACATATTTGCAATGTTGTTACAAGATAACAAAAAATGTTTTACAACCTCTATGTAATGTTGCAAAAATGTTGTAACAATATTCTTTTGTTAGCTGAGTATTAAATTGAGTGAGTGATTTGTTTTTTTATGGGTTATCAACCAGGTTATTTAAACCAGAAAATGTTTTTACATTGTAAGAATTTTTGGGAGATAATAATGATTTACTGATACAAGTGTTACTAACTAACCCATAGCTGGGGGGAGAAGAGGTGGATTCATACTTTTCCCCAAGCATATTTGTGTGTAAGTGAATATAACAAACCTGACTGGAATTGCAACTTGGCTCTCAGATTTCTATTACACCACCTGTACACCCAAGCTTACAGCACTTGGTATTTCCAAGCAGTCACCCATGTAGGTGCTGATCAGGCTCAATTTTGCTTAACTTTGGTGATCGTATGTTTCAATGTGATATAGCTCTAAGCCAGGTGGGTATTAGTGATGTTCACCAATATCTATGCATTGTAATGGCACCCACAGCACAGATCAGAACAAACAGACATAATTGGGAATAGCTTACTTGCAGCTGGACTACAGGCATACATCCTTTTACCTAGATTTCTACTTTTGCCACAACACCATAATGCACACCTGCCTGCATTGGTATCATGAGAGTGTCATCTAGATCAGTGCTTCTCAAACTATCTGATGTGGTATACCAGCTGTTTTGTTTTTCAATATGTGAGAGACTGGCAAGTGAAGCTTTCCAATCCAGCTGGTAGGGAGGGTCACTACGCCTCCCTTCATTCCCCAGTTTTGTGGGGTTTTTTTTAGATATGTCCTATTTCAGATTCATTTTGAGACAATCTGTACTAAACATGAGGACACTATGTCTTATATCATTCTAAGGCTAAGTCATCATTGATGTAACAAGTGTTCCCACTGTACTTGGGACCAGTACCATATTTGTGCCATATAATTATAATAATAATGATCTGAGAAAATATTATTTGAACATTGATAGTATTACTCATTTATACTAGAAAATATGAATATAATAAAAGTCGCATCATTTTCATATTGATTTTGTACAAATATATGTCCATAAAAATGGCCTTTAGGTGTGGTTCTCACACAGTTATATGTCACATCATCATGACGGTGTTGTCATGTCTTTCAGTTCAATGTTTTGCTTTTCATTATATAGAATTCATTAGTTGTATAGCAATGACTTTTAACATGAGTGAATAATTGAAAAATGTAACCATAATAAATATAAAACTAAAATGAAACTGTTAAAAAAAAATGAATCAGATATCCCGGCAATCTCCCATGGTGTGGAAGGTGATTTGTGGGTAGTACGTACTAGCCCTACACATACCACACTTTGGATAGATGATTCTGTTCTAGATGATTGATTAGCATGCTGTAGTGTTTAGGGATGTGTGAAGCTCATTTGCATGAGCGATGTAGATAGACCTGTGGAATGACATCGCCCAGGGTGTATTTGCCTATGACACACAGGCTTAAATTCTTGAATCAGGATGTGGGGTATCATAAGTTTCAATTCTTGCCCTCCTACGTGCTTGTGAAGTGAATATTGAGCTGCAGTATCTGTGCCCAGAATATTATTCAGGTTGTTATTCTAGCCACTGGAAGGTGATCTGTTCCAGAAGGATAATACCTGTCCACATGATGTCTGTGCTACTTAACATATCCTGCAGAATATCCAACAACTTCCCAGACTGGTACAATCACTAGAATTTTCCAACATTGAATATTTATACTACATGATGGGTCAACACTTGACTCACTTGTTCAGTTAGCCCACTTATAACTCTTGCTGTAATGCAGTAGCAAGCACAAGGTATACGGAATAATTATCACAAAATGGTATTCACCATATATATGATCATAGACATGCAAGATTACAGGCCTGTGCTAACACCCAAAGGGGATATACAGTGTATTAATATGGGACCTCAGTATTATTAATAAACCTCTTATTTTGGAGCCTAGTACATATTGATCTGTATATGTGATGATTTATTGCAACCTAGATCTAACATATTGATCTGTATATGTGATAATTTATTGAAGCACATATTCAGCCTGTTATAGTTTTATGTTCTATCAGTGTATTGCAATCTCAAAAGTATGGATACATAAATGACTCAAAACTTCAAAAATCAGTGATTATTTTGTTTGTTTTAAATAACTTCATACCCTGAGATAAGTATTAGTAAATATTAATTTGGATTAACTGTCTTGTTAAACTTATGGAAAAACATAAGAGTTATAAAACATAAAAGATAAAAACCATAAAAGTTATAAAACATAAATTTTAGTAATAAAAATATTAAAGGATATAAGAATCCATTTTCTTCTGTGCAGTTCTCATCAACATATTTTTTGTTTAATCTGTTTTTTACAGCTTATTAACATTTTGTTGGTTACTTAAAGCCAAAACACTTTGTTGGATTGTAGGAGGTTGCTTACATTATTCATTGTTCCCAAGTAATCCCCAATCTAAGTACTGACTAGGCTCAGCGCTGCTTAACTTTGATGACTGAACAAAAACTATTGTTTTCAACATGATTTGACTGTATCAACATAATGCTCCTTTTAATCAGAACTTCCACTAATAAAGATTACCTCTATTGGGACAATTTATTATTACTTATTACATGAGTTTATAAAACTTTTCTAAATTTGCTATATAAAATTTTAAATTGAATACTTTTACTATCAAAATCATCAATTATCATCAAAAGGAAAAACATGTATGAGAGTAAGTATAAAAATTTACCCACACTTTTGTAATATTTGGAATTATTCATAAAAGTGCAGATAATTTTTGACTTTTCCTTTTATTAATAAGAAAAAAAGAGAAGGAAATGGGAACAAAGAGGATTTCAAAGGAGGAGGAAAATTTCAACTCTTTTTTTGACAAAAAATCCTCAGATTGCAGAATCAGAGAGCCAAATTCAAATTCCAGTCAAATTCATTACATTCGCTTATGTGCTAATAACCTTGAAAAAGGTATGAATCCAACTCTTCTCCCTAGTAATTAGTAGGACAGACTGGGTTCTTTAGCCTTGGGTGGCAACTGGCCTAGGAGAAGGAAAACTCTGAATTCAAAAGTGTATGTAGCCCTGGTGAAGCACATACTATGCAGCTAAGGAAAGAATCATTGACATTGACTCAATAATTCCAACTATGGTCAGCTTCTATTTTTTTAACAAAAATAGTTACACAAATTGTACAAATTACAATGTAGGTGATTTCTCTTGTGCATCTCAAACTATCAAGGCAGGTTAATAGTTCTTTCAAAACACAAATCTATTTTCTCTTAGACATGTTAAACAAATGTGTTCCTCAACAATAAAGGCATTTTAACAACTTTCTTTTAGAGCAACAGTTCAAGTAAATCAATTTCTTATCAAAAAAAAATTTACTAACTTTGAAAAGTTCACAATTCAAAAGGTTCAATATTAAAGATTTAAAGATTAAAACTCAGAATTCAAAATGGAATGAGAAAAGGTTGACCTGCTTCAGTCAAAGCTGCTTTTCTGGGTCCTTTTAACATTATTTTGGTACATGCATTCTCAAGTTTGAGATAAAGTCTCGCAGTTTTATAAAAGACATTCAAATGAGATAATCTCATAAGTCTATAAAAGTTATACATAAGATAAAACTCATATATTAGGTTGGTGCAAAAATAATGACGTAATAATGTCGTTTTTTGACGTTAAAAAATGCGTCAAAAAACAACATTATTACATCATTATTTTTGCACCAACCTAATATTTAGAAAAGATATTCACATATGAAACTTTGTTTTTTCTTTTTGTTCTTCTTCAACAGCATCAGTTGTAATAGTAGTCTTTTGTCATCCCTGGTCACTGCATTCTCACTCAGGTAGTTGAATCCCTTCTCCCAGAAGATTTCCCTTATATGCCAGTTAATCCTTGCAGCAGCAGTAGCAGCAACAGACTTTACATGCCTCATACAGTCAATACTTTCTCCATCCACATGATCCATTCCTTTCTGTCCAGATCACAGCTTCTTCATGGTCTACTTGCAGTCAAAATTTCCTCTCTTCTAAAGCAAACAGGTAGCTTCAAACTGGCTCATAAACCAACTTCTTAGAGGGAGTATAATTTTTACTCTCATTGGTTAAAAATCTAGAGTGACTATCCAATCAAACCACACCCATTTTCATACCTTTGCCCATCTGTAAAATTTTGTCATGGAAAGTTTAAACTGTATCACTTCATTTTGGCAGCTTTTTTATAACATAAATTTGTAGCCCCTTTTTTTTAATCTTTATGCATCAATTTTCATTCATGCTTATTTTTTTTTTATAAGCCATCTAGCTTCACTTTGGTGGTCTCTTTTTCAAAGAATCTGTGTTAGTAATGCTCTAATTTTCTTAATTAGTTTTCATACAATTTAATATCTTTTTTATTGAAATAGTTTCTAAATTTTTACACAATTCCAATATTTTAATTATTTTTTCATATAATTTTAATATTATCAATTTTATTAAAAATAATTTTTATAGTATCTAAAACATGAAATTATAAAAAATACCTTAGAATTGGATAAATATACATTATCAATTAATTTTGCATTGTATGGGTTATCGACATTCAAATTATTTATTTTTAGAGAAAGTCATAAGATTATTTTTTTTATTGAATAAAATCATATTGGATTCAAATTTTCAACTATTGTGCAGGCTATGAGTATTACATAAAATTTTAAAAATCCTACTCAGAAATTACATAGAAAATAGTTGCTTTTGCCTAAACAGCAACATAATAAAAATAAGTATCATCCCCTGTTTTTATATAAAAGTAAAAAGTACAGGAACAATGAGCAATATAAAAGCATAACCTTTAAGCCAGAACCAAATAAAAATATATCCACCCATTTTGAAAGCAGTCAAGTAAAAATTTGTTAATGAAAACATTCCTGACATTTTTTATTTTTATTAAAACTGTCGCTTGTTCATTTTTAATTTTATTTCTGTTGCTGTTTATTACAACTCACAGATTATCATTTATAATTGTTAACAAATAACAAAGGATCTGAAATAAAGAATATGCAACATTTGAACTAACATCCTCAGGAACCTACCTTTTTGTCGTAGCTCTCTTACCAACTAAGCTACAAAGACCAAACTGGTTACAAATTTAGCCATATAACTATTTTCAGAGTTGCTATCAAAAAATCAACACCAATAAAATGTATAAAAATTTTTAAATCCCTACCAAATCTAAATTCTTGTGCCAAACACAAAAACCTAGTTAGTAGGAATAAAAGTTGTATAAGTCACAATCAAGATTCAAACCACTGCATAGATTTTAAAGGAAAAATATTTATTACAGAAAAAGAAAAAATATGCAATTTACATAGACTCTTGCACAAAAATTTCGTTTTGTGTGCTTTATAAATAATTAAGGCAGGATAACATTTACAGATATATTACAAAAAAATGAATACCATCAAAAATGGAAAAAAAATATTACAATTTAGAAAAAGACACAAGGATTAAATTTTGAAAATAACAAAAAGAGAAAGCACATTCAAGAAGGCAGTAAAATAAAGTTGCAAACCACCTTTAAAAAAAAAAAAAAAAAAAACTGCTTTTACTTATCCTGCAAATGTTTCTGGAACATATAGCAATTTTGGAAATGTCTTTTTTTATATTCACTCTGTGCTTTTGGGAGAATTTCTTTGAATTCTTTTTTGTTCTTTTTTGTCCAACAGCAGAAGAATTTTCACTTGGGAACTTCAAATTTCTTTCGAGCTCTCTGCAACTGGCTTGTAACTCTGTGCCTCCTGACCTGAATGTCAAGATTCTTTCTTCTTCATGTCAACAATTCCTTCTCCTTGAGGTCAAAATGTCTTTGAGTTTCGCTCTTCTTGATGTTGATAATGCCTACTTCTCCTTGAATTTCAAATGCCTTCTAGTTCCTCTCTTCTTGATATCAACAATGCCTTCTACCTTTATCTGCTCACCAAAATTCTATTTATGCAAAAAAAAAGAAGCTCACAGAAGACTCCATCCAAGTTTTCACAAGGGCCTGAGACTGCATCTCTCATTAATCAAAAAATACAAAAATATAATTTTCCATAAATCTAAAATGGGTCTAACAATTTTGGTGGGTTTTAACGGCTGAGCCTAAATGATATACAAACCATCTGGCTTTCTTAAAATGACATTTTCTCAATAGAATGTGTATAAAAAACAATTTAGACAATTAAACATTTATTATTACACTAAAGATTAGCAGTAATAACAAATAAAAATTCTATAAATGAAAAAAACACCAGTCAAAAATGAATAAGAACATTTTATCTAAAACATTCAAATAATATTAAAACTTATAAAAAATTAAGTTATCTCCCCATGCTCCTTGCTGCTATTAGAAGATTCTATTATCTACTCTTAATGGTATAACCCAGTTTTTGCACCAATTCTTATTTGGCACATAATTACAAACACTAAGATGAGTGTAGCCCAAGATCTCAAAGGAGACAGATAACTTTTAGCTGGCTCTGGGGAATGGCACCCAAACTAGTAACAATCATGAAGGTCCACCTCTCAAGAGAAGATATGTATTTGAACATTCCAGATGACCCCAAGACAAACAACCTTTGTTTGAATGACAGATAAGTGTATCAAACTATTTCTAACTGAAATATATTGGAATTGACCCTATGTTTGCATATACCATCTAAAAGCATGTTTTTTAGCAAACTCTATTATTTTATGTCTTTGATATATATGTTGTATATAAAATATGTTCAATTGTCTCTTCTTTGTCATCTGCCTGACTTAATGTGGGAGTCATTAAAAAATCCCATATTTTGCTATAAAATGTGTGTGTATATTTATATATATATGAAAGCAAATATATTGGCATGATGGCAAGGAAATTTTTTTTTTTTAATTTGATCGAGATAGATTGAATAGAAAGGTATTAAGAGAGGGTATTTCTTAGGCTGCTGTCCTTTCATAAATGAAAGAATTTGTTATGAATTGCCATTTCAATTGAATAAAAAAATCTTCTTACCTGCAAAAGAAAAAGAGAAAGAAAAGATTTCTTTTTGCTTTTCTGCATTATGTATTGAACACAAAGTGTAATTAATATTCATTCTGTGTGTCTTTAGGACACGTGAGATCCTAAAAATTATTATAGCTTACACTATAAAAATTTTAAATTGGCCTTGTACCACCCCAGAGGAATTTTCTAACATGGAGTGTGAAATAATTTTTAAAAAAATAAACTAAAACAAATTTATTTTATTTCTCAAACTATTTTTGCTGCCAATAAGTGTTTTGATACCTTTTATTTATTTATAGTTTTCCATCTTGAAAGGACTATAATAAAATTAAGTTTAAAATTACTAGAGAAAGAGAAAGATTTAAAGGAAAAACCTTATAAAGAAGAAGAGGCCATTATTAAAAAATCTACTGAAAGAAGTTCAAGCCCTAGATGATAAAATTCAGGAGATTTCTATCAAAGCAAACCTGAATTTTCAGGATGGTGGATTTATGGATGACGAAAGATATGAATATAGTTTTCAAGTCCATGTTAATAACTGGCTAGCCATTATTCTTTTAAAGAATTGAGTAATTCTCACAGCAGTGAGGCCAGTTCTGTATCCACTAGACATTCAGGGATCACAGCTCTGAAATTGCAATGTGCTACCTTTGGTGAGGGTTAATGCTTCAAAATTTGAATTTAAATTTTTTTTAGCTTAGTTCAATAACTGTATTAGTTCTATTGACTCAAATAAAGTGAAATTAGCACTCCCGAAAAGCTATCTCACTGACGATGCACTGCAATTAATATCTCACATTACATTAGAGGATGATAATTTCCACGTGGTGATAAATTTGTTGACAAAGGAATTTCTCAATGTACCATATATAATGCATGAGATTTTCAAACAGATTTTGAACAATTCTCCCAGGTTTGACCCTAAATTGGGGGCTGTAAAACAATACCTGGCTGAAATAAGAGTAGATTTGTCAGAATTGAAAACATTGTATAACTTAGATTTCTTTGGAAAGAGTATGCCTGGCTACGAATTAGTTAGCTATATTCTTTTTAGAAAGTTACCACCAAATTTAGGGTGGGAAAATACCTATAAGGTAGGCAACAATTACCCTACTTTATTTCAAATATTCAAAAATTACAATGAGGCCATACATACCCTAGCAAAGAATAAGATGCCTTTCCAAGGATACAGTAAAAGAGTAGAAAGTAATAAATCAGAGGAAAAAGAAGAAAATGGAGTGGCATTACAGAATCCAAGGAATCACAATGCAAATCTTGTGAAGCATGTAATCACCCACATGGAAGTGCGCCAAATATCTCTATCTATTAAAGGCAGGATGTGTGTGTGTGTAACAAATGCATGGCTGCAATTTTCGACAGATTTGCACCAAAATTTACATGCACATGCTCCAAGTTAGCAGGAAAACCAAGACTGACTTTGGATTTCCCAACTCCCATCAATAGTGAAAATAATCGATTTTTTCATGCTTCTACGACAGTTTTCATGTAGTTTGCAGCCATTTTCTACTGGCCAGAGTGAGAGCCTATAGCTGGCTGCCACGAATAGGCAGGAAGATTCTATTGTCCACCATGAGAGCCAATAGCTGACTGACACAAATGTTAACTAGCATGCTAGCATGCAAAAAAAATCGATAGCTGCATTCTTCACAAGTGGGAAAAATTTAAATCTGCATGGCACTTTACTCCAATTGGCTCATTCGCTTGCTTAAACTCAACATTGATTCTGATTCCGCAGAACTGGGTTGGGTGTGAAAAAGTATTTGTTGTTAACATTCTTTTTTCATTCGGTTTTTCCAGTTACAAGTCCTTTTTTAAAGCTGATCGTTTTGTGTTCATTTTGTTTAGTTCTTTTTTCGTAACAGATTTAATGTTTAGTATAGAGATTAGAAAAAGTTCGAAGTGGGAGATAGGCAAGAAGTAAGGCATGTAGCAACATCAGCACGGTAAAGGGCACTCCTTTAAAGGCAAGGAAGGGCAAAAATATTTTAAGAAGTGATAGCGATTTCTGTATGAGTCATACGACTTTTGAATCAAGCACGGGCAACACCGGGCCATGCTGCTAGTCCTACATATGAGACAAGAATAGAAAGATGCAGAATATTAAAATTGTGTTTTAGATGAACCAGTGACAGACACAAAGTGGGAGAATTTCCTGGGCAGCAGAATAAATTAATGTTCCACGTTAAGAAATGTGCTTTGAAGGGACACATCACACTATCGTGTAAATGCCATAACAAGGAAATATCTCTTATACACATGTGAACACCCAACTCCAGTGAAGATCATGTTATGATTTTGCCAATAGTGCAAGTTACCTTGTACTGGAATAAACAAAGAGTAGTGGTTAACTGTCTTCTAGATACAGCAAGCCAATGATCATACTGTTCAAAAGAAAAATTAAAGATGTTGAAATGCTCAGCTTGGAGAATGAGTTTGATTGATTACAATGTTAAAACCTACCTAGGAGAAACCAACAAGAGACTAGAACAAGTTTGTTTGAAAGTGGGTGTAAGGAAGAGGAGGGCACTCTTCATTCCTGTTTTATTAGATGATAAATTCATTGTACAATTTGAGTTTGAAAACTTTGACTGAGTAATAAGCAACTTAACTAAGCTGCATTACAAACTGACCTTTCATCACAACAGCAACAGTAAGTGAATAAGAATACAGAGAATTATTGCTGTTTATATCTTACAACATATGGACGATATCAAGGTTGTCCAGTGTATAAATGGCTGGGCATGGAAAATGCCTCATGGAATTACTCTTTTCAGAAATTATATTGATTTTCTGTATAGCCATCAAATAATGCCAGTCAGACCAAAAGCTTCCAATATACAACGTACTTGCCACACAATAATTTCTAAATACTCTCCACATTCTGAAAACAAGAGACGTCTGCTTTAAAACTTACACCAACCTATGCAGTGACATTTCCAGAAGCTTTTGAAGTATCTTAGGTCGAAAGGAACTTGGAAAAAATGTTTTCAGTGGACTCTTGAACCTTTTCCTTTGAAGAGGAAGGAATATCAGTGATTACAACAGACTCAAAATTCACTTGTTTGAAAAAACTATAGACTACAAAAACAATTCTTATGTCAAATGGCTAATTTGACATAATAAGAATTGTTTTTTGGCATGAATTGTTTTTTGGCATGAAATTGTTTTTTGACATGAACATAGAATTCATTCAGTGCCATCAAACTATCAAGTAGCCTTAAAGGTGCTTGATAGAGCAATGCATTCCCTGGAAAAAAAATCTAGCTACTGAATATAATGATATATTTTTTCAGCAAGAATTCAAAGGGTTTATTGAGAGAACCAAGCTCTTAGGGATTTTTATAAATATATTTGGATCCCACATAGAACAGTTTTTTAATTGGAAGAGCAGGCTACCACCAAGATCAGAGTAGCATTTAAATTATCTTTACAGACAGTGCAGGGAACTATTCATTAAATGAAGTAGAATATCCTGGACATAATTTGATCAACAACTTAATTGAAATTATATTAAAATTTAGGACAAATAATTTTGTACTACTGAAAGATATAAAAAAAAACCCCCTTTACTCATGATTAAATTAAAAAGAAAAAACAGAATATCAAAATCGATTTTGGTTTTTGTAAAAAGAGATGATGAGTTGATTGGTTATCGTTATAAGACCCTGCTGTTCAGGTTCAATGCCTGTCCTTTCATTTTGAATTACATATCGCAGTAGCACATTAAACAGTATGTAAAATGATGAATGTGCTCGGATGATAAAAAGTAATTTCTATGTAGACAATCTGATTGTCATGGACGACAATATTGATAGATTAAAATATGTCTACAAAACTGCTATAGACAGATTACAAGAAGGGAACTTCTCTCTAAGGTCTTGTAATTCTAACACTAAGGAATTAAGAAAATTAATGATGGAGGATTCAACATGACTCTGATTATGAAAGAGGTTATAAATATGATCCTAGTAAAGATTGCTTAAATATTTCAGTTTGCTCCATTGACAAGAGAGCTAATATGAAAAGAAGCATCCTGACCAAAAGTACAAGGATTTTTGATCCACTATCCCTTTATGCCCTATAACAGCCAAGTCAAAGCTTATTTAAAGGTCTCTGTGGAGAGTTAAATTTGATTGGGATGCTAAAATTCTACAACTGCAGTCATGATGGGCATCCATAGTGAAAGAACTGTTCAAGTTAAATGGAGTTGACTTTATTCAAAACAGCTTCAACAGAGCACATCCTCTTAAGTGGTTTGTATTTTGTGATGCTTCCTCTCAAGCATATGAATTTATGATTTATAGTGTGCAAAATGGCCATTCAAAAATTATATTTGTGAAAACAAAGGTTGCCCCCATAAAGTCCAAAACCTTGCCTACATTGGAATTGTTACCAGTTTACACTGCCTATTGTAGCGGACTGTGGCAGTGGTGAGTATGTAAAACACACGTGAGTTAAAATTTCCTGCTAGCCGATCCAACTACATGAGAAAGTTGGACTTTAATTAAGTCCAAAGAAAAGAAAGAAAAGAAACAAGACCAATAAATATATGTAAACAAATATATGTATTAACAACAAGTTAAAGGTTACAAGCACATGGACAGTTACATGGACAGAGTGTGTGTGGTGTTTATTATGTGTGTATGTTGTGGTGAGTATTCGTACATACGTGTATTGTTCTTAGTGTGTTTCCAGAATTTGGGAAACACTGTATCTGTGAGAGTTCACATCTGCAAGGTGGTATAAAGCCGAAACCTGAGGAAAAAGAGATTGAGGCGAAAGGTCAGCCAGTATTTATAGCCAGGGGAGAGAGACCCCCGGTGAAGAGTTAAGGAACTAAAGGAGGAGCTAACTCCAACACTATAAAGCATTGAATTTTTTCATTAAGAATTTTTCTGACACTTTGATATCAGACATCTTTGTGGATGCCCAGGTAGTATTGTCCTGGTTATTGCAAGAAAAAATAAAAAATATATTTGCGGAAAACAGAGTTAAAGATATAAACAATATGAAAACTCAAATTGAGTCAAAATTGAATATTACAATCAGCCTATATGTACATACAACAAAAACCTTGATGAGCTATTATCAAGGGAAATAACTCTTGCAAATTTGTGAAATTATTTATATTTTGGTGCCTTGGTCTGCAGTGGGTTACCAAAGATGAGGAAGATTGATCTCTAGTCAGACTAGAATGTCTGTCTGACAAGTCAAAAAGTATGGTCTCATCATCTGTGTCACAGTCATCTCAGAGTTTTGTGTCATTGTCAAATAATGATGAGAGGTCTGCCATCAGAAGCCAGCGGCATGTGTCCACAAAAGTTTTCTATATTAATTTGGAAGTCACAAAGAAACCTGTAGTGTCATTTACTAGATTTTCTAATTGGAAGAAACTGATAACAGTAACATTGTTGATGTTAAATTTCATTAAAAAATGCAGAAAAAGGAATCAAGTACCTCCATCAAATAAAATTATATTTGATAAAGATTATGCAAAAAGAAAGTTTCAGTGATGAAATATTATTCCTAAAAGGGCAAAGGGCAAGCCTCCCCCTCTGATGAAGAACCTCAGTATTTTCTTGGATAAAGATGGTATGTGGATGGGAGGATAGGCAATTTTGACAGATATGGACATGAAGTTCTTTACCTCATAATGTTGGTGAAACACCACCCTCACACAGAGCTCTTGATTAAAGAATATCACCAGTAATCAAAACATTTGGGAGTCAGTACCACCATAGCCAAAATCAGAACAACAAGTTTCTGGATCCCATAGGCTAGACAGGCAGTGAAGGTGGTGTTAAGCAAATACACCGTTTATGGAAAATATAACAGCTTGGCCTTCAAATATCCCAAATTAAGCAACTTGCTTAAGCATTGTGTAAATCTTATTAATCCATATGAGAACACAGGTATTGATTACACAGGTCACTTGTGGGTACAAAGAAATGGGAAAGCAAAAAAGGTATAATTATTAATATTCATGTCCTTCACTATTAGAGACATATACATTGAGATTGTGCAGGATATAGGAAGTAAAGCATTTGCACAAGCATTAAGCATTACTAGTATGCCCAAAAATGCAAAAGATCGTTCCAAACATTATTCTTTTGAAATTATAATTCTTATTCAAATTTACTTTTGATAAATCTTTATGAATTCAGACATTATTGAAATCAGCCAAGTAACAAAAGTCTGCTTTAACGTGTTGAATGCAAAATTTATTTCCGTAAACTTAAACAATAAACTTTTTTTATGCAAAACAGAAAAAGACAAAATTATTTGTACAGTAGAAAATATTGTTTTAAATTGATTGATTCATGTAAGTATAAGTAATTTACATAATTACTTTATCATTAAAGCCTTCTAGACTATTTATTCAGTAGAATATTTATGATAATTCCAGCAAAGAACGTCACGTGGTGCAAAGAGTATCACCATTATTATTCTTATGTTAACAACACGATGGGGAAGACAAAGGACCTTACTGCTGACTTGAGACAGAGAATTATTAACTTCCACAAGTCAGGAAATAGTTACAGCAATATTTCAAACCAGTTAGCTATCCCTAGATCTATGGTACAGTCCGTTATAAAGAAGTTTAAAAAGATTGGCACGACAGAGAATTTGCCTTGGTGTGGAAGAAAACCCAAATTGTCACCAAGAACTGCACAAAAACTGTGTCATGAGGTTAATATCAGTCCAAGAGTTGTTTTGAAAGGCATCATCAAATGTTTGGATACAATAGGTATCAGAATAAGTACTTGCACAATACAATGCTATTTAGATAGAAATGGGGTTGTATGGAAACCAACCACGACAAACCGCTCTTCACAAAACCATGTCACATTGTTGCTCAGTTTAATTTTGCCAAAACAAAGGGGAATGGACAATTAATTGCAATAAGAGGAATAATGAAATCTGCAGACTATATCAAAATTATGGATGAAAATCTACAATTATCAGTGCATAATCTTCATCTAGGTTGGTGATTCACTTTCCAGAAATATAATGATCCCAAACATACTTCTAAATCAGTGACAGTATTGCTTCAGAAAAAGAAAATTGCAGTTCTGCCATGGCCTTCAATGAGTACTGACTTGAATCCTATTGAAAATCTATGGCAAGAATCAACAGTTCAAATAAATCATCAGTCACCAAAAACCTTCAGGAATATAACATGTTAACCATCAAAGAATGGAAGGAAATCCCAGAAAAGACTTGTTCAAATCTCATCAAAAACTTTACAAAATGATTGCAGGAAGTTAAAGATGAGAGGCCATGCTATTGACTATTTATATTGTGAAGATTGTTCAATTTTTTCTATTTTTCATACTACATGACTAATTTTGTCTTTTCCTATTTTGCATAATTTGCCATCCATAATATTTAACCTATTGTTCTGAAAATTGAGTTTTATATAACTTTTTTGTACTTATTAACATATAAAAAAAACTTGGCATTATATGGGCATTAGATTCTGAGAAATGGATAAAAATATTGAAAATTGGTGGGTGTACAAATAATTTCATCATTGACTGTACCTATAATGACAATGCTAGATCCTTTAACATCACTTTTGGTGGAGATATAATAGAGCCCCATCTGGATAGTAATGAGTTCAAGGAAACCTTCATGAACTATAGTATAAACCATATAAAAATTCCCTTATATTCCCCATAGATGCAAACCATGTGGGAAAGGATGATAAAGACTATAAAGTCTTGCCTTTTTAAAACTCTGGGCAGAGGCAAAACTGACTATTTCCAACTTCTCAATTTCATTTTGGACATACAAAGAGCTATAAACTCCAGACCTCTGAGATATCAGAGTGCATCTGATAGTGAACTGTTGCCATTAACATACAATGTATTTCTTCACCCCACTGTCAATGGGGAAATTTTTATAAAGATTGATTTTGGTTGTTCTGATACTGAACCTGCTTCCAAGCCTCAGTTATTAAATGCTCTCTCAGAAAGAGAGAATTTGATAGCCAACTTCAGAGATTTGTGGCATGAGGAATACCTCTTAAACCTAAGGGAAAGTTGCAAAGATCTGCATGATATAGATTTTGATAATAATGTGCAAGGTATTGTCAGCAACAGATAGTTTTTCAGTTTGTCAACATTTCAAGTTAAAGATTCTATCTGAAATTCTTCAAAAAGTCCTGGTTAAGACTTTAAACTAAATCTGGTGACAAGGCCCCGCTTGCAGGACTTGGAGAGTGTGGAGTCACCTCTTAATTGTCATTTCTCTCAGGTCCATTCTAACCCAGAGTGGTAGCACCTGTTAGGCTTGTCCTTGATAAGACATTAAACTGTTTACATGTAATCCAATATGATATTAATAAGAATATAAAAATGATGATGATAAAATAATAATATGATGATGATGATATACAACTCAGGATTTTTTGACAGCACTTAATTTGTTATCACTACTGAACTTTAAAGAAATGATACAGCAAGATGTATAAACAACATCAATAAGGCAGGACCCAAATAATAATTTTCAACAAAAAAACATCTATAAAAGAAGAGCCAACCAAAGTGCAGCACATTTGAATATTTGATCTGCTTTGATGACAGGCTATCATGGAAGAATTATGGTTCATCAAAAGTAACCAATAAATTATCCTTTTTATTCATGTACACACTCATAAAACATATCTAATACAATTGAAACATACAAATAAGTAATAGAATGTAGTGACATGAAAACAAATACAAATGACAAATATAGTAATGTCATTAATTGCAATAGCTAATACTTTTTACATTTGGTGCTTAATAAAATTTGGTTGTACATACAGCACATGAACCAACAAAACAAAATAAAATGCAAAAAAACAATCATACTTACAGTCATGACAAGTGGCCATAATAATGCCAAATAACATAATTTTATTGTTAAAATTTCTCAAAGATTAATAGTCAAACAAGCACCAACCATTGTGTTTGTATTACATATTGTGGGTATTGATTTCCTATTCTTATCTGTCAATTTTTGTAATGCTTATTGTAAAATAAAGATTTGAATTTATGTATATATCAAATATGTAAAAAAAAAAGGCCAAAAAAGGACTGATGTCATGGTCAAGTACTAAGTACTGTGTTGATGTTATGAACTGGAAATATGTATTGTATATTTTTTCCGTGTTGGAGAGTATAAAAAAATTAGGTTATAGCCCCTTGCTCCTGCTGCTATTAGGAGATTCTATTATTTACTTTTAATAGTATAACCCAGTTTTCATGCCAAATGAGATTAGAACATTAAAATGAGTGCAGCCCAAGATCTCAAAGGAGATAGATGACTTTTAGCTGGCTCTAGGGAGTGACACCCAAACTAGTAACAATCGTGAAATACTGCCTCTCAAGAGAAGATATTTGTTTGAACATTCCAGATGGCCCCAAGACAAACAACCTTTGTTTGAATGACAGATAAGTGTATCAAACTATTTCTAACTGTATTGAAATCGACCCTATGTTTGGCTATACCAGCTAAAAGCACATCTTTTTAGTAACTCTCTCATTTCATGTCTTTGATGTATATATTGTATATAAAATATCTTTTGAACTGTTCAATTGTCTCTTCTTTGTCATATGACTGAATTGATGTGGAAATCATTAAAAATCCCATAAAACTTAATTTTAGTTAGATGTTTTTAGAAATATTTTATTGACATTAAATATTTAAAATATTATCTCTCCAACATGTAACATACACTAATCATGAAAATGAGACATATTTTTTCCAAAGACTAAATTTTGTATTCTTTATAATTGTAATTGGAAGTTGTTAGCTTCAAAGATCTTATAAATATTACATTTTAAAGTTAAAAATTAATCTTTTTTCGCCATGCAATGAAAATGGTATAAAATTATGATTTAATTTCTTATTTTATTTTGTAATGAGCTTTACCAAATCTAACACCTAATATAGCCTGGAATTTTAGAAAATGTTATACTGGTATGCCGAAAATGCAAAAGATCGTTCCAAACATTATTCTTTTGAAATCATAATTCTTATTCAAGTTTACTTTTGATAAATCTTTATGAATTCAGACATTATTGAAATCAGCCAAGTAACAAGTCTGCTTCAACGTGTTGAATGCAAAATTTATTTCCGTAAAATTAAAAAACAGAAACTTAACACTAAAAGTCTAAAACAGTAAACTAACAGAAACTTTTTTTGTAGATACGAAAATACATATCAAACTTTTTTATGTGGTTTATGCTGGCGTTAAATATATGAAGATATTTTATTACAGACAAGGAATTTGTAAAACAATTAAATGATCACGAAAGCCATTTTTATGCCTGGACAATTTCAAATTATTTTGCTTAGCAGTAAAAAGAAAGATAATTCTTTTCAAATACCAGGCGAGTGATATCAAGCGTCGCCTAGTGGTGGATACTATCTATTTACCGCCTAAGAGCAGATAACTCTGCAAACTAGTATAGCCTCAGTTTCATCGCCATCTTGAAGACGAGGTTCTTGGTACCATTTCGAGGTTTGTGACTCGTTTTCATTTTAAGCTTTGTTATTTGAACCTTCCCGGTCCGGACAAAAAGCCCACCTGCTCTAGCCGGCATTCCATAGACCCTTTTTATCTTCTTAAATTAATTATTTACATGTCACTGCGTTGTTGTTTTTTTTCTTTAACTTTTTTTTGGGCTTTGTTGGATTTAACCCATCATTCTCTAAGAGAGTAATTGAGAACAAGCGCGACTACTAAGTCCACTGGAGTTATTCTATCACAGCCTAAAAAAAAAACAGATACACTACAGTGCACACAACTTTAATTTCGAACCAAATGCTTATTTCTGGTTCTCTAAAAAAATAATGGTCTATAAATACAGAATGCTTGCAAAGATCTATCAAGCAAAGTTACTATACTCCAAAACCGTTGAATTTTATTTTCTGAGTGTCTATGTCTTTGATCTGCAGGCGTAGATAATTTTAGTACAAAAAATGAGTTTGTTTATTTAAAAAAAAAATTGTTTTTATTTTTCGTTTTTTTAACTTATATTTTCCTAGGCCTCTTGTCATAACGACACTTGTATGAGTCATTGATACAGCAGCAAAATATATTGTCTTGATTAATTTTAATTAAAAATGCCTCAATCCTTTGCTTTGTTGGATTAAAAATTTATCGTCTTTTTTTTTCATCTTAAAAAAACAAACTTTATTTTAATTTTGTCCTGAGCAATAGAAATATTTTTAGCGCCTGTAATGCAAAAATTATTAGATTTCTAATTGTTTCTGACAGCATAGTGTTGACTTATTTTATCTACTTAGACTGTAACTAATTAAATGCATTTTTTTCGTGGTCGTTTATGATTCAGCTGTGTCTACCCTCATAAGGATCGAAGTCTAAGCTGTTAAGTGTTAACTTTGTCTTTGTCTAAGCTTGTTTCACGTTAGTTAAAAATTTTATTAAAAATAGTTATCTTATATACAATGTTCTTTCTTTGTTAGCTAAATTCCTTCATCTGACCATGTTTTCAAAGTGTTAATTTGTTTTAGACTAAAAACTAAAAAAATTCAACTTGACAATTTTTTTAACAACCTTTCCCTTTCTATTTGTTGTAACATTAGCTCTCTCTAAGGAAGCATATTGAAATTTCTCAACTATGGGAAAAAAATTTCTAATTGTTAATAGCGAAAAACTGATGTTTCTATAATAATTTTATCTTGCACTCAGTGTCTTTTTTGATAAGGCTGCAGAAATTCGATTAATTTTTTGTGTCGTTTTACATCAGAAAAATCATGAAACATGACTTACTATGAGTCTTTACTTCAAAGCACATGGTACCCTAAAAAAAACAAAAAAAAACGTAAGTTTTTAAATGTTTGAGAAATTTTTATTCAAAGAATTTCAACAATGAATAAAAAACTATCAATGGCTTGGAATATTTCCCTTTACGACCAGTTTTGTTTAATGAACACGACCTAAAATTTAAGTTTAGGTCCTAAATTAATTTTAGTTAGAGATATACTCGCAATTAGACAATCAAATTCTTTTTCTTCTTTTTAAAATTGTCCTCAAAATCTGAACGAAATTTCTTTTAGAATAGTCATGTGATAAAAATTAACCTTTAAGTTTGTTTTATTCACTTGATTAAAAAAATTGTTTTAACTTTCAGTTGAAAAATAATTAAATCCGACAATGATTAAATTTAAATAAAATGAAAAGCGGAAGAACTGAAATTGAAATATAACCCTGCATCATTCCTTTTCCAAAATTTCTAATGAAGCTAGTGAAACAAAATTTATAAAGGCAAAGTTCTGCTTCTTACGTCTTACCTAATCATAAAAATCACATTGATGTGAAATTTAATATAACCTTTATGATGATGACATTCATAGTTTGGTAAAAAAATGATCTTGAACAAAAAATCCTCACCCTCAATCAAGTACTCCCAGAAATAGGACTTGAAATAAACCTTTTCAAAACAGAAACTATGATTTGGAATTGGAATGAAAGCAGTGATAGCACCTATTCTGAATTCATAAAAAAAACTCAAGATGCTGAATTAGTAAATACTAAATACTTCAATTAGCTTGGTGTATCAATTAGTTATGACAAATTTAATATCTCATCGGCTTTGTCTTGTATTCAAGAATTGCTGATCGTTTCTACTATGTTGATGACTAAATTCACTGCCAACATGCAGGTTCCAGACTAGAAGCTTCCAGCTCACCAAAATCTGCTACCATGTCCATTCCCCATTGCTATTTAGCATTGCAAGAGTTGGAGGTGAAAGAAAATCAAAGTAGAAGAAAATACCGATGACAAAAATTTGTTTAAGGTGAACCTCAGCTTGCCAGGAAGATTTCACAATCTTCCTCTGTGACAGATATGGAATGATACATTCAGAAGACAGTAATGAAAATGCAATGGTCTGTCACAAACTGTTATAATTTCGAGCATGTCCATCATATGTAGCTCTCCTCGTCCGCTTGTTCCATTTTTGAGATTGGCCATGTTTAGTCTGGATCCTTATCTTTGACCTTGCTTGCCAAGATATAAGAGATAAGGAAATTAAACATAGAATTGACTGTGGTAATTTTGTCCAACACTGTCAGTTGCTATAAAATCAAAATATTAATTTAAAGATTTTAGTTCTTAAAATAGCCTTGTCAGATCAAGACTTATATGGATGTCATGCATAGCACCAAACTCATTCAGGAATAACCAAACTGTCACTTTCTCAGATCAATTGTTAAAAATAGCTTCAAGCAAATGAAACCTGAAGGTCTTAGTGAGGACCATCCTTTAAACATCATGGACTGGCACTACAGTATCACAAAAGAACTGTACCAAATAAACTACATCACTTGAGGACTTTCAGTAACAATTAAAATTGATAACATGTAACTTTGAGAAAATAATGACATAATCATGATGTTCATATTCCACATTACTTCAAACAAAAGGAAAGAGTAATAACAGTTACTGGACTTAAACCTATTTTCATGAAAAAGTTGTTGTAATAGGAAGATTTTATAGATTTCAGCTAATGTTAGAAACGTTGCTTGGTCAATGACTGTCAAATGTTTACTTATAAACAGCTAATATTATCATTATCTGATTTATAGTACAGCAAGCTTAAGCATTTTAGATTAGCTTTTGTTTTTTATTACCTTTTAAATCTTTTAATTTCCACTTCATTGAAAAGAAGGCTTATAAATACTTAACTTTTGAAAATAGTTTTATTTGCAATATGATATGTTTGATGTTCAAACACGTGACTCACAATTTGAATTGGAAAATTTTCTGTGCATCATTACATGAAAATTACTTTTTATTTGGATATTTTTATTAAAAATACATTGAGAATAAATAAATGTTACTATTTTTTATAAACAACTAGCACCCACAAAGAATCACCAGCAATAAGTGCCGATTAGCCTTGTTAACTATTTTTTTTTTTTTTTAATGTGGAATTTACAAGTTTCTAATCTCAAAATGTCTGTTCAAAAAATCTTGGTTCATGCAGATTCTTCAAGCAAATAGAAATTATAGTAGGTTTTTATAATTTGTAGATGCTGCTTATATTGAAAAAGGTTTTTCTGAAACAAAAAAGACAATGATTTAGATTACTTAAGTGATAGAATTAATTATTTATGCTGCAAATACACTGATGATGTCCTCTTCCAGAATTTTTTCTTTAAACTAAGTTTAACAATCCTATAAGCTAGTGTTTTTAAATCTTTTTCTTATTTCAGGGTACACTTGTAGAATAACTGAACTCTGAGGTGCACTTTAAATTTTGATAAGGAAAAATTGTTCATGAAATTTGAAAGTAGTAAATTTACTGAAATAAGCTTTTATTTTTAAGACGTTTACATTGTATATTTAAGTATGCCTGTGTGAAACTTATGCTTGAAGTGCTTTGGCAAAGAAGGAAATTACCTTTTAATGGTTTCATTTTTTTTTTTTTTTTTTTTTTTTTTTTTTTTTTCTTGTATTCTCAAAGAAGTTTTCATTTAAAGGGATTTATGAAGATTTTTTTTTTTTAATAATAGAGAGGCTGATAATGACCAATTTAAATCTTGAGGAAGGCAAAAGAGAAAGGATTAATTTTGTTGAGAAACATTGTTTTAAATTTACAGAATTTTTTTTCATACAGTGTAACCCGGATATAAGAAAGTTGTCGGGACCAGAGAAGAAGTCTCTTATATCCAGGTTTGGTGTATTTTGTTTAGGTAAGTATGGCTCTAATTTGGGACCAGAGAAAATCTCTCTTATATCCGGGTCTCTTATATCCTGGTTACACTGTACTACTAATAATGCGATTCAAATCTATTAAATACTAGCATGATCCCCTATGTCTAAACCAGTGTTTCCCAACCTTTTTTTTTAATTGCAAGCATACTGGTAGGGTAACTAAAACTGCAGGGCACACTTTAAGTTTTAATAAAGAGAAATTAGTGATAAAATTTTAAAATATTAAATTTTGGTTTAGCATTAATTGTACTGTTTTCATTTAAATGGGTTTATGAAGAATCTGCTGTTGTTTTAGAGAGGTTGATGACTGATTTAAACCCCTTGAGGAAGGAAAAGGCTTATCCACTCCTTAAAGATTAATGAATTTAACATTCAGTTTTAGATATCAAATGACAAATATTTGACTTAGACTTTGAAGTCGTGTGCTTGGTGTCAGTGTTTTAAAAATAGATTTTTTTATTTATAAAAATAATTCATAAATTACTCTTGTTAACTTGGAGGTGCACTTGGCTACCTTTCAGGGTGCATTAGTATATGAAATGTGGCTATAAGCCATTGCAAAGCTAATTTGGATTTAGAATACCTCCTTGAACAAATTGCAATTTTCTTTTTGAAAATGTGGCATAGGAATGATTACATAGTTGGGAGTGAGTAGGGAAAAATGGGGGTGGGATAGCATGTACAAAAAGTTATCAAAGCATAATCATAAATATTCAGTCAGTCAAGTGCCATATGTGATACACGTTTGGGCAATTATGTATCTTTTGATACATGACTGACAAGGCAGATTTTTTTTTCCCACAGTAGGTTGCCATTTCTGCGGTAGACTAGTTGCCAACCAAGGCTAAAGAACTTGGTATGTCCTGCTATTCAACTCTTAGCTGGGGGAGAAGAGATGGATTCATACCTTTCCCAAGAGTATTTATGCCTCCATCATGTTGAAATACCAGTTCCTGTACAATCACTGGTTAAGCAATGTCAAGCCTGCTCAGTACTTAAATGGGTGACCACTTGGGACTACCAAGTGCTGTCAGCTTGAATGTGCAGGTAGTGTAATGTATAATGGTTCAGAATTGTCAATTGGATAGCTGATTTCCAATTCCGGTTGTATTCACTTGGGAACAGTATGAAGCTACCTCTTCTCCCCCAGCTATGGGTTAATTAGTAAGACTTGTGTCACTAAATCATTATTATCTAAAACAAAAAAAATTCTTACAATCTGCAAAAGGTTGATAAGCCATAGAAAATTAATCCAATCAATCAATAAGATTGAACTAAAAGGAGTAGCTTTATCCTATCTCATGCAACCATTATTTTTTTTTTTTTTTTTCTAAACATATTTAGTAGAGTTCTGGAAGTCAAAGTTTTACTCTTGCTGTATAGCGCAGTGGTTAACACACAATCCACTGTATATTGCCTTAATACGATAAAAAATTGCAGTTAATTTTGTTTTTCCAAGAATGAGGCCTAGTATCAACTTTGGTTTTATATGACATGTGTATCTTTTATTGGTATTTCAATGACTTTGATATGATTTTATCTTTTGTATGCACATAGATATCTTCAACATTTTTTTTTTTTAATATAAATAGAAAAGTACTAATTTTTAAATTTGGGATATAGTAATATTTAAAAAGGAAACTTATATTTAACATCGAGAAGAGGCAATTGAAATTTCCAGGGCACGTAATTAGGAAGGAGAGCTTGGAAAATCTGATACTCACAGGACAGAAAGAGGGACAGAGGAAAGCAGTATGTGACATATTTGATGGACTTGAGCAAATGGATGGTAGAACAGGGTTTGGAAGAAATAATAAAACGATAAAACTTAAGAGCTACAAGGGTCAGGAAGCTGTGGAGGGCCATGATTGCCTATATCCTGAGGGGACACAGTACATAGAAGAAGAATATTTTAATCTTTTCTCAGGTAATTACTGTTGTACTGAATTCAATCTTTAAATTAGGTACCTCCAAAAATTTGCTAAAAAAGAGGATACATGATTTTAAAAAATGCACAAAAAAATAAAAACAATTTTATCATCAAAATATTTATTATACAGAGTGAAGATCAATTTTTTTATGTAAAAATTCTTTTTTATCCTTTTTAAAACCTTTCAAATTTTGGTTAAAAAACTTTTTTTTTGGTGTCAATGCAGGACCATAAATTTGGACAAAAAATTTGAGTGTCTTTTTGCAGCAAAAAAACCTGAATTGGAAATTTTTGCAAAAATCTGATAATTATCGGATTCTAATGAAATGTTCAGGACTTATTCAGAAAGGAATGAAATTATTTTTAAAAGATTCCTTTTTTAAAAAAATTTTTTTTTTTTTTACATCTGTTACACCCCACTCATTTAATTTTATGAAATTTTATATTCACTTAATGTCTATTATAAGAAAAAATCTTGGAAGAATTTAAATGATCTATTTGGTCAAACAAAGCCTCCAGTTACAGAATCTGCTCTGAATCATAAAAATATGAACTAAGTCATTATTTAGGTTGGTTGGTTGGTTGGGTTTTATGGCATATCAACCACTGTGGGTCATTTAATGCCAAATTAAGGTGTGTGTGTATATATATATATATATATATATATATATATATATATATATATATATATATATATATATATATTAAATATACAGTACTATTAAACATATAGCTGGCAACATTATTTTTTCCAAAAAAAAGTATAGCTGGCAATATTATTGTTTCAAAAACGCATAGCTGGCAACATTATTTTTCCAAAAACATTATATGAAGCCTTGTTGTTGGACAAGTCATTATTTAATTAGAAAAGCTTTTAATTGCTTTTATGAATAAGACACTATTGTCTTAAAAAAAAAATTAAATGAATAATGAATTTTTACATGAATTGTTTTTTTCTTTTTTTTTTTTTTTTTAAATTAGAATAATTTATAAAATTTTAAATCTTTTAAAATTCTGTATTAATTTATGGCAGCCAAGTGATATTGTTATTAAATTAAAATTTTTATTAATCATAAATGGAAAAGCTTACTAAATGATAACCACATTAATGAAAAGGGAGAAAGCTGCGATGACTATGAAGTATCAAGTGGCTACTAACATCCATAGCTGACTAATTTTATGGAAGCTACTGGCACCAAGAATGTACCTGATAGCATTTCTGAAAGTGTATTATTTTGTCTATTTATAAATGACAAAATAATAAAGTTTATTTGTGAATGAGACAAATAAGTATATGCTAGTTAGGTGAAGGAAAGGAGAGGAGCAAATGCTGGTGTCTACTAGTATATAAACATGTGGAAGGACATCATTTTTGGCGATTTTGCTTCTAATTGGACTTAGGAAATGACCGTTTAGACTGTACTGGTCAACTGATGAATTTATCCAGATACAAAGTTTTAGGCACAGCATACCAACAGACAAGTTTCTGATGATTTTGTCATTTTTCTATCTTTCAGATAACTAATCCAAAACCTAGGAACTACCCTGAACATGATAGGGCATTCAAGATCCATCCATTTTCCGAAAGACTTGTGCCACTTTGGCAGAAATACTTTTATTCTAGAAAGGAACTTTCAGTGGTTGAAAGTACAGTGTAACCTGGATATAAGAGAAACCCGGATACAAGAGAGATTTTCTCTGGTCCCAAATTAGAGCCTGTGTTAATGTATATAAATTAGACCAAATTCGGATATAAGGGTAACCCGGATATAAGAGACTTCTTCTCCGGTCCCGACAACTCTCTTATATCTGGGTTACACTGTATAATTCCTTTCAAAGGCAGAACCAGTTTACTTATGTACATGCCTGCAAAATCAACCAAATGGGGCCTTAAAAGCCTGGGGGCTAGCCAACACAAAAACTAAATACCTCTACAATTGGTAGCTCTACTTGGGCTGAGAAACAGCTCAGGCACCAAAGACAGTTGGGTGTTGCTCAGAAAATTGTTTTCTCCTTGTCGGAGAATGTACAGAATAGGGTTCATGTAATTTACATGAACATTTTTTTTCTCACCACCTAATCCAACATGAAGCAGGAGTATGCGGCACACTATATGTGAATCAAAAGTGTGTGCCAAATGAGATGAAAGCAGTGAAACCCCAAGAAGGTGAGACCCTTCCCCCATCACACACAAAGAGGCACACATTTTATACAATTCCTGCTATGACGAAAGGCCAGTAAATTTGATGACTACTATCCACACCTTCAGAAAAGAAGTTCAGTCAAAACATCATGAAGGTCATACTAGGATTGTATGGAAGCCTTGTGCTGTGCAATCCTACTCTCAGCACATGAGCAGGATGGTAGACAGAGCTGACAAGCAGATAACCTACTATATGATGCTGCACAGATGTACCAAATGGTGGAAAAAAGGGTTTTTTTTTATCTGCTTGAAATCTGCTTCTGTAATGCCCTAGTCTTCTGGAAAACCAAGTCAATGCTGAAAAGTTCAGGTTTGGGATTGTGCATTCTCTGCTGGAAGGCTACTTGCTAGATGTATCCCACGGGAGAGGTAGGAGGATCCCCTCCCCACCGCCTCCAAAAAGGATGGTGTTAACAGTACATCACCTTGTGACCCCAAATACCTGAAATGTGGTAGGCCTTCTTGCCTAGATTGTGCCATTTGCTCAAACTGAGACAAGAAGTGCTGCTAGACCTAATTCATGTGCAGAAAGTGTGATGATGCTTCAATGTCAAAACATAATGCATTACATCAAAATATTAATCATTCATTCTTTTATTAGTATACAAAAAATAAAATCTCAACACACAATACAAAGAAATCTTAAAACAGTAGGTGCTCATGTTTTTGGCTTCCACAAAAAATGCAGTGGTAAGGAAAAAATTCTAGAGTGGGTGGGGGGTAAAGGTTAAGTAATCCAGATGGTCATCAATGGAAATTCTTTTCAGTTTGTGCCTGGATTTTTAAGTTTCCAAAATTACATAAAAAAAAAACCAACACAAATACAATAAATAGGTTTCTAAATACACCCTAGAGCAGGGGTCAGCAATCTTTTGAAGAGAGCGGGCCAGAAAGCTATGCATTGTCTTTGTGAAGGGCCATGATATCAAATATATTATAACAATTTGTCTTGATCTCAGACTGCTTTGTCCAGAATGCTGCCTTGGTCTGGAAGTTTAAAGAAAAATCAACAAAGTTAATGATATATTATTTAAACAAGGTTCCTTATTTTAGTACAGGATAACAATTAACACAATCAACAAAAAATGCAAATTCCTTACCACAAACGAAATACAGTTAGAAATGGCAAATTATTTAATGAGACGCTTGTTTCTGCTTATTGTTTGATAACTTCTTCATATCAGGTGAAATATTTATCGATTACAGGAGCAAAACATCATCCAGGTGGTCATCAACCAACCTTGTTCTGAAATGACTTTTAGTATATATCATTTACAAAAAAAAGTTGTTTACAAGCATATGTACTTCCAAATAATAATACCATCATTTTTGTATTATTTAATAGGCTTTTCTATTTTCCGCTTGTCAAAACATATTTCTTGTAGGTCTGCAGTGGATTCAGAATGAAATTTTGATTTAAAAAAATTTGTCACATTATAAATCAATTAACTCCAAATGATATTTTTTTCTGCAACTTGCTCCACAAATTAATTGCAGATATTAAGCTGACAGGCTGGACAAAATCCTTTGCAGGCCGGATTGTTAGTGATGTCAACTTCCTTGGGGTTATGGAGTTGGGACGGAGATATCAGTTATGCTGAAGCTTACTAAATCTTACTCAGTTTAATTTGAGTTCAAACTCTTCCAAGGCACTCCTTATATTTTATGGGTTTAAATTAATATTTTTAAACTGGACTTTTTTTTAATATCAGATGCCAATCTAATTAACCATTCTTTTATATTTTTCTCCTAATAACCCTTTTTTGCTCAGTGATATCAAGTACATCATGTCACTAATCACTTTCCATGCACTGTTATGTCAGATCATAAAAAGATGATATTTGATAAATTATAGTAAGATTTTTCTAAAATGTAACTGTAGCACTAGAGATGCACATGTCTAGTGTAAACACTATGTTAATGTTAGAATTTCCTGTATTTGTTTTGAGAAAATACATAGCATTATTCAATCATTAAAGTATTTTCTCTGTCTTTCATTGTCTTTGAGCTACCTTTTGGCTAAGTTGTATAGTCCATCATAACAATTACAGTTTTGATTCAATGCATTCTTTGAGGAATCTTTTGATATTTTAAACCTCTTAGGACCACTGTCAAAAAAAAAAAAAGATATTGTATTGGATGAAACAAATCATAGTCTGAAGGTGGTGCGTCTGGAGAATATTTCACATATTGGCAAATTTCCTATCTCAGCTCTATGATTCTCTGCTGTGTTGTATTTCAACATGAAGAAACAGACTAGCATGCAACAAAATCATTAGTCAGTTGTTTCTCACCCTCCCCTACACATTTTTTAATTATTATTTCTCTGTAATCATCTACAATTTGGCTCATTTCTTGTGGTTATACATTGGTTATTGTCCTGGTTTTTACAATACATCAAGAAAACTTGATCCACAAGAGCATTAAAAATTGCAGTTTTGTGCCAAAGTTGACCTATTTCAATGCTTACTCATTTACAACCTTTTTTATTTCTATAATCTGGCTTTTCTTTACTGACATCTGCATTAAATCCCACAATATCTAATCTATATTCTTTTTTTTTTTTTCTTTTTGTTTTTAATCATTTCCCCCCAGGCAATGTGAGAATGCTACAAGTGTGCAGGGAGTGAAAGTGAGAGAAAAGGCTGAGTATGGGGAGGATTGAGGAAAGGACAAAAGATGGACAGGATTCAAGAAGACAGAAGATAGTGTTTGATGTTGCATTTAAATTTTTGAAAATTATAGTTAATCAGGGAAGCAAGTAAATGAAAGGGAGTTCCACAGGTGGGGAGTGTGAGAAAAGAAACTGTTGGAGTAGAAGTGGCAGTTGTGTTTAGCTGTTTCAGCAGTATAAACGGGTGGGACCTAGATGCCAATCTAGAAGCACGCTAAAATTCATGTAGTTAAGGAACTAAGGAAAAAAGCTTGTCAGAGCTTTACTTTTAAAACAACCTTTTATTTTTTTTTTTTTTGAAAAAATAAGTTGCATATTGTTTGCTGAAATAGAAAACTCTGATATGAAATCAAAATGTTCTTTTTTTCATGTTAAAGAGATAACAATGTTGGAGTCATCAAACCTTTCTTCTGATATTCATTCAAGATACCCATCAGTCAACTTCTGCCAGTCCAAATGTTAAATTGGTATCATTGAAATGAAACATTTTTATTTATTGTAATTTTCTTGAAAAGAAATTGTTCTTTGTCGTCTGTTAGGTTTTGTTTGTTTTTTATCGCATTTCTTTGGCGTTCTATTTCTGAATTTTTTTTTCTTCTCTCCATTGTTTTAATTTTATCTTAATACTTACCTCAGTGTGTGTGTGTGTGTGTATATATATATATATATATATATATATATATATATATATATATATACTTGCGAGCATGTGGGCACACCTAAACAAGGTGCTAATACATTATTTAGTGTTGATTCTTGATATTACATTTTAATTAACATCACATGGTCAAAAGCTGTATGGCTGCAGATTGACTCTCCAAATTAGTTATCTGAATGTTCATTCCTCAAAATAACTGGAAATCAGAACCAGAACTGTTTTATTTCTTTGTTTGGTGTTTATTTTTTTATTTAGATAGGCTTTCCTATCATTCAGTTCATACTCCTCCCCCTTCTCTTGAACAGGAGTAGAGGCACATACCTTGTTTCCTGTTTAGGAAGCCCCCCCCTCCAAACACTTCCTTTCCTTTCCTCAGGCCTTAATAGTGAGTGTCATGAATTTTATGTGATGTGCATGGATGCTGGCAACATCTCTTCATACTGAGGGTGCCAGGTTGGCAGTTTTCCACCTGCTGTTCCCAACTGGTAGTTAGCAGTCAAAATTCTTACAGAGCATCTTGAGAGGCTGCTCTGATCAACAGTTGCATAATATCTGGGTTCTTGTCGTACATGGAAGAGTGTCCCAGCAAGCTCCTCCAGTGGGCAACCCTGAGGTCACACTATGCTGCAGTTTGTGCCAGTTCCCTTCCTGCACATTACATTAGGCAACTGACTGTTACTACTACTCTCGGCCTTTCCTTACCATAAAGCACCATGACCATAAGATACCAAAGATATAAAACTAAACCAGCTCAACAAAAATCACGTAAATCTATCAACCTTTCTTTCTCTAACATTCATGGTATTCACTGTGGAATCATTCCTCTTTGAAAAGTCTCTGGGCATCCTAGCTCTCTGTGAAACTAACCTTAATTCTGCAATCCCCTCCTTTGATTTCTCATGGCCTGGGAGTTTATGGCTGTGAACATCTCCCACTGGCTAGAGAACTCTCTCTTAAATCTCCACACCACTCTTACATGTGTCTCCATCTCTCTCTACTTAACTCAGTCAGCTATCTCTTCTTTCTCTACCATTCCCTTTCTTCTCATGACTGTTGCATGCTAGATAGTATTTCTGATAATATAGACAAAGTCATTTCTCTACACCCATTTGCAAATGTATTTGTGTTTGGTGACTTTAATGCCCACCATGCCAGGTGTCTAAAACACTCTGTCACTGACCCTTAACTTCTCAATCTCTCACGCAACTTCCCCACACATTTCCCCAGTAACCCTGATGGACACGCTTCTTTTCTAGATCACTTTTTTAACTCTATCCTGGCAACTCTGATCATGTGGTAGTGTCTGTAAACATTTCTTTCCACTCCTCTACCAGCATTTATCAATGAGCGTATACTGTGACTTCCTTCGTGACATGCCTTGTAATGGAGTTTTTAATCATCCTGTTCATAAATGCACGTCTGAGGTCTCCTCCTTGGTGAAAGCTGACATTGATGCTTTCATTCTAGCAAGGAAATACCAAGTTAAACCGCATTCATCTCCTTGGTTCTCACCTGCATGCTCAGCTACTATAGCCCACAGGAATCACTTCTGGATGTACCAGAGTGACATGTCTGGTTGCAACAGACATCTCTTTGTCTCTGCTCGTAATGAGTGCAAGTGTGTCCTTGAAGCAGTGTAGTTACTGTTTGCTGATAGAATGAAGCAACATATAGCATCTCACAAGTTCAGTTCTAGAGATTATTGGCAGCTCTGCAAGAATGTGCTGAACAACAGTATGTCCTCAATCCCTCCCCTATTCAATCAGTTTGAAGTTCTGACATCTACAGCAGATAAGATTGAATGCTTTGCTTGGAAATTCTCTTTCAATTCAGCACTCAACTCATTTGGAGTACCCACACCTGATTTCACTCCCAAAGGAATATATGTATAACCCCATCACAGGTTTCAGACATTATTTCTAAATTAGACTCCCATAAGGCAAGTGGAGGTGACTGGATACCAGTTATCATTCTAAAGAAATGTACTCCTAAGCTGGCTCCAGTTCTCTTGAAACTCTACAATTATTGCCTTACTGCTTCCTGCTTGTTGGAAGTCCGTGTTTTTAAGAACTCTGGAGAATCTTCTGATGCCTTTTAACTATTGCCATATTAGTCTTCTAATGGTTTTATGTAAAATATTTGAGGCTTTAATCAATGTTGAAGTGGTTAAGCATCTTACCTCTCATAAACTACTCTTTGACAAACAATATGGCTTCCGTTTTGCCAGGTCTACTGCTGATGTGCTAATGGCCATCACTGAATATGTACATCAAGCTCTTGATAATAGCAACGAAGATCAAGCTGTGGCTCTAGATATCTTGAAGATGTTTGACTGGGTTTGGCACACTGGTCTTTTCCATAATTTTCAGGGTTACAGTATTACTGGACATGTGTTTGATTTAATCCAATCATTCCTATCAAATTGTGATGTGAAGGTCATTTTGAATGATCTCACTTCCTGTTCCTTTCACATAAACACAGGTGTCCTCCAAGGTGCTATCCTGGGTCCTACATTGCTTTTGATCTTCATCAATGATCTTCCTGGTGTCATCAGTTCCCAAAGTAAGCATTTATGCTGATGTCACTACCATTTACTCCTGTCTCAATAGCAAATACATCAGTGCAAAGTTAACCTCGTCACTGCTTTTGAAAAGGACCTCCAATCAATGGTTAATTGGGGCAGGAAATTGCTTGTAAATTTTAATGCCGCCAAAATGAAGCTGCTCTCATTTAACCAGCATAGAGAAACTTCTCTGCCTGCCATCAGCATGGCTGGGTAGCAACACACTGCACCTTCTTTGCCTCATGTTTTCAACTGACTTGAAATGGAACTACTACATCAAATCAAATAGCTGCATCTACTGCAAGGAAAGTTGGGTCACTGTCATGCCAGAAAATTTTTCTTGTCAGAGTTCATTTACAAATCTACATTGAATACTCCTGCCATATCTGGTCAGGTGCTCCTGCAACTTATCTCAAGGTTCTTGACAAAATCCAAAGAAGGATTTACAATGTAATCGATCCTGACTTGGCATCTTGACTTCAGTCACTTTCTCACTGACATGAAATGGCTTCTCTCTATCTTTTCTACAAATATTTTTATGGCTGCTGCTCTGATGAGCTTTTTTCCCTGGTGCCCAGACTATGTAAGTTTAAGCACACTACTAGATTGGCATCTAGGTCACACCCTATTGCTGTTGAATTAGTTAATTCTGACTGCTACTTCTCCTCCAACAATTTCTTTTCACACACTTCCCACCTGTGGAACTCCCTTCCATTTACTTGCTTTGCTGATAACTACAATCTTCAAAAATTAAAATGCAATGTCAGTCGCCATCTTCTATCTTCTTGAACCTCATTCAGCTTTTCTCCTTTCTTCATTCCCGACTATACTCAATCTTTTCTCTCACCTTCATTCTCTGTAGCTCCCTGTATACTTGTGGTATTCCCGCCTTGCTTGGGGTGAAAAGATTAAAAAAAAAACAAAAAAAAAAAAACACAGTGTACTTTATTTTAGTCCACTCAGCCACAAGTTCATTGCTTTACCACAAATGATAATTATGAAAAAAAAAAAAAAAAAGAAGGAAAACTTTTAATTAGGTCAAGCAGAAAATTTCTTCCTCAAAATATGTTCATATAGATTTCATAAGTTAATTCTTCTTCACTGATGACAAAATGATGAAATTTAAGATCTAAATTAATCACCCATTTAAAATATTACATTTATTAGAAATATATATATTCAGTTTAAATACAGGAGTTCTAAAAATGACTTTGCTGGTGTTGGAACACATATGTTAGCTTATACACTGTTCCTGTTACGCAGACATTGTTGACAGACAGGGAAATTAACTTTGTCAATACAGATGGCCACTTAATTTTTGTTCAAATTGGATGTGTATGTATGTGTGCATTAGGGTTGTGACTTTTTGTAAAATAATTGACTTCCTGTATCATAATTTGAACTTTTGTTAAAAAAATAATGAAGAAGCTTTTAATTCAGTTTATTTAAAAAAACATGTCACACCCCCAATACAAAATTTCTAAAATCATATATAGCAAACTGAAAAATCAAACTTCTCCAAGTTTGCAATTTTTGTTTATTTGTAAGATTGTATGTTATGCTATAGCTATAAACTATGAAATGCATTAAAAATATGTAATTACTATCTAATTACATCATTAGTAAACTGAAAAATAAATCTAAAATATTTGGAAATTTTTTTACCCTTATTAGTAAAATTGAATTTTCAGTTTGCGTTGACCTTTTCAAGAACTAAAACAAATTAATGCTTTTTCATCACTTTTGAACAAAAGTTCATTGATTCATGACACAGGAGCATAGGTTTACAAAAAAATCATAACCCTAGCATGCATATTTTAATTCAATGAAAGACCTAAAAATATTTCTACAAAATTTTAAAAAAATATTTTTTTTATTACCAAATAATTTCCAAAATGTTTAATAAATATGGTGTGTGTGTGTGTGTGTGTGTTTTTGTCTACAACTTTGATTTTATTATTCAACACAGGTTAGGGTTTGTACAGACTGAGTGAGAGGTGAATATATTATTCCAATGGCTTATTTCAAATTTAATCCTGTCCTGGGTATGACGATAAACTATACCTGCGTCCTGGGTAAAACAATAAACTACATCCAACAGCAATGCCTCTGATCAGGAGATTTTGAGGAGCGTGGAACCACCTCTTAATTGCTGGTGATCCCAGGTCCACCCTGACCCAGTGTGGTAGAATCTGTTAGGGTTCCAGGTATGGACAAATAGTTAACTCCTGAACTGGGGTCAAAACACTATGAAAGTGTAAAATAGGTTTTAATACCAGAAATACTTTGTAAAAAAAAATATTACCAGCAATAAATTTTTGAAGAAAAAAATTAATACCAGCAATACACTTTTGAAAAAGATATTACCAGAAATAGATTTTTTTGAAGGAAAAAATATTACTAGCAACACATTTTTGAAATAAAAAAAAAATTACCAGCAATAAAAATTGTCGGCATTAAATAACCCATTGAGGTTGATATGCTGTAAAACAAAACAAACCAACCAAACCCTAGTTTACTGTGTGAACTCATGTAAAAGTAGTAAAATTTCCTCACATTACAGCTGCTGATATCTCGTTTATTTTTCAGGTTATTTTGATAAAAAAAATTAGTATGCAAACAAAATTAAATTTTTTTCACTTTCTAAAAATACAATTCTTTCTCATGTGTGATGATTAGTTTTTATTCCATGTCTTTTTAAATTGTCACTATTTCAATGATGCACAAATTTTTTTTTTTTCTCCTGTATTTTCAAAGTTAAGTTGCTTTTCAAATTAGTTACACTAAAAGTTGTTTCTATGTTTCTACCTACACCTATCAAAACAGTCCCATCATAATGAAAAAGACATTCGTTAATTTGCTGGTCAAACCATAAGTTTTGAAGTTTCCTTTCACAAAATATTTTTGTGAATGAAATACAGAGAAAATCAACACATTAAAAAAATGAAATTTACACGCCTTGTAGAGCAATGTTTTGTCTTTAATAATCAGTTAGTTTCATATCTCTGCACACACACACAACTCAAGGTGCACACAAATCAAAAAGGGTGTATCCCATGTTCATTTTGTGCAAAAACAGTCAGGTCCGATGCATCAAATTTCACATTGCTGAATGTATGTTAGTAAAGGGGTTATCAGTTATGGGTGAATTATTTATCTTATGGCAACGTCTGTACCCACCATATATTGGTATAATTGAATTGAGTATATGTTGTGCTTGTGTAATGATTAAAAGAAAATGCACAGTGTTGATAAATCTAAAATAAATCTTTATATACATAATATAATAATGCAGAAGGATAAAGTTGAAGTTTCAAATGTAAAAGTTCTGGTGCATACAAGAAAAAGTCCAGGAGAAAGTGTGTGTGTATGTGTATATATATATATATATATATATATATATATATATATATATATATATATATATATATATATATGAGAGAGAGAGAGAACATGTTATAATTGTTCCAATGAGAGAAAAATGTATATTTAAAAAAAAAAAAAAGAGAAGAAAAACTGAAAACATTTTTGGTTATAATGTGGATTTGTTTTAGTGTATATATTATATTTTATTCTTCATATTTTTACTACATGTGTTTCTGGTCTTGTGATCTTCTTCAGGCAAATTAAAGAATCAATTTTTGGAGGAATAAATTTCCTTATGTTCTTTTAATGTTTCATTGTTCATTTTCTGTATTTGTAGTGAGCCTTGATCTCATTTTTGGACTGTTGGCAAAAGTGAATTTCTGCCTAAGTGGTAATAAAATCATTAGGTTTGGTCTTAGTGGTGGCAATGGCAGATGTGTTGATGATAGATGCCCCCTCCTATCGCCACATATATAATATGTGTGTGTGTGTATACAACAAATGAATACTGCCGGCTGAATACCATTTTAAATCAGAATTGTTCATCAATGAACATTGCAGTTTAAATCTTTTTTCTTTAATGATGCATTTTAAAACTGTATAAAGCAATTTATTTTTAAAATGAACTCTAGCTGACATTTTGGACAAAATAAAACCATATTTTTATTTTGTCCAAACTGTCAGCACCTATTTTTTTTTAAGTTCTTTAAATTTTGCTCATTCTTATTTGTCCATAAAAACTTTAAAATAGAAATTTTAATGATCATTTATTTTAAAACTATGAACTTACTGAAGAAAGCTTTAAAATGCATTTTGAATAAACGTCTTCTTTGAAGCTAAATTTTGTTTTTATTTGAAAGCTAATTAGTAAGAAAAGGGGGAAAAAAATCAAATTATGTATATAAATAAGGTTTTAACTTTTCTAAGACATTTTTAAATATTACTATGGTCACTTACTAAGTCTTCATTCTAGACAACAAATGAAAATAAGAAATTAAAAAATTTCTCAAAAATCCATATTTATCTTTTGTTTCAAATTATTAGGTTGGTGCAAAAATAATGTCGTTTTTTAACATATGTTCCTATGCGAGAAAACGATATTATTTTTGCACCAACCTAATAGTAAAACTAAAGAATAACTGAATGCATTTTGTGAAAATAATGTTTATTTATGCACTGTGAGCTGTCTTGACCTCAGTAGTCCTCTAATGTGAACACTAAAAAATGGCATTAAACTTTACATATTTCCATTCTTAAAACATATTGTCATTTAATAGAAAAATCACTCATTTGATGAATTTCAGAATTGCAATGAAAAATTATAAGTACAATTTGTTTTTTTTTTTTTTTTTTTTTTAAATAAATATTCAATGTAAATTTTTTTGTGTCAAATGTGAAAGAAAATATTTTAATTTATGCAAGTACCAACTCTCTTAAGAGGAGGCACAGTGGAGTAATGGATATCGGCTTGGATTGAGGAATTGGAGAGATGAGTTCGAATTCCAGTTGAATCCATTACATTCACTTACGTGCTAATACCTTTGGGAAAATTATGAATCCTCTTCTTCTTTCCCTATTTATAGGTAAATAGCAGGACAGAACGGGTTCTACAGCCTTGGATGGCAACTGGTCTACTGCAGAAAGAAATGGCAACCTACTGCAGGAAAAAAATCTGCCTTGTCAGTCATGTATCGAAAGATACATGATCGCCTAAGTGTGTATCACGCTGTTAGACATTTTCATGACAGTCGTCTTTGAGTATAGAATCCAGAGGTTGGCAGTGAATATTTCGGAGACAGTAGGAAAGCGTAGTTCAGGTTCGCAGTGGATATCTTAGCAGAGCGTAGTTCTTCTTTCTGTCATCTTCGCCTGTCAAGTTAGCACTGGTCCTTCCGGTAGGGTAAACAAAGATGGCCGCCTTTATACACAACGAATACAATGTTCTACGGCTTCTGATTGGTTAAGCTTCTATTGGTAGACTATAAAGGAAGTTGAGTCATTTGGATTGTCTCACTAGTTATATAATATACACAAAAAACCGTAACACACGCATGGCTCATAACTGACTGACTGAATCAGTTTACTATTTGACTCATTCATTGTTTTATCATGTCTTTGAATCTTATTTACTTGACAAATAAAATGTTTCTTGAATATACTTCTATAGAAATGTTCACAGGAACATGTATAAACTAATTCAATAGACTTAATATTTTTTTCCCCTGTTATGAGTGACCGTAATTTTAAAAATTTTAACAGGCTATATACAATTCCAAGCAAGTTGGTATATTTCAATTCTAATGTACTGTATTTCACTGCTTTTGAGACGCTCCGATGCATTAACCCGACTCTGAAAAAAAAAAAACTTTGAAATAAGAAATTGGGAAAATAAAATGTTATTGTCTTGTACTTCATAGACCTCTCCACTATTCCTAATTTTACTCACTGAATAGCATATTTCAGCCTGAAAATATGACAAATTCATCACAGGCTGCAAAGTACCAAATTTATGGTAACTATTTAGAATGTAATAATTAGAAGAAAAGTTATAGTGCATAATATCACTGAAATCTAACCTTATTGCAGCCTGAAAGCCTCACTAATTGTGAGGAATTCATCACAAACCACAATGGAACACAAATTTAAAATTAGATACATGTAAATTTGGATGCAGAAATAAGACTAAGTTTGATTTATGTGTAGGTTAAAACATTCGATTGTGCTTACTGTAGCAGGAATTTTGTTTCCACTCAATATCCCAGTATCTCAATTAGATAAATAGCTTCTGTCAAAATGTTAATTTAACTTTAAAACACTGAACTTGTTTTACTTTCAAGAGTTCAGAATTGGATGTAACTGGGGAGCTGAGCTCACCCCACACTCCAAAATTATAACTCCCATCATCGGCTTTCAATTTATATGATGCGGGGTGGTTTTTGGAGGTATTTTATAGGGAAAAAAATGCATCCCATAAGCAGCAAAATATGGTAATCAAACTATCACTTGACCTAGCATATTGTCAATGAACCTGCCTCTTTTAGAGTTTGAACTTGGTTTGCTGATTCCATTTTTGATGCTGTTAACCATTGAACCAATTCCACACAACCATAAATAGCTATTTATATATTATAAGCAAGGAAAAAAGTTATTTCTTGGAGGAAGTATTTTTATTATCTTGTCTCCTTAGGAAGCCCATCTGACTTGGTTCTTGTGGTATAGGAGGCAAATTCAAATCTTGTTGGAGGCAACTTATTTTTAAGCTATGCTGCTTATATAATACTTGTAGGATGAAAAATAACTGAAACAACGAGATAAAAAAAAAAAGAACAAAATGAAAGATAAGCTTTTCAAAAACTTAAAATGAATATCTTACAGAACACAGTAAATAAGTAATTAAAAAACTATTTATGAATAATTTAAATCTAATTATATTACTATATAGTCTCCTCAGGGTATCATACTGGGTCAGGGGTATCATACTAGGTCCTTCATAACATTACTGTGCAGTGAATCTTCTCTCTTTGTAACAAGCAACATGTTGTATTAGGTTATATGGTACCAGCAGCAGAGAGGAGCCCAAGACCTAACCTGATGTATTGGAACCAGTGGGTTCATGCCTTCCCAAAATGTATTAGTGTGAAGTGAACATGAACTACCACAACTTGAATTTGAACTCATTTTCCCCAAACTGAACTGTTTATTTAATCTACGAGGTACATTGTTCTCATTACACTGTCCATGTCTAAAGATATCTCGTCGAGTTCTTATTGCTCAGTTATTTCTCACCCCATTTTCACTGAGTTCAAGTATACACTTGGGACAATAGCCTAGTGGATAAAAGCATTGGTTTGTGAATTTGATGATATAGTAATTGTGAGTTCAATCTCTGTGATAGGCCCATCCTGAGTCTGATGGTAAACTATATCCTGCAGCAAGGCCTCTGATTGGGAGGTTTTGAGGAGCGTGGAACCACTTAATTGTTGTTATTCCCAGGTCCACCCTGACACTGGGTGGTAGCACTTGTTAGGGTCCCAGCTATGGGTAAATAGTGAACCTCCAAACTGGGGTCAAATATAATGAAAATATAAAAACTTTTTATAGTAAAAATACCAACAATATATTTTTCTAAAAAAAATAATTATTAATGCTCCCTGTGACACTGGCAAACAGAATGTGATTAAATTAAAAACATAGCTTGGAATGAGATGAGAAGGATTAAAGAATAGAATGATGGACAGACTGAGAGAAGGAAAAGAAATTTCTTTTTATTTCCAAAGTCTGTTTCTTTTTAGGGCAGAAATACTTTGTAGAAAAGTGATTCTGTTAGAAGATATTACCACAAAAGCCATATGGTAATGTTTGGCTGACATCTGATTAATGAAGCAGCTTAAAAAAGTGCTGGTTGCAAAAACATAATATAAGCAGAATAGATAAACTTTGGTCTGTAACCAAATCCAGAGAATAGTTTCCATTGTGTAAAGACCCAGGACCAAGGGTGCTTATCGTACAATGACCCTAGCAGGATTGGAGGAGGTGAATGACCAGAGGAAGCAGCTGGTAAATTTCTGATTTTTGAGCAAAACTAGACTGAGAAATTTCATCAACACGAAATTTAAAATGATAATTTTAATTAATGACCATAAGCTACGCCACGCCACACAGTTGAGAGCCAGATTGGCCAAGGTGACAGGCACAAGTGAAATACTGAGGAAGATGGCATAATTGCCTATGCCCATTGGGAAGTGTTGGTGCAAGGCACAAATAAGAGAAGGAAGGAGTTGTGCAGATTGATATCCTGTGACTGCTACCCATCAGAAAAGGGGTCTCTCCCAATTTGGAGGTATAATTAATTATCCAGAACCAGATAACAAAGAGACACTTGTTGGGGATAGGGAAACCACTGAATCCCCATATCCACATCAACCCCCATGCCAATTTCAGATGGAAGTCAATATAAGCAGAATGCTGAGATGACCAAGACAAAGGTTCCAATCGAGAGACGACTGCTCTGCTGAATCCCACATGACTTACTGCCAGAAAGAACCTATGACTCTATCCTTGTTCCAGAATTAACTAAGTTGGACATAGTGTCACGATAAAACACAAAGTGGGTAGCATTAACATTTTGTACTCAGAACCAATTTATTGTATAAAAACAGTATATAAGTTTTCATAGAACTGGACCCTGAAGAATTCGTCTTTATCTGCAAGGACATTTTTTTTTTTGTTTTTGTTAAATTCCTTTGTGATATAACTTTGCCTGGAACGGACCAACACTACACTCGGTGATGACAATTTGATCTTTGCCAGCTCTGTGATCAAACAACACAGTGTGGGCAGAGCAACAGTTTATGCCAGAGTGACCAACCCAACAGCCAGCGGCAGTATTTGACCAAGGTCCAACCAGCAGAAGAGTGTTATACTCCTAAGAAAATTCAATTTTGGCATTAAATGAGCCTTAAGGAGTTGATATGCCACTAAACGGACAAACACCAAACACCCTGAGCTGGACAAAGTGTACTTAAACTCGGTAAAAACAAGGCAAGCAATAACTGAGGAGTACTGAATAAGAACTCAACAAGATATCCCTAGTCAAAAGCAGTGCAATGAGAAGAATCTACCTCCATAGAATAAATTCACTGGTTAGCTGGATCAACATAGACTTGAAGGCTGAAGGACACAACAGTCAAAACATGATAATTTTGACAAAGTTGAGGACATTATTTACATGCGGACTAATGTTGTTTTTTTTTTTAATCATTTCACGCCAAACAAGGCAATAAAGCCACTAAGTCACAAGGGGTTACTGAGTGAAAGAATTTGAGAAGAAGAAAAATATTATTAAAGAGAGATAATAAATGAACAGAAATTAAAATGATTGACATTGCATTTAAATTTTGTGAGATCAAAGTTGACTGGAAAGCAAGAAGCCAGAAGAGTATTCGACAAGTGATAAGTGCAAGTGAAGAAATTGTTAACATAGAACTTATGGTTACATATATTACAACTATAAATTGAGAAACCTTAGGTGACAAGCTAGTACTGCACTTAAACTTGTAAAGTCAAGGTACCAAAGATGAAAGCTCATTAGAACAATTGCCATAAAAATATTTACAGAAAAGGCAGAGGGAAGCTACGTTACAGTGGTTGGAAAGTGATTGAAGAAGCCTAGATGACAGGTCAGGACCAATAACATTGTAGATTCTTCTTTGTATTTTATCAAGAATCTCTAAATACATAGCAGAAGCAACAGGCCAGTTGTGACAGCAATATTCCGTACATGTGTAAGATGGATTCTGTTGAGAAAACTTGTCTAGCACAAGATAGTAAACCAACTTTCCTAGCATCAGACCTAGCAATTGATTCAATCTTATCTTTTCACTTCATGTCAGCAGAAACTGTTAGACCAAGAAGGTGCAATTAGTCCCTTTCCTATCATTTTTTAACCTGGTAACGTTGCACTATGAGTATCTGAGTTGTTAACAGCGCAGTATTAAAAGGGTAAGTAGAACCAATATACAGTAATGCCTTGAGATAGAACTTTAGTTTGTTCCAATACTGAGCTTGTAACTCAAGACTTGTATCTCAAATCAATTTTCCCCACTGAAATTAATGGGAATATTTTTGATCAGTTCCAGGCCCCTAAAAATCACCCTTATTTTTGTAAAACTCACCCCTATTTGTATTTGTGGGTTTCTTATAAGCAAAAATGTGTGAATAAACAAGAAATGTAGATACAAACAATAAAATGAAAGAGAAAAAACATTTTAAAGAAATAAACTGTACTAAACCATGAAGTTCAGATTAGTCATAGGCCAACTAGTGGAGGAGAAAAAGAGATACAACAACAACAACAGTTAGCCTAGCAACCACTCAGCTAGCCTAGCAACGTCTAGCCTTGTTTATGATACCAAAAATTAACTTCATCACTTAATTTAAAAATTTTTGAAAACATTTACATTTTATCCACTATTGTAACTTTTTTTAAAAAATTTTATGATTTTTTTTTATTTATCATCAATATAGAACACTTATAATGTCTCACCAAATTCAAATCTCATACTTTTTGTTTTTTTTTTTTCATAATTTCCCGCTTTACCTCAAGGGAAATCATACGTCTTGGCTTTTCACCACTGCTCTTTACACTTACTTTCTTTGGACCTATGATGTCACTAAGAGAATTTTGCAAAATAACAGCAAAAAAGACACAATACAACAGAAATCCTTCCAGAGCTAGGTGAACCCAAGTACTGTGAGTGGAAATACACTCAAAGCTTGGTTCTTGCTCACCAACTACTTAATTGAATAATTCATATCTCAAAATTCAGTTCGTATCTCAAAAAAATTTGTATGTCAGTATGCTTGTATCTCAAGGCATGACTGTATAATATTTATGAAGACTACACCAGTAATTTATTGAATACATTATGTATGTTAAAATCAGCTAAATGGCTAAGCAATCAGAAATTGATGTATACAATCTTTTAATGGTAATCCATTACATTTAATCTTGGATCATTACAACATCTTATTCATGTCTGTCTAAAATTTAGATATTGATTTATAATAGAAAGTGATGACGATGAGGAAAATTAAAATTTCAATAAATTGTTAACTTGATATCCTCTTTTGTTCAAAATTGGCCTTTTTATAGATTTTTTTATTTTTTCACCAAATAAAAAATGCAGATACCGATAAACACAAATTTATTCACAAAAAAACGTTACAATTATTATTGTTGGATTTAAATGAAAATTGGGATATCTTTCTTATTTTAGAACATGTACTTATTTATTATTATAAATCAATAACGAAAAAAATATGTATATTTTTGTTTAAACTTATTTTTAATACGCACCCCTACTATCACCTGTAATTTACAGTAGAAAAATGTGTATTATTTTCATGAGATTACAGTATTTTAATTCATGTAATTTTGCATGGACAAAAATTTTAACTACTACATCAGTGGTTCCCAAGCTTTTTTGCCCAATGCACCCTTTTCACCAAATGTCAGAATGATATCCCCCACCTTTCCAAGATTGTCTGACTCAAAAGGTGCATTCCAAATAGTATGCATATATTATTGAAAAATCTTCATTCTTTTCCATATTAGTACATATACATTTATGAACAAGGAAATGTCATTATTTTACCAGTTATTTGGACTAGTATCTTCATTCTTGTTGTCTTTATCCAAATGTTTTAGCTGATGCCTTCTTCAGCCTTCATTAATTTTCTGAAATGAGAAGTTATCAGTATGCTTAAACTTGTTTTTATCCCTTCAACCAATGTGTTTTTCATCCTTCCTCAAGTGTATAATTCATCTAGTGCAGTGGTTCTCAACTATTTTTACCCAATGCATCCTTTTCACCATGTGTTTATATGTCATTACCAACCTTTCCAAGATTGTCTGACTCAAAAGATGTATATATTGAAAATTTTCTTTCTTTTCCATATTAGTACATATACATTTACATGGATTATTTTTATAGAGAAATTATTAACTTTTTGAGAGCTTTTCCCTAACATTCAAAAAAGCTTTTTTCTTTGATGAACATTCTACAAATGTTGCTTCAACTTTCTTTGTTTCAAAGAATCATTTGACAAAATTTTGCACTTTTCATTGATAATGATGACAGTGAATCCATATTGAATGTAAGATTCACCATACCGTCTTTCTTTTTTTTTTTTTTTTTTTTTTTTTTTTTTTGACACTCATGATAGGCTCCAAATTCTGTAATTAAAAAAAAAACAAGGAAAAGTAAAAGATCCCCCAGGGAGTTCTCTCTGATTGAAAACCGCTGCTCTAGATTAATGTTCTGCATTATATTTGCGGAGTGAGTAGCCATGGTCAAATACAAAATCAATAACAGAACTGTCCAACAAACAGAATTAACAAAGTTTGCAATAAAAAGAGAAAGGAACAGGGTAAAAATAAAATATCATGCAAGGAAGCAAACAATATATGCAAGGCAAATTAACAGTAATAAGGCAAAATGTCCACAAACTAAGAATTGGTGTTGACACACAAATGCAAGTTTAGACTAGCGAAGGTAGCGTTCTGGCTTTTAGAGATGGCAGATTGGAACTGAGTCATGACAGACTGCAAACTGGCCTATTTTATTGGCTAAAAACAAAAATCCCAGCATGCATTTGTATACTTTTGCCTATAAAAGGGGAGGGGAAAGTGTTTTGCAGTCATTCCTAGGAGATTGAAATCAACAATATTTGTCTGGGTTCAGTAAATACACAGCCCAGTAAAAACATGTAGCACTTGAAAAAGATATTAGTACAAAATTTTTCTACAAAGTTTACAAACATTGTTTAACTCTAGTCTAAAATATATTTATTCAACTTAATACAACACATGTGTAGATGAGGAAAATGGATGTAAGAAGAGTTTTTTTTTTCTATTATTCTTTCAAGCAAGAATGTTTTGCTTGCCCTGAAAAATAACATTCAAGATATTAGCTTCTAACTGAAGTTAAACTGATGTTAATTGGAAAACACAAATAAAGCAAGCCTGTATGATACATATTTTATCTATTAAGATGATAGTAAATTCATAATTTAATTACTTATGACAAAAAAACTGGCAACTGTCATAAGCTAGATTTGCTTTCAGCAATGAAGTAAATAAAAAAACATTTCTACAGTCTCTGGTTTATAAGATAGTTTTCTCAACTGTTATTCTCAAGTGACACCTATTGCATTTTGATGAATGTTTCTTAGTTGGTATCAGGTGTAAGCACATAAAAAACTAATACTGTTCATTTGTTTCGTTAACAGAAACATTTTTACTTAGTTTAAAATCTGTTTAAATGGTGAGTTTCTCATTACAGCAACATGAAAAGATGTAAAGACATTGTCAAAAATAAAATGAAAAGCTTTTTAAAATTCAGATTTCTGTATGTATCCAAGTGCATCAATAGGTCTGTAGCCTTAATTCAGAATGCATTTATTTTACACAAATATTTATTTTTCAATAGTAGATAGGTTTTCAATAGGAGTAGATAGGTTTGTCTCACATCCAGTTCACACATCTCCCCAATCTTTTCAACAAGAGTAGTGACTTATCTCTTGTTTCCTGATTAGAATTTGGTTTCTGGTTTCTTAAGTCTATTCAACTCTATACTTCTAACGTCTCCACCTATAACCTTGAAATTACATTTACTATTTCCTTTTCAGTTTATCTTTTCTTTTTTTTCTTTTTATTCTTTTTTCTTTCTTTTTTCTTTCTTTTTTCTTTTTTCTTTCTTTTTTCTCTTTTGTTTCTTTTTTCTCTTTTGTTTCTTTTTTCTTTCTTGTTTCTTTTTTCTTTCTTGTTTCTTTCTTGTTTCTTTTTTCTTTCTTGTTTCTTTTTTCTTTCTTGTTTCTTTTTTCTTTCTTGTTTCTTTTTTCTTTCTTTTTTTTTTCTTTTTCTTTTTTTATTTTTTCAATAAGAGTCGATAAGTTTTCATATCAACTGGTTCATCTCTACCCTGGTCTTTTGAACAGGAGTAGAGATTTATCCTTTGTTTCATGTTTAGGATTGGGTTTCTGGTTTAAAGCCTTTTCCTTCTCTTTCACTCTCAGTAGCCCCTTACATCTTGGTGTGGTATCTCTTATTCTGTAACCTTTTACCTCAAGGGTGAGCATCATTGTGTAAAAAAAATAAAATAAGCCAATGCACTTAATTCAGTTGTAAATATTAATCATATGGATTGAACATTATATAGTGAAATTTTCAAATCTAAATTTAGCTAATTACTCTATCAGGTTATGAACTTATTAATCTTTTTCTTTAGTAGGACATCTTAATCTATTTCAGTTATTATTAATTTCATTATTGAAAAAACAAAAAAAAAACAAGTATGTTAGCTCAAACACATATACCCTCTAAAAATAAAGTTTATAGCAATAAAAAATAATGTTGGATTTAAAAATAATTAAATTTACATGACTCCTGTTGACTGGCTTTGTAGTCTAATTGATTGTGCAACTGCCATGGTAAGATAGTCTTCTAAGCAGGCTGTCAGTTTGAGCCTTGCCAGAAATGTATTCTTTATTTCTGAAATGCAGACATTACAATTATAAAATGTCAATACTATTAGGTTGGTGCAAAAATAATGTCGTTTTCTCACATGTGTTACTATGTGAGAAAACGACATTATTTTTGCACCAACCTAATATATGCATATTTTCGCTTGTTTTTTTTACTTTTTTTTTTTTTTTTTTTTTTTTTCTGCTTTGTTATTGTTATTTAGTCTATTGTTAATTTTTATTTATTGCAGTTGAATGACCATGTCTGAAGGCGTGCAGATTTTGCAGCCTGTTTCTGGTGCTTTGTCACCAACAACAAATCTTCAGGACATGCTTGCATCCAATGCTCCAATTGAAATCATCCACGCTTCTCCGGAGACAATAGCAGCCATGATACCCAAATCAGAAGCTGAAGATGAACAATCTGTGGTGGCACACGCAGAAGCTTTAATTGCCCAGAGCACAGGTAAATTTTATTGAGACTGAAGTAGAAGGTTACTTCTTACAATTACAAGTTGGTAATCTGTAACAAAAAAGAAAATTTGATTTATCATCAATGCTAAAGAAAAAAAAATGTCTAAATGATATGCAGCCTCACAATACTGTTGTGTTGAAAGCATTGCTTCTCCTCTGATCAAGAAAGTTAAGCAACATTGAATCTGATAAGTAGCTAAGACAGGTGACTATAGGCAGGGCTTGTGCAAGGGTCTCATTGGCTCCCCCCAAATCTATGATATGTACCCCCGCTCTACTACATCTCAATTTTCATAAGGTAGTATTCATATAAAATACAAATTTTATTGTAACCTAATTATGTTCAACAATGGATCATCTGCAATATAGGTGATGATTCAACTAGAAAAATTGAAAATAAATACAGTGTATCTCAATACAAATTAGAGACATGTCATAATAGATCATTCTATTTTAAATAAATCAATGTTTTCAGCCAATTTTTAACATCAACTTGAGACTTTTCTTCTTAAAAAGTTGAATAATTTTAACACATTCAACATTATGGATAAAAAATAGTGAATTTTATACAGTGTTTTTTTTTTTTTTTTTTTAGACTTATCCACGGAAAAAAAGTCCCCAGAATGACATCAAAATCTATGAAAATTTTTCATCTTTTAATACTAATAGTCAGTTGTGCTTAGTTTAATTTGTAATTTATATAAATGTAGGTAGAGGAAAAAAGCAAATGTTGATAATATAGCAAGGGTCACAAAGCACTGGCCGAGCCCCCAGTCAGGGGGATCGGGTGCAGTACGCACTGGTCCTGACTATAGGTATTATAAATGACTTCTGGCCTTGTCTCAGATTAAACACCATGTGATAAATATTGTAGACTAAGCAATATGTCGAGTGTGACCAAATAAACTAACTCTATTTTCATGTGAAAATAACTCTGATCAATTAATGATTGTGTCTTTTATTTCAAGTGAATTGTTCTGAATGGGTAAAATAATAGCTTTTGATTGCCTTGAAACAACATTGTTTGCTTGTTTGGATTATGAAAATAATCATTCATTATTTTTATCATTATAACTATATATTTTGTAATATCATTCTGTTTTTCAGCTTCTGGTACTCCAACCCTACAAAGTCTTTTAGCAGCACCAGTGACCAATAATCAAATTCAGATAATTACAGTTGCATCTCCTTCAGAACTATTATCTTCTAACCAAGTGGATGGCATAGATAAAGTCTGGCAAGTTGTACCCAGTTCTGTAAATCCTGAAGTTGCCACCATTATTGCAGTTAATGCAAATGACTTTGAAGTCAAAGGAGATGTAACAGGTATTGTAGTTCTGTTCTTATGTTCAAATTTTTGCCCCTTTCACCATATAAATCAATTTCCCAATTCTTGCTGATTTAATATCGTCTTTCTATGTTACTTTACCATCCTTGTATACTCTAAAGAACACTTTACTACCAATCTCAAAACTTCTGTTAACTGTTTGTATTTTTCGACTTGGTAATAACTTATCAAACACAAATTTTACTCTTCTGGCAAACATTAATTCCACTGGCAATATGCCTGATGGTGTATTGAGGTTAGGAGTTACCTGGTAAACTCAGAAAATTTTGAAGTGCTTTATCATTTACTTACTCAAGACTTGCTTTTTCAATGCTCTTTTGAATATTCTCACAAACCATTCTGCTTGTCTGTTTGACCTTGGATGATACAGTGGGGTCATAATATGTTCAATGGAGAATATCTTACAATAGTCTTAGAATTCTTTACCCGTGAATTGTGCTCCATTACCAATACTATAGTATCTGGTATACTATATCACCCATAGTTCATGCAAGAAATTCACTGTCACTAAGGATGTTGGATTTCTGCACTTATAAATTTACAGCCATTCTGTAGAACTATAAACTACCATTGATAGAACCCACAAAATCTATATGCAATCTTGACCACAGTGTGTCTGTCTTTGGCCAAGGTTGTATCTTTGTGATAGGTAGTTTTGCAGTTAGCAGACATCCTCTACATGTTTTCACTATTCTTTCAATATCTTGGTCCATTCTGATCCCATATATGAAACTTCTTATCAGAGATTTAATTTTAGAAATACCAGTATGTTTGCAATAAAAATTCTTTAATATTCGTTTCTGTAACACACTCGGTATTACAAATCTTTGACTGTACATTACTACTCCATCACATCTAGTATGCATTTAATCCAGATTTTGTTCTTTGTTCCTTTCTTTCAATTGCTTTTTTATTTTTGCAATAAAGATATCATTTTCCATTTTTTTTCTTTTATTTCATCCATATTTCAATACACTTTTGATCAAAATGTTGTCCAGATACACCACTGCAAAATCATAATCCACTAGCATGGTATCCATCGCTTGTTGAAAAATGGCTAGTGCCACCTTTATCAGAAAAGGAAGTCAGTTAAACTTATATAATCCTCTGTGCATATTTATGGCCGTTAATTCTGAACATTTATTTTCAATCTGAATTTGTAAATAGGCTTCACGGAGATACAGCTTTGAAAATATTCTTCTGCCGTTTAACTTCAAAAAATTTCCTCTGGACTTGGTAGTGGATAGATATGTGTTTCTAAAAAACTGTTTAATCCAGTTGAGAAAGCCGTACAAACAAATTCTGTTATTTCTTTGTATACACCACTGGTGCAGCCCATTTCAAATGGTTCATTTTTTTTTTCTATTACACCAATTCTTTCAAGTTTGTCCAATTCTTCATTCACTTGTTCTAATGCTGCAAATGGTACAGTCCGTTTCAGCTTAAATATTGGTCTTTTACCTTTCTTTACTTGAAACTCTGTCTTGGATTTTGAACACTGACCCAGTTCATTTGACAGAACATTAAGTAAACATTTTTGTAATTCTTCCTTAAAATTTTCACTCTAACTTTTTAAATTGCTTGCTTGTCACCTTATGTTTTTGCCATAAATATTTATTGGCATGTCTCAAAGTTAAAATAGTTCTATCCAGTCCATTGCATTCAAAATAAATTTGTAGCATTTCTTAATACATAAGCTTTAATTTTTACATGCTTATTACTGAATGAGACATTTCAAGTAAAAAAAAAAAAAAAGTAATTTCTCACCAGAAACTGAAGTTACAACTTTGGAAGTTCTTTTTAATAAAGGTTTTCCAATTTCCTCCTATGTGGTTTCACTGATTCTTGAAATATCACTACCGATGTCCAGTAGGATTTTCACCTGTACATTATTTATTTTCACATTTACAAATTTTCTTTTGTTTTCTGTGACCATTTTATCAGTTGCAATGTTGTGTACTAATTTCTTCCTGCAAGAATTTTTTCTTGGTTTGGGTTTGCGTTGTGACTTTACATGTCCTCATTTATCACATTTGTAACATTCTGCATTTTTAAATAGACAGTCCTTTCGAAGATGTAATTTACCACATCTGAAAGAACAGTTTATTCTCCTTTTTCTACAATTGTCTTTTGCTTGTACCAATGCACATTCTTTTTTTCTGAATTTCTTCAGCATCATGTTTCTGATTTAGCATTGTCTGACAATTATCCACTATTTCTTGCAGTGTAATATTATTGTTTTGTTCAATTTTTGTTAAAATATTTGCTCTTATTTCAGCATCATTTTTGGCTGTTAAACCTTGCAATCCTTTGAATATATCTGGAGTCATTTTGATTATTCTAAACCTTTCACATTCTCTGTTGACACTGCCAGCATAGGTGACAAAATCTTTGTTCTCTTTCAAGCACATCCTGGGTATGACGATGAACTACATCCGCGTCCTGGGTATGACGATAAACTACGTCCAACAACAAGGCTTCAGATAATGTTTTCGGAAAAATAATGTTGCCAGCTATACGTTTTTTTGCAAACAATAATGTTGCCAGCTATACGTTTTTTGGAAAAAAAAATAATGTTGCGAGCTATATGTTTAATTGTACTGTATATTTTTATATATATATATATATATATATATATATATATCTATATATATATATATATATATAACTTAATTTGGCATTAAATGACCTACAGTGGTTGATATGCCATAAAACCCAACCAAGCAACTCCAATGAGCATTAAACAGAGAGCTCTTGTTACTAAAGATTTTTTGTATGATGTCTTCAAAACCAATTTCACCTGTATTTTCTTTTTTTTAGTAAAATGTAATTGCAGTATTTTTCATGCTCTATTGGAGCTATTTTCCTCAACAACAATATCATTTTTGCCCCATCTTCCCAGCTGTTACATTCCCAACTGAATATTTGTTCATATCTATGGAAATATGCAGGAAAATTCAGTCCCACATCAGGAGTGTATATAAATTCTGATATGGTGTTTTGGACAGTGTCTAGCATAAGAGACATTGAAGAATTTTTTGTTTTCTTCAGAATTATATCCAACACCTCTTATTATTTTTGTAGTTCTAGCAAGTGTTCATTCTGTTATTGTTGCTGTTTCTGTTGTTGAATTTCATTAAATTTTGACTTGGAGCTCTTTATAGTAATGAACTAATTCATATAGTCACCAGGAGTGTACTATTTACTTCACAATACATACATTTTATGATCTATATATTTATAAAAATAAAATATATATGTCAAAAAAAAAAAACTAACTTTATCCTGAAAGCATAAAATTATGTACAAAATTTGTACATTTTGGTATTAAATAACCCATAGAGATTCATATGCCGCTAAACAAAATCAACCAACCAAAATCCAAATATTTAGATTTCGCCATTAAATAACCCATAGAGGTTGATATGCCGCTAAACAAAATCAACCAACCAAAATCCAAATATTTAGATTTCGGCATTAAATACCCCATAGAGGTTGATATGCCGCTAAGCAAAATCAACCAACCAAAATCCAAATATTTAGATTCCGGCATTAAATAACCCATAGAGGTTGATATGCCGCTAAACAAAATCAACCAACCAAAATCCAAATATTTAGATTTCGCCATTAAATAACCCATAGAGGTTGATATGCCGCTAAACAAAATCAACCAACCAAAATCCAAATATTTAGATTTCGGCATTAAATAACCCATAGAGGTTGATATGCCACTAAACAAAATCAACCAACCAAAATCCAAATATTTAGATTTCGGCATTAAATAATCCATAGTTTGATATTCTGCTAAACAAAATCAACCAACAACCTAATTTTAATGATACATCTCAGATTTGCATTTCTCTGTTTTTTCCTTTTATTTTGTTAATGATTTTAATTTATTGCAATTTTAGTGATATCACTTCAGGAAATACTCATAAGAACCATGAATAATTTTTACTGTTGTAGATGTTGAACAACTGGAAAATACTGACAATGAGTCGAATGAAGTGTCTGTTGGTTTAAATGGATCTGAATCTACTATGATGCTGGTTTCCCCCGTCCCTCAGCCATCTCCACAGCCCTGCCATACACTGCCCCCAAACTGCCCCTCCTGGGCTGCACGTCTCAAGAATTGCCAAGTAAGCAACTTTTTTTTTGTACATTTTGTGTTTTACATTAAAGAAAAAAAATAACTGTAAAATGGGAATATTTTTTATTTTAACAAGAAGCGGAAATTTTCCTTCTCTTTAAATATTTTAGTATATTTAAGTAAATTAATGACTTGAGGGCAAGTCACTAATTTAATTGAATTTTATTCTCAACACCCTTGATATTTATTTTTGCTCTATTCGCACAAGCTTTCATGACTTTCTTTCTTGTGAAAATCACAAATTATGATTTGCCTGATGAGAGACAAGTATGTACTCATTGCACCTAGAAGTCAGGTTCACAGCATTTCCAGAGATCCCTCTTGAACTTTTTACTTATTTTAATTTTCACATTTTATTTAATTTTGTAAGGAAGTATCCATATTAAATATGCTTTGTCTCACATTTCATTAGGTGTGTGCAAAAGTCTTCAGTATTTTTATTTAAAAATAAAAACAGATTTCTCTTTATTAAGTCTCAAGTTAACAAAAAAAAACTACTAGTGTTGGTTCCAGTCACTGAAAATGACTGCAAAAACGTCCCCTTCCTCAAATTTAAAAACAAATCATACAGATGCATGCTGGGATTTCTTCCTAGACAATAAGATAGACCAATTCTTGGTCTCATCTGCCATATTCTTGTTCTGCCTAGTTTTGAAGTCAAAATGCTGCGATCACTTGTCAATATTCCTTTTGTGTGTTAACACTATTCTTAGTTTGGGAACTCTTTGCCTTATTACTGTTGCTTTACCTACTTTTGTCTTACACACACACAATATATATATATATATATATATATATATATATATATATATATATATATGAGAGAGAGAGAATTAATATAAGTAAAAGGATTGTAACTTAGCTGATTGATGTTACCTTCAACATCCCGACACCAGTTTCGTAAACACTCTCCAGGAATCACTCCATCCACTCATCAGGGGATATCAGCAATTGACTGCTTATACTTCTTGATTTTTCTTTTTTATATTCACTTTTTATAGATGTAAAGTTTTTTGTTTTGTTTTTATTTTTTTTTATAGTGTGTGCATGCATCCATCTGTGTACATGCGTGTGTATGTGTATTTTTTTCTGTGAATTTGATTTTTGTCTGCTTAGTATAGTATTATCTTTGTCCTGTTCTTTCTTATTGCTTATTAGCAACTTTGTCGATTTTGTTTTTTGCCAACTGCATTTAATCATAGTCAGTTACACCACATAGGAACTTTTGAATAACTCTAAAATACTTTCTATTTCTTTCCATGGAAACTGGGCTGACACTCTACAATCTTCTCTCTCCAGCCTCAACAGACTTCATCTATAGTGTTGGTCTCGGTGGGTGGGCAGTTGTTTTCTAGCTTCAGATGAATTTGTATTATTCTTGTTTAAACTATTATTCTTATATTTTGCTATATATAAGTTGCTGTTGAAGTTATTATTTCAATAGCCACCCCGAACAACATTACAAAACTCAGCATGCCATATACACAAGATAAAACCATCCTCATTCCCTTTGTATTCCATTGTTAAGAAGGAAGTTCCATTTGGACAGCTTCTTCCCAAAGATCACTGCTTTGTGAAATGGACTTCAGAGGAGATGCTTCTTCAACCATTACAAGCTGAATCTCTTTGAATCTAGTGTCAACAAATATCTATACTACATATCCTCATAATCTTCAATTCTTTTGTCTATAAAACCTCATCCAGTAACCCTCTATTTTGAGTGGCTCTTGAGTAAACAATAGCATAAAAAAACAGCAACAGATACAGGGATTACGATAACACTGGATAGAGCAAGTTTTTCAAATTTTTCGCAGAGTCATCACCATTGGCTATGCATTTTGAAGGTGGTTTTCATTTTGTGTGTTGACAGCTGTGCATGGCTGCCTAGAACATGTCTTGTCAAATTCACATCATGGTCATAACTGCTGAAATGCATTACCTACTGCCTGTGTTCACATCCATTGCTTGGTCTCCATAAAAATTCAGTAAGTATTGATGAATGTCAGTGGATGCAGTTTTTTCTGCACAGGGTAATTTATTGATACACTTCTGTTTCATATGCACTTTTCACGTGCCACTCCATTTTGTCAGACTGTCACTCAGTCTATAATAAGGCAAATGAGTTATTCACTAAAAGTGTATTATGTAGACGTCCATTTATCTTGCAAGATAATCATAGCATCTTGTTTGGACAAAATTCAGTCTTTTTGTGAACAGCATCTGGAGTTCCTTATCAGTCAGATAATTGTATGGCAGACAGTTTTGCAATTAAAAAAGGTCTATAGATTCATTGAATTGTTCCTGGCCACAGAAATCTTTAGTGAAAGGCGAAAGATTTATCCACAGTCTTCAACTGAAAATGTTCAACCTCTCCTGTGATACCAGCAAAATGTGTTTCTGATACCATGGGTCAGCATAATAGAAAGCATTATTTTCAGAGCATCCATCACCTACCATATATATCCTTATACAATTATTGGCTCTTCAGTTTTTTCTCTTAATGAAAAATTCTACTGCATTTCTTCCTTTGCCTTCATTCCAGCTGTAACTGGTTCTGTGTGTAAAATAATAGTTTTCTTCAGCAGTTTAACTATCCATATCAGATGACTCTCGTTTGCTGAACAGCCATCTGTCACTTCTAAGGTTTTATACTTGAAAAACTGGGGTTAATTTACATGAAGCCTAAAAGGAAACAAAACTTTCAAGTATAAATAAACTTTACAATTCATATCTTATTTCTTTCTAAATTCATATTACTAGCAAATAAGTTTTTAAAAATAATTCCAATTCTTTCTGAAATAAAAATATCAGTTTCAAATGGGTATGAGTTTCTTTGAGTAAACATTTTTAGAGTAAAACAAATTTAAATTTTAAAATAATTTATTCATTCAGTCATTATAATCAAACCATTGGCTATATTTAAAGTAGGCATCTGTTTATCTAGCAATATAAAGGTAGCACACCTTTTGGTTAAAATTCAATCCTTTGGTGGTTGAAGCTTCTTTAAAGCACTAGCCTGGGCAATGGAATATGGAGGTCATGTGCTACCCAGAACTATATGGCTCTCCTCTTGGCCATACCCTATATTCCTTTGGATTTTGTTGGTATTAAATTTGGGGCCAGCTTGGCTGCAGGAATTCTTTGAATGTGTCAGTGTTGACAGTCAACCACCTTCAAGCCTCCTCCACTCTCATAACCAATATAAAATATTTGTATAAAAGCTAAATAAGCAAAAATATTTTCATAATAGAAGACAATGACATAAATTTAATTTATTTATTAATCTTATGAGGTGGTATCAAATAGTTTGTGGTTGGCTCTAATTTCATAGTAATTTTCATTGATAAGTTGACACATTTCCTGGTGTTTTGCTGGTGATTGGTCACTGAACACTCATAAACTGTCAGTCAACTCTACTAACGAAACACATGTGCCACTCATAAACCTGTGTTTGACCTAAAACAAGGCTTGCCAAAAGCCCGATGAAACAGGGTCTCCTTAGCAGATTTATGAAGCTTTACACAAAATTTGATGCAGGTGCATTGTTCAAATTTTTCAGACATTGTAAAGATTGCAGAGCCATTCCAACACACCCTTTCATGATAATCGCAAGTAGATAGCACAAATCCTATTGGCAAACTAATTCAGTAAGCTCAATATAAGTGAGTATTACCTGCACGTGCAGTATGGGGAATTTTCAATATTACCTCATACAAAGATTAAATAAATGAGAAAAAAAATTTTATATAGCGTTTTTATTTCCTTTCATTAAGGAATGTAATTGTGTTGAAATTCCATAGGCCATTAATTTTCTGGTGTTGTAAAAAATGTTATCATTATAATTTCACTTATGAAAAATAATATCATTATTTGCAATGCCACATTTGTTCAAATAACCTTCATTTAAGTATTTCTACTTAATTGTTCTTTTCTTAGCAAAGAATTTAAAAAAAAACAACATGAATTTTAATAAGAGAGGAAAATGGTTGTGTTAAAAAGGAAATAAAATACAGTTAAATTCATAGTTGCTATTTATTAAAACTAAGGAAAACACTGGAAACATAAGGTTTGGTGAGGAAAGGCTTAATCACATAGGCACATGTATAGAGAACATGGTAGTTCAGTGTGACTGAAAACCCACTTTTTGCCCCTGTTCCATGAGCAGACATTCTACTCATGGCAGATGGATGAGTCCATGTTTCAGTAATAGGTATAGAGAAGATTAGTCAGTCTTTCTACACAATAGATACTTTTAAAGATTTCTTCCTCTAAGCTGTTTCTTTTTATTTACAAAAAAAAATAGTTTTTTGAATTCTATAAATCAAATATTTCTATATTTATTGATATTGACTTTGTATGATACAAAACCAGACTTTTAGGGTACCAAGTGGGGATTGAACTCACAACAGTAGTATTACTCTGAGACACTAACTAGCTAACCATTGCTCTGCAGCAACAGACTTGTTATGTTTCTTGTACAGAAAGGACACCTTTTATTTTTTTTTTTATTCTACTCTTTCCTTCTGTTGTCATATTTGTTTTGTTCATTTTGTAGGTGATTGGTAACTCTTATCGTGGTTATGTTGATAGTGAAGCAGAAGTTGACCTTCTGCTAACCTATCACAAGCAAGAGACTCACAGCTTTTGGGGAACCCGACAATCCCCCAGCCCTGCTAAGCCCTCAACACGTCTTATGTGGAAATCGCAGTATGTGCCATTTGATGGAATTCCATTCATCAACTCAGGTAATTTTTATAAACTTCAGTGTTTATATTATAAAGTATATAAAGACACTGAAAAGTTTTTAGCTTAAACCATTTTTCAAAAAAAACACGTTCTGATTTTTGTTTGACAGGATAGCAAAAAGAATATTTTCAGTGCAACTAATTTAATTAAGAAGCATAATCAAAAATATTTTTTTGTTTATTATAATTTATCTTATACAAATTATATTATTGAAATATGAGGTGATGGCATTTGACATCAAGAAGAGAGATTCAGGAAGGTACATGGTTACAAGCCAGCTGCAGAGAGAGACGAGAGAATTTTGAAGGTCAAGTGATAATTCTTCAATTGGACAATAAAGAACAAAAAGAATTCAAAGAAATTTTCCTAAGTATGAACAGTGTGGATTTAAAAGGGTCATTTCTAAAATTACTAAATGTCCCAGAAATGCTCATGGGACAAGTAGAAGTTGATTTTTTTTTTTTTTTTTTTTTTTTTTCCTGGAAGGTGGTTGCACCTTTGTTTTTACTTACTTCTTGAATTGTTTTCTCTTTTTGTCATTGAATCTTTTTTTTTTTCCTAACTTGTAATTACCTTTTTTTTCCATTTTTTTTTCGGTGGTAATCCTTTTTCAAAACATCAGAAATTTGTTATTCTGCCTTAATAGGCACACAAAAGGAAATTTTGGTGCAAATTTTGTATTTGTATCATTTTTGTCTTTACTTGGATAATTAATGTTTTTCCTTTAAAATTTTACACAGTGGTTGAGTATTGTTTTGTTATTTGTGCCTATTTTGACCTCAAGAAGAAGAGAAGCACATGTTCTCTTTTCAATTTCTATTCTTACTAAATAGCTTTTTGTGTTTGGTACAAGAATTTAGATTTGGTAGGAAGTTGATATTTTTATACATAAACATGTTTTGAGTAAAAAAAATAATCTGATCAAGTCATGTTAACTCTTGATGTATAATTTCATTTCTTTTGTCTTTTTTTTTTTCCTTTTTTAATGAACTGATTGACAGGAAGCCGAGCCATTGTAATGGAGTGCCAATTTGGACCTCGAAGGAAAGGAAATTTGAACAAAAAGCAACAAGAAGAAACATTAAAAAAAACAGAATATCGACAAACTTGTCCAGCCAGGTAAAGGATCAGAAGACAATTACTTAATACAAAATGTAAATGTTTATATGATGAAAAGAACATACAATTAATCACTGCTTTATTTGCATCTAGATAAAGTACAGTTGGTAGGAGATGGGGTTTACCCACTGGGGATTCAATCCCTAAATGCAAAATTAGTAACTTGCCAAGTCAAAAATCTCTCCATCTAAGTTGTATCTATCTAAAATGATTCCTGGGCTCAGTATCCAGGTAGATTTGGGTTGTTATCCTCCACACATCACTGTCTACTGTTTTGAAATAAAGATGTAAAAGTAAAGTTGACATTTTATTAGGTTGGTGCAAAAATAATGACGTAATGTCGTTTTTTGACGTTACGTCAAAAAACGACATTATTATGTCATTATTTTTGCACCAACCTAATATTTACTGTTGTTGGTTATGTATTTCTTATGATAGTTATATTGGATTGACAAAGGATTGAACTTCTGTTCAATCTATCTCCACTAATAATGTCCAAACTCTGATGGAAACGTGTCAAAATATGTCTCAAGCTCTCACGGAGAACTCTCTGTGCTGATAACTTTCCTGGCCAATACAAGCTCTCATTCTCCCTCAACACCACATTTCAGTTTGGCTTTTGACTGGAATTCGGACTCAGCTTTCTGAGTTCAAATTCCAGTCGAATCAATTACATTTACTTACATGCTAATACCCTTGGAAAAGGTATGAATCCTCTTCTTCTTCATGAATTATGCTTCAGTTTATTTATTTAATAATTACTTGGGAAGTAAAACCAAATTACTGTACATGTATTCAAGTTTAAAAATCTATCAGCATTTTCTGTTGGTATTAAATTTGTAAAACTCTGCTATAAAAATAATCCATATATATGTACTAATATGGAAAAGAATGAGTATTTTCAATAATATATGCATATTTTGTGGAATGTACCTTTTAAATCGGATAATCTTGGAAAGTTGGTGGGATGTCATTCTGGCATTTGGTGAAAAAGGGGCAAAAAAGGTTGAGAACTACTGATCTAGCCTTTGCAGATATAGATAAGATAGGGGACACCTGGGTTCTCTAGCCTTGGATGACAACTGGTCTACTGCAGAAAGAAATGGCAACCTACCGTGGGGAAAAAATCTGCCTCATCAGTCATGTATCAAAAGATACATTATCGCCTAAGTGTATATCTCACATGGCACATGACTGACTTGCATATCTTAATAAAGAAAATGTGCTATCCAGCATTTTCTTTTTCTCAAAAGTTCATGCTGATAGATGTTATAGATGCTCTTCAAAATAAAAATAAAAATGGAGTATCTATTTAAAATACAAGTATCCATTATAATAACATTTAAAGTAATTAAAAATGTTGGATCAAAAGTAAATCCATTAATCCAGTTACAGATACTTTAAAATTAAAGCTATGTTAAAGTGGAAGTATTCATGTATGAGGGGGAAATAAATAAATCTCTAGCTTGGGATGTAGTCATTAACTGAAATTGGATCTGAAATTTTAGCTCTATAATGTTCAATCTTTGTCATTATTTGCCACTGAATTAAGTGCATTGACAGAGCAGGAGATTATATAGTAATAAATGCCTTTTTATTTTATTTTTTATCATTAAACTGCAGCAAATTGATATGATCATACAAGTTGCATAAGATACATCAATAAAATTTTTTTTTTTTTTTCTGTTTCCTGTAAAAAGCCCATTTCTCAACATGGATATTATTTTCTTATCCATACACACATTAATCTATTTCTGTTTTTTTTTTTTTGTTTTGTTTTTTAGAATTTACATTAAGAAGGTCAAGAAATTTCCTGATTTTGCAGTGGATATGACATTGGATAAAAAATCCTTAAAAATATCAATGGACAAAAGTTTCCAAGATTTAAAATCAGCTGACCTTGCTATTGGACAAGAAAGGTATTTGACTTTGGATTTATTTAATTCTAATTTTCAAAAATAAAAATCTCTGATATTTTTATGGCCATATAAAGGGTTATGGTAAATAAATCCTAACAAACACAGCTGGATATACTGTCTAGAAGAGAGGTTCTCGACAGGTAGTGGCATTTCTGGGAGGGGGATCTTTTACTTTTTCCTGCTTTTTATTTACAGAATTTTGTTTATTAAATTACAATACCCGACATTCTATTGGACTTTTTGTTTATTGAAGTATGCTTCAGTTTATTTAATAATTATTTGGGAAGTAAAACCCAAATTACTGTACTTGTATTCAAGTTTAAAAATCCATCAGCATTTTCTGTTGGTATTAAATTTGTAAAACTCCTCTATAAAAATAATCCATGTATATATACTAATATGGAAAAGAATGAAGATTTTCAACAATATATGCATATTATGTGGAATGTACCTTTTTGAGTTGGGCAATCTTGGAAAGTTGGTGGGGGGGGGGGATGTCATTCTGATATTTGGTGCAAAGGGGGCATTGGGCAAAAAAGGTGTCAAGAACCACTGACCTAGGCTGTGTAGAAATAGATAAGATAGGGGACACATGTTTGAACCTTGCCAGAGAGCACATATTTCTTGAATATTCAAGCCAGTAGATGAAAATAAATAAATATACTGTTTAATAAATAAACTGAGTGACTACTAAAATATGGGTAACCACTAAAAATAGCAATCGAGGAATAAAATTTGTCAGATTAATAAATAAAAATCTATTACTTCTTTAGATTGCAATGCATTTTATATATGTGGATTTAGTTCTTTGGGCCATATATAAATAAATAACTCTTATTCAGAATAAAATATTAAAACGATTTAAAATGTTAACATCTGTGATGGAAAAATTGAGTCATTCCTCCAAGGAACGCATCTTTCCAAAAAATAATCATTTTTTTTCTCCCCCAAAATTTTGATATTTTTCATCTTACTATTGGATAAGAACTCCAGATCACAAATATTGATATTTTCTATTTATTTTTACTTTTAAGAAGTTGGGGTCAGTTTGCTATATAAATTCATTCCTCCACACATATGCATACAAGTTCTCCCCCCACCCCAGCCAAAAAAAATTATGCTCATACCGACTGATAAGACATATTCTTATTTACCTTACAAAATTTCAAATAATTTAAAGTTAAAATAAAAAAAAAAATTATATTTATATTATTTAAAGCATATTTTAACTTATCTTTTTCCTGTGTTAAAATAATGCCGACATACAAAATTTCAAAACAACTACAGAATATGAATTTAAAGTATGTTCTTACTTGCCTGAAGGGTCTGGACTGGTGGAACCACGACGTGCACTTTGCACAAACATCAGCCATGAAAATAGCAATAAAGTAGTGAGATGCTTGAAATTTTTTGTCTGTGGGGAAAGTGGATGTATGGTGGAAAACAATTACACAAGGCTGTGTAAACACTTTTGAACATTGTCAAGGCTGGAAAGGAAAGATAGCTTCAGTTCAGATGTGGTAGCAGTACTCAATTTTTGGTCTGATATGGCACTTGTAAAAATAGAGAATGGTAGGAGTCAAGTACTTTCTGACGCGGTACAGAAAGCTGGCCTTTATTCCAGTTCAGGCCTGGTGTGAGCTTGTCCCAATGGACGTTCGAGGCAAGGAGTCCTCATAGAGAGTACAACCATTTCTCATGACTGGAGAAAACTTGGATTCTGCTCTGTGATCATGAAACATTACTAGCATTTTTTTTGTGGTGTTCCCATAAACCGTTTACATATATATTCACTAGTGGTCTGAGAATGTTCTTAGGCAGATTAGATTGCTAGGGCACAGGGGGTTACAGGAAGTGAAAGAGAATGAGAATAATTTAGTGAGGAAAAGGACAATAAAGGAACAGGGTTCAGGAAGACAGAAGATGTCGATTGACATTGCATTTAAACTTTTGAAAATTGTAGGTGATAGAGGAACAAGAAATTGGAAGGGAATTTCTGCAAGAAAAGAAACTATTAGGATAGAACTGATGGTTATATCTAGCTAGTTCAACAGTAAAACGGTGAGGCCTAGTTGCCAATCTATAATAGTAGCATGCTTAAATTCATGCAGTCAAGGCACCAGGGCAAAAAGCTCATCAGAACAATTGCCATAAAAATATTTCTAGAAAAGATAAAGGGAGTCCATGTCACATTAGCATAAAAAGGGTAGGACCCAAGAGGGAGCCTTGGAGCCAGTCTGTGGTAATCTGATGAACATCAGTGGACTGGCCATTAACAATAAATTTGATGAACCTACCTGGTAAAGCTTTTGATCCATTTTTTAATAAAATCAATTTTTTTCGAAGGCATCTTTAAAAAAATATGCTTGCTAGTTATTGTTTTAAAATTGTTTTTTTTTGTGTTAGGTATTATGTACAGTTGCCAACGGAAAATGCTCATCAGTTTCATGGAGAAATGCCCTGTGAATTATCATCTTCACCGCAGCATGAATCAGAAGGGTTGTCAAATGATGGAAGCTCTTCTTCACAACTTGATCCAAGGGTCCACAATAAAATCAGAAGTTTGGTGGCTGCAGGAGAGACACGTGTGTATGCAATTCGTAAGCAACTCAGGTAAGCAGTTTCAGTTGATTGAACGGATTTAAAAATAAATTTTAATAGTAAAACAGAAATAGTTAAATACTTTAATTGAATTCAATCAAAAATTGCTCACAGAATGCGAGACAAAAAAAAAACCTATTTAAGATTTTTTAATTTTACTCGTAAATGTTAATCTGGAAATTATTTAATTAGTATTCAAATATAACCGAGATGTCTTTATACATTCTTTTTGGTCAAGACAAATACCAATCTACCTTTTTATTTTAATTTAGTAGTACTAACAGAAGTAACCAATTATTAAATTTCTTTTTTCATTGGGATATTTTATGTTTATTACTTCTAGGAATTTTGTGACCAAAGAATTGTACCCTTCTAACGAGTCTTGCCCTGAGCGCCACGATCTTACCCTGTTCCCAACAGTGAATGATTTGAAAAATCGCATCCACCAGGCATTCAAGGATCTGGAGAGTGGGAAATTAGCCAGAGTTTTTCCATCAGTAAGTACTATCAGTGAGCTTCCTTTAATTCTAAAGATTTACAACCATATCACATTGTAACACACATTCACGTACAGTCACCAAAATTAAGCAAATTCAAGTCTGGTCAGTATCTAAGTGGGTGACTGCTTTGGAACACCAGGTTCTGTAAGCTTGGATATGCAGGTGGTGTAATGGATAATGACTTGGAATTGGAACTCAGCTCACCGAGTTCCAATTCCAGTAAGGTTTGTTATATTCACTTATGTGCAAATACCCTTGGGAAAAGTATGAATCCATCTCTCTCCCAACCCCCCTTCGCTAAGGGTTAATTAGTAGGACTTGTATCAATAAATCATTATCTCCCCAAAATTCTTACAATCTAAAAAAATGTTTTCTGCCTTTTAAGTATCCAAGAAAAGGTTAATAAGCTGTAAAGCACAAATCAATCATTCAGTTTAAATAAAAATATGCGTGTTTAGACATCAAGCCTCACCAAAAGCTTTTATATATATATATATATATATATATATATTTCCACTCCACATTTCAGGACGTACAAGAGGGATGGGAGGGAGCAAAGAGTAGATCCAGTTTTTCAAAGACAGCTCAGGAATTTCCTTATATTTCAGAAAATGTTTGCAGATATTGAAGAGTAAGGTCATATTTAGTGTATGTCTTACAACTCCTGGTTCAAAATTATAATGGATAAAAATGGGTTCACTAAGTGCAAAAGGTTGAGAATCTTTGTATCCACTGATAAAATTCCTCTCTGAGAGCCTATGCATTGTTTACGAACAGCCGTCACCTCATGTCACAAGTGCTTTAACCCATAAGGGTCACCAATTGTACTTCAGCCATTGCAGCAGTAGTGTGTCCAAAGCAAGATAACATCTTCAGGCTGGTTTTGAATTTCCTTCTCCTAGACTGGTTGCAACCTAAAGGTAAGAGAGCCCAGCCTGCTGTGCTATTTAACCCATAACTGGGAAAAGATGGATTCATACTTTTTCCAAGGGCATGAGCACAAAGTGAATGAAAGAATCAACCAGAAATTGAACTTGTCAAAATCTAACAGTGATGTAATAAAAAGCAACTGAAATTAAAATGAAAGAAATAATAGTCAAAGATTAATAATAGATAATGTTTTGATTTAATTTTAAATAATTCAAGATATCATGAGGAGGTACTGAAAAATTCTCAACCTGGCTAAGAAGGGATTCCTCTTTACCTCAAAAATATAAATCTGATGTTTGGTTATTTGGTCAGATTTGGGGAAATATGTCAGGTTAATAACTTTTTAACATTGATACTATGGACACCAGCATAGAAAGAGAAGAGGTGGTTTTATCTCAATCTCAAGTGCTTGTTTGATAAACCAGCAGATTATTCCTTTTGAAATTCGGTTTTCTAAGCAGCATTCCCTTTAACCAAAGGAGAATGGAATAAAGATGTGGATTAGTGATTTTTGGTGATCAAGTGGCAGCAAAAGTGGAAATAGTGTATATCCGAGTGCTGGTCTGTATTAACAGTTGCACCTGGTATTGGAAAGAATTCTTGTCCCCGTGTCCTTCACATGGTTCCAAAACCTCAATTTCATATTGCCAGCAACCACATCAAGATGAGTAGATGGGCAAGGAGTTGGTAGGTGGGAAGAGCTGACATAACAAAAGTTGTCCCAAGTATCACCTACTTATCCATTCAGACGAACAGGCGAAGCCCTAAATAAAACATCTACATATGGGGAAAAAGGATTCATATTTCTCAACATAGCATTTGTCTTTCATTCTGTTACTTTGTGAGTGTGCATCATGCCCTTCCCCAGCTTTCGTATTGAGGATTGAAATGCAATGTGGGGTAATCGTAGATCAGTTGAAAGCTTGGGTGAAAGTTGCATTGTATGTTTATAACACCACCTCATACTAATGATACTATTAGTGTATTTAAACAAATATTTAAATTTGCAGCAGAAATATGTGCTTGTCTACTTTTCTTCTCTGAAAAGCCTGTACTACTATCAGCCAAATTTAATACAATTTCTGTTGTGCTGTAAATAGGAAAGGTTGACACACTTATAGAAAATAAGAAGTAATTTATTTTGGAGAATAATATGGTACACAGTTGAGAACACGGACTAATGTAATAAATAGTTAATCATTTACTCCTCAGTATTTACTTGAGACCACAACGTGGGATGTGGTACAAGGCTGGTTTTTAATGTGGGGGGTTCCAAGCTCATAGGCTTGGGCAAAAATTGCCTATAGACCCCCGTATACATGGGGTCAGGTAGCTGTCTACCTCCCCAAATGAAACTCTGCCCTTTGGCATAGCCTTGTCAGGGTTCTTCTCTGCCCATAGGCAGAGAGTCGACAAAGTTAACTGTAATCATTAACTCCTCTCCTTCAGTAAGAGAGAGTGTGCTGTTTAAATAGTCTTAGACCTGTCCATCTTGTGGGGGTATTCAGCTACTCCACAACAGTTTCTGAAAGATTCAACTTCTACAAAATAACATTTTGAAACTGTCTTATAAAACTTGGGCAAATCATATCTTAATAAAATTTAAGGTAATTCGTTTAGAAAAAAAAAGAGAAGGTATGTTTGTATACTGATTCATTTTTAAGCCAAAGAAAAGCAAGATATCAATAGATTTCACTTATTATACTATGTTATAATATCTCTATTTATATAAATATACAGAAATCTTTCTCATCACATGTCAAAACAATTCATTAAACAAAAGCCTATAAATTAATGCCTATATGAGTTTAACAATGCAATTTAATTGGCTTACCTTTGGAGGGATAGTTAAAAATAAGATATTGAGGGCCAAAAATGATTGTTTATCTCTACTGTGTTGTTCTATTATCTTCTACCATCTTTATAGTGGTATCTTCCCAGAACTTTTTATCTTTCTGAGCAAAGAACTGCTCTAGATATCTTTACAGCCTTCTAGAGAATTGAGATTTTCCCCTTAAGATGGCATAGTTTGTTTTTCCTATAAACTAATTCCCCATGTTTCGCATCAACTGCTACCTTCAGTTGGTATAGTTGGAAATAGTATTTGTTCAAGTCACTTGCTTGATTTTCTAGGAGCTCATACTGGAAAACGTTTCCAATCCCACCATAAAGGCTGCATCAATTATATTTTATTTTTTTAGATGATGGCTGATCTTTCATACAGTTAGCAGTAGTTTTTCATGTTTGTCACAAATTCTTGAATTTTAAATTGTTGTAAAGTATCCACTTTTCATTGACTGCCACAATTTGTTTCAATAATAGCATATTTTCATGGCACTTAAGTAGCAAATCACTATTGTCTAATGGGATTTTTTGTCACTTACACGGAAACCACACATCAAAATGACTAATATAACAAAGCCAGTGTAAATGATTTTCAACAGTTGATTTGGATATTTCAAAAGTGTTAACAATGTCATATAATATTGATAATTTTAATGTTTTGATGTGATCTCTATAAGACACAATGTAGAACATTGTTTATTATGAAATTTCACAATACTTTCTTTATTAAATAAAAAAAAGCATAATATGCTAAAACTATTGCTTATTTTCAATAAGCAAAAATATACCAATTTGGTCAGTTTAAGAAAAACTTATGCCTCACAAGAGTACAATCAAAAGTAAACATTTTGAAGTTCCTAATGACACATAAAACAAACTTTTGGATCATGGGATCCAACTCCAAGACATTACCTCCTTCTAAAAAAAAAAGTAGGGTTAAATTTACTTTTGATTTCTCTGGCAAAGGCCAAAAGATTTAAGTATTTTGGAAGCTAAATAAAGAAAAAAAAATTTAAATACCTTCTGTCATTTTTCATATGTGCATATGCAAAATATATAAGATTGCAGTTGTAGCTATCTTGAAGTGTGGTGCTTTCTTTAATTTAAGCTTTTATAGTTTTTACGACTTCTCTTCCTGACATATTCACAATTCGTCAATCTCCCTTATCTTCACTTACAATTCATTTCTTTTTATATGTTAATAACACCTGGACATGCGGATAGTGTAATAGTTATTGTTGCAGAGCATGAAATTGCCAAACCAAGTTTAAATTCCAATCAATTTTGTTTTTGCCCACTTTAGACAAATGCCCTTGGAAAAAGCATGAATTTGTCTTCCCACATGGAAGACTAGGTTCTCTTCCTTGCATGGCAACCATTCTAGGAGAAGAAAAATTCTGAGTTAAACCAGGAGAGAGCTGTTTGGAGATTTCGTAGCACACTGTACACCAATTCTCTGTTATCGGTACCTCCAAGAAGCATGTCTGCTTTTACACAAGTCTTCGCCATCCTCTGCAGTTTGAAACAGAACTGTTGGGCCCCCATGTGTCAAAATCAACAGGAGGGTCCATTAACACATACTGAAATTTTTGTTATGTTGAATCTATTTTCACTTAATTTTCAACTCTTTAACTTTCAATCTCACTTCTCTCTTAATCCCTCTACCCACTTGTATAGTAAATATTCAAAAGCATACCAAAATTGTTTGGTAAAAGTTTGTTACTGGTTTGTAAACTGACTTTATGATATAGTAAAAATACCAAAGGGAGATAACAAATAATGTTGACTTATGCGGCAGCTGCTGCTGCTACTACTGTATTAAAGAACAGATAAAAACAATCTCGATCATTGAAAACTATATATAAAATACCAAAATATTCATTGCTTGCAGGGATATTTATAACTTATCAATGACTGTGACCCAGTTATTTCTTTTTAGCCCCTTTTTTGTGGGTAGCATATGTTGAATACTCAAAATCCTATATTGCCCATCAAAATTTCCTATCACCTACCATTTTCTGTTCAGTTGCTCATCTTCCAGGCTGGGAAACCCTGCTCTAACCAAATCACAAGATCCTCATTCATGACATCTGTATGGCTCAATTCCTAATTGGAAAATTAAAGCATAACATGTTCTTTACTACTTACTCTATTTTGCTGTATAGAACTTGATGATCAAATATCTGATATTAAAGACATTTCAAAGAAGAAATATTAAACTATTTGAAATGATGATATTAAGTCCTTCTTCCTTTTTTTTGTAGCCATTGAAGCTGGAAGTTATTGATAATGAACTCAGTAGTTCACAGAATGAGGAAAGGAGTTGTGATCTTTCTCAGTTGGATACTTCTAATATATGGCAAATTGCTGGTCCTACAACTACATCTACATCTACCACCAGCAGTGCAGGAGCTGTTCCAGAAACAGTGACTGTCACCCTTACCCAAAATGCAGGAGAAGGTAAGATGGTCATTAAAAGGTTTTGTAATGCATTTCTGTTTGTTTGTTTTTTGGGTTTTTTTTTTTTTTTTTTTTTTTTTTTTTCTAAAATTTCTTAGAGTTATTGAGTTACAGGGACTTAAAATATGTTTCCTCAAGTTTCAACACTTAATCTCTTTATTTGTTCAAGATGATTGTTAGTAGTCCGTCATTAAGACAATCAATCACTAATATTAGGTTGGTGCAAAAATAATGTCGGTTTTTGACGTATTATTTAACGTCAAAAACCGACATTATTTTTGCACCAACCTAATAGAAAAAGGCTATTATATGTATAACTTAAACACTTGTTCATATACATCTGCTTACATGTATGAAATTGTATATTTGTAGGAGAGGCGAAAATATAAAAGAAAATGGTTATATTTACGCAATGAGAAGAAACACTGAAGATGTATCAATGAAAATTTTAAATCTAAATAGAAGATCCTCTTTACCAATGTTGATATAAAACTTTATAAGAATCTTTATACACTGACATATTTGCACGTGTGTCCGCATCTTCGGCTTACAGTCACATCACATTGAAATACTGGTTCCTGTACAATCACTGAAGTTAAGCGACATTGATCCTGGTCAGTACCTAGCTGGGTGATTGCTTGGGAATACCAGGTACTGTAAGCTTGGTGTGCAAGTGACAAGTGACTGGATTATGGCTCAGAGTTATTGATCAGAGAGCCAAGTTCCAATTCCAGTTGAGTTTGTTACATTCACTTACATGTAAAATCCTCTGTGAAAAGTATGAATCCACTTCTCCTCTTCTAGCTATGGGTTAATTAGTAAAACTTGTAACATTAAACCATTATTATCTCAAAAATGAAAATTCTTACGATCTAAAAATATTTTCTGGTTATAAATAACCTGCAAAGGGTTGATGAGCCATAAAAAATGAATCAGTCACTAACAGAAGAAAGTTATTATATGTATAATTTAAACATTTGTTCATATATATCTGCCTGTATAGATGACATTATATATATGTTGTGGGAGGGGAAAATACAAACAAAAATGATGGTTACAATTGAGAGAAAACACTTGAAGATGTTGAGACGAAACAGAACTTCCTCCTTACCAATGCTGATAAAAAAAACTTTGTAGGAATCATTATACACTGACATATTTGTACGAGTGTCTTCATCTTAGTCATTATAAATTATTGTTTTGACTTCTTTAATCTCTATTCTGAAAGATTTAGTTTCAAATTTCCAGAAAATTACTGTACATGATAGACACCTGATGAAGTCCTGTCGTACTACAGTTGAAACACTGTGACTATAATCAGCAAAACAAGGACACTAGACAATATATCAATGTATGAGGTGCTATCAGGCAGCATTTAAGCTAGCTTCTGTAGAGGGCTCTTGATTGGGTCTTCATCACAATAGGTAGGGAGGAATAGATGTGATAAGCAACAATAAACTGCAGAAGAACTCAAAACTGATCACTGTATGCAAGTATTGCATTAATATTTAAGCTTACTGTTAAACAATAATTCTTCTCCCGCCACTTAATATAAAGACAGTTTGATGTACATAGGTCTTTACTTTATATACAAACAATTATTTTTATTTCATGGGTGACTTTTGCTGGATTTTGCAATTAATTTCAATTATTCTTAAATTTATTTATAAAAATTGTCATAAAAAAAAATTTGTTGCAAAAAAATCACTGGAAACAATCGCAGTAATCCAAAATTTCAGAATTGCTTATCTTAGCCTGGGACATTTTTAATTTGCTCACAGTCGGCTTGATTCCAAAATTGTATGACATGGGCTATGGTCTCTAGGAGTAAAGTTGAAAATGCAGACAATTTTATTTTGAAATACTGTAATTTGAGACAGTAATTTTTTCATTTGAATATAAGCTATTGAAAGTTAGACAGTTATCTCCCTTTAATTGTTTTTATCAGCGGAAGCCTACATAGCGGAATCTGAAAACAATCATAATAATGCAAATTTGGAAGTCCAAAATTTCAGAATTGCAGGTCCAGATCTGGCTTGGAATGTTTTTAATTTGCTCTTGGAGTCAGCCTGATTCCAAAATTGTATATGTTTGGCTATGGCCTCTAGGAGTAAAGTTAAAGTCTAATGCAGTGACACACTGACATTCACATTTATTATATCAATATTGTTTTTAATTTCTATTGCTGTTCTGATTATCCAAGAAATATTTCATATATTTCTGTTTATTGTGTGCAGATGGCCAACATGTGATATCCCGAATAGAGACTCACCTGAGTGATGGCACCACTCAAGTATCAACTACTCTAACGCCTGAGACTGCCCAACTCCTGTCTAAATTACATCCAGGATTGATATCTACAGGAAATTTTATGCAGGTAAATGCACTTCTTTTTCGCTCTATTTTCCTGTAGTAGTTAGCAAACCACTTTTGCAATCTCTAGAATAGGCTGAGCTCAGAATAGTTTTGCCCAACACCACAAGTTGCTAGAAAACCAAAACATTAACCTAAAAACTCAAGTTGTATTCTTAAATAACCTCATCAGATTGAAACTTTCATATGAATGTCATGCATGACACCAAAACTCCTTCAGAAATATCTAAGCTGTCAGCTCTATTTAATCACTTTCTCAGATCAATAGTTAAAAATGGCTTTGAGCAAATGAAGCCAGTAGGTATTAGAGAGGACAAACCATTTTTTAACCTTGTGTAAATGTGCTACAGAATCACAAAGAAGGAACTGTACTGAATAACATAAACCACATCACTTGAGGACTTTCAACAGCAGTAACAACTAAAATGGATCGTACATGTTATGAACATATACCCATGCCCATGGTAACTTTCCTGGGTGTGTCCCCCATGGATTGTGGTGCTATTCGCAGCTGGTTGTATTATCCAGTCGATTGCATTGTGATTCCTGGCAAGAAAAAATATTGCATTCTTCCATTCTTGCTGAGACATGGTGTTTTTGTTTTGTTTTGGTCTGGAGGCTGGGGGAATAATGTCTTTGTAGGAATAGACAACTTGACGAGTGGAATTATCTTCAATGATAAAGATATATTAAAAAGAACAATGAAAATTGTCTGCTGGAATTATGCTATTTCAACACAGGCAGTAGTTATGAGAAGGTAAAGAAAAAGAATGTTGTCTTTCTTCAATTCCATAAATTGCTGCTAGGAAATTCATAGGAGAGAAATTATTTTTCCGGTGTGCTTGACACAATGTTCTAATTGACACAACTGGCAACCGAAACTGGGCTCAAACTATCGGTGCCTTCCAGCTACTAGTTTTTATGCAGGATTCTGCTCATGTGTCCTGTTTGAGCAGAGATGACAAAAGACTTCCACGGCTAGATAAATTTCTTCATTTGTCCCCAAAATTAAGTATGAATATGAGCAGAGTGGAGAATTCGCTTCTTTCCAAAATTATATATTCAATTTAACATCACCCTCTCTCTTTCGCTCTCCACTCTTACCATATACATATGCTTTTAACCCTATCAACTCATGTTTTAATAAAAATGATTACATTGTCACAATGCAACTTGAAACAAAAATAAGATCATCAAGATGTTGGCATTCCATAATTACTTCAAACAAAATAATGACCTAATCAGACAAAAGTATAGAAAGGAAATCCCCCCCCCCATCTATACTGGAAAGAGCAATAACAGTTACTGGACTTGAGAAATCTATTTTCTTGGAATATTGCTTTCATAGAAGAAATGGATATCACATGGAACTTGAAGAGAAAATAATGACATAATGTTGACATTCCACACTACTTCAAACATAAGGTTAGAAAGGAAACCTCCATCAACACTCAAAAGAGCAATAACAGCTACTGGACTTGTGAAACCTATTTTCCTGGGAAATTGTTTTCATAGAAGAAATGGATAGAGCCTGTAACTTGAAGAGGAAATAATGACATAATCAAGACGTTGACATTCCACACTACTTCAAACATAAGGTTGGGAAGGAAGTCAGCACTCAAAAGAGCAATAACAGTTACTGAGCTTGAGAAACCTATTTTCCTGAAAAATTGTTTTGATAAAAAGATTTTATAAATTTCAACCAAATGTAGCACTGGCTGTTTGGTCAATGAATGTTTCCTTGTAAGGAAACAGCTAGTATTACTGTTACCATTGTAAATGTCTTGTCCACACTAGGTGCCCCATTATTATTATAAGTAGATGATAGACTAAACTTTGGTGAATATTTCCCATCACCTTTTCTATTCATCTTCTTGTTTGCATTTTTTTTGTTTTCCCCTACCTTTTTCTCTTTATCACTCATAAACTTCTCAAATTGTTCAAAATTTAGTACAAAATACAGAAAGTTTACTTTGAGAGGGCTTAAAGGTGTAAATTAAGCAATATTAATACTTTTCAAAGTATACCCTAGGCAAAAAAGATTTTGCTACTGGAGTAAAAGCTTATGCCTGAGATTAAATTGAGTATGTTGATTCTGACTCCATACTCAAAATTATTCAAGCATATCAGAAGTTTTCAGGCTTATGGCCATATCACATTGAAACATTGGTTACTGTACGATCTTGTATGATTAAGCAATGTCAAGCCTGGTCAGTACTTAGATAAATGACCACTTGGAAATACCAGGTACTGTTAGCTTGGGTGTGTGTATGGTGTAATGGACAATGGCTTGGAATTGGAATTCGGTGAGCCAAGTTCCAATTCCAGTCAGGTTTTTTATATTCACTTTCATGCAATTACCCTTGGGAAAGATATGAATCTACCTCTTCACATCCTCCCCACCCCAGCTATAGGTTAATTAGTAGGACTTGTATCAGTAAATCATTATTATCTCCAAAACATTTTTACAGTATGAAAATATTTTCTGGCTTTAAATAACCTGGAAAAGGTTGATAACCATAAAAAACAAATCATCAGAAATTTTCATGACCTGCATGATTCAGGATACCTTCTCTTATATGTATTACAGTAAGCAAAAAGAAAAAATTTGTCTGATATCCAGATAAATCATGTGGTGCTATATTAAATCGAGTATGCTGATTCTAAACTTGATCTCAGAATTATTGTAAGATGTCTGTTTTTGGCTTCTTTTACATTTGCATATATATATATATATATATATATATGTCAAAGATAAATATTATGGGATTTGTAGGTGTTGTACAGAATTTCATTGGTCTCATATAGGTGAAAAATCCTACTGATTTAATAAGCAACATTCTAACAGTATATCCTTAGAATAACACACTGGATGTCTCTTACCGTCCTGGGTATGACGGTAAACTACATCCGCGTCCTGGGTATGACGATAAACTACGTCCAACAATAAGGCCTCAGATAATGCTTTCAGAAAAATAATGTTGCCAGGTATGCATTTTTGAAAAAATAATGTTGCCAGCTATACGTTTTTTGGGGAAAATGATGTTGCCAGCTATGTGTTTTTGAAACAATAATGTTGCCAGCTATGTGTTTTTGAAACAATAATGTTGCCAGCTATACGTTTTTTGGAAAAAATAATGTTGCCAGCTATACGTTTTTTTGGAAAAAATAATGTTACCAGCTATGTGCTTTTGAAACAATGTTGTATATTTAATATATGTATATGTATATGTATATGTGTGTGTATATATATATATATATATATATATATATATATATATATATATATGTGTGTGTGTATGTATTCGGTTGGTGCAAAAATAATGTCGTTTTCTCACATGTTACTGTGTGAGAAAATGACATTATTTTGCACCAACCTAATATATATATAATGGACTCTCCCGTCGACTTCGACGTATGAGGTTCCGACAACTTTTTAATGACCTTTGTTTGAATCTAGAGTGACATTTCAGACCTGCTAATGACTTGCAAAGAAAACCACAAATTGGGCAAGCGTGTGAGCAAAGAGGGTGCACTTCTCTGGCACCCTCTGAGGCTTTTTTCCTTTCTCTTGCTTCACGGAGCTTGACAACGTTTGCCGCCGAAAAATTCTTGATTCCAGTGTAAGTTGCACTTTTCCAAGCTTTGCGATCCAAGGCAGTATTCTCCAAATCAGTGTGTGCAATATTTGCAGCTGCAAGGTTACTCTTCAGCTTATCTTTAAACCTGAGCAAGGGTCGGCTAACATTCCGTTGACCACCTTCAAGCTGGCTGTACATGAGAATCTTTGGAATTCTATCATCTTGCATCCGTACAGCATGACCAGGCCATCGTAACTGTGCCCTCATGAGGAAGCTCTCAATTCCGTTAATGTTACACATCGTTAGAAGGTCGGCATTGGATTTTTTGTCCTGCAGGGTTAGTCCACCGATTGCTCGGAGACATCCTTTGTGAAAGACATCTAATTGCTGAATCTGCTTACGATACATGGTCCAGGCCTCTGATCCATACAAAAGAGTAGTGAGGACAACTGCTTTGTACACATGGATTTTTGTTGCAAGACGAATACCCCTGTCATTCCAAAGACAGTGACGTAGTTTTCCAAACGCGTTAGCAATTCTATTCACAATTTTGTCATCCAGAGTCCCACTTGCATTCACTTTACTGCCTAGGTAGTTGAAATTCTTCACATACTTGAGGTCATTTCCGTCAACGCGAATCGGTACATCAGGGAACCCACGAGCAGGAGGGTTTTGTTTCACGCCTTGCACTTGCTTGGGTGTAGGTGCAGGCTGGTGAACAACTTCTGTTTTTGAGATGCTGATGGTAAGACCGAATGCTTTGCAAGCAGCAGAGAGCTTTTCCATCAGGTGTTGAGCTTCTTCAAAAGAAGTTGCTACCAGTGCAGCATCATCTGCAAACAGAAGATCATGGATTATGCCGATCCTTGTCAGAGTTTTGGCTTTGAATCTCTGGTGATTGAAAAGGCCCCCACTTGTTCTAAACTGAAGTTTAACGCCGTCTTCCACTCCTGCAAATGCATGTTTCAGCATGACAGAAAAGTAGAGGGCAAAAAGAACAGGGGCCATAACACAACCTTGCTTTGTGCCATTCGTCACAGAAAAGGAATCTGATGTTTCACCATTTGACACCACCTCAGCCTTCATCCCATCATGGAAAGAGACAATGACCTTTAACATATTTTCCGGTATTCCCAATTTCCTCAAAACCTTCCACTTGGCAGCACGGTTCACTCTGTCAAACGCCTTCGTGAGGTCAACGAACACCATATACAACTCTTGATTCTTCTCACGAACTTTCTCAGCAACCTGTCATAAGGAGAAAATCATATCAATGGTGCCGCAACCTGCACGAAAGCCACACTGTGATTCAGGGTAGATGTCATCAATTACATGAGTTATTATTCAGTTCAAAATCAGTCTGGCCAAAATCTTTCCAGCTATAGACAAAAGAGAAATTCCCTGGTGGTTGTCGCATATCTTTCTGTTCCCTTTATTTTTGAACAGATGGTGAATGGATGCGTCCTTGAAGTCCAGTGGGACCATTCCTTGTCTCCAAATCTCAATAAACAAATGTAAACGTTTCTTAGCGAGTGTTGACCCTCCGTATTTGAAAATTTCTGGTGGGATAGCATCTTTGCCTGGTGCTTTTCCAACCAAAATTTCCTTAATAGCCTTTAAAACTTCCTGCAATGTCGGTTCAAACGAGAGTTCCGGGATTTCAGGTCGCTGACATATTGAAGCAATCACATCTTCATTGGTGGATAAGGTATTGTTCAAGACGGAATCAAAGTGTTCTTTCCATCTTTTCAGGATATCATTCTTGTCCGTCAAAAGGTCACCTTCAGTGGAGAAAACAGGAGAAACACCATTTTCTTGTGGACCAAACACTTTCTTCATGCCATCATAAAATGCCTTTGAATCCTTTCTATCAAACGCTTCCTGGAGGGAAGTCGCCTGTTTGAACCACCACGCCTCTTTCATCGTTCTTAGGGCTTTTTGAACTTGAGATTTACAACTAGTGTATGCCTTCTTTTTTTCGGAAGATTTCTTGTCTTCTATCCATGTCTTATGAGAACTGTGCATTTTTTGAATTAGCTCCTGTACTTCATTATTGTTGTCATCGAACCAATCCTGGTGCTTGCGAATAGGCAGACCCAGTACCTCAAGAGATGTGGTATGCATAGCCGCACACAAAGCCTTCCAGGATGATTCAATGTCAGAAGTAATGTCAACTGAGTTAAGTGCTGTGTCCATGCTTTCTGCAAGTCTTGACTGTTGTTCGATACATTTAAGGGGGAAGTGTGTTTATGCGCTTCGGCACATGGCACTTCTTCACCCTTCTGTGAGATAGATGCAGTGTCACTTTACCTCAAAGTAGGGCATGATCCGAGAGGCAACATGTGGTGTGAAAAGACCTTGTCAAACTGAAGTCATTCGAATCTCGTTTTTTTGTGATCACATAATCTATCAAGTGCCAGTCTTTCGATCGCGGATGCATCCATGTTGTTTTATGATTATTTTTCTGCTGAAACCAAGTATTTGTTGTGCATAAGCCATATTCCTCACAGAAAGAAAGCAGGCGGAGTCCATTTGCATTCATAGACCCAATACCATGGGAACCTAGAACGCCTTGCCATGACTGGCGATCATTTCCAACCCTAGCATTAAAATCACCCATGAGGATGATTTTATCCTTATACTGAATGCCAGATACTACATCTCGAAGTTGGTTGTAAAACTCATCCTTGTCTTGCTCAGGACTATTTAAAGTTGAGGCGTAGCAACTTACAAGAACTGCACGTGTGCTACTCTCCAACTCCAAAGTCAGCATCATGATTCTATCTGATACAGCTTTGGGTAGTGACAACAGATTGCAAACTAGGAAGACTTTATGGCAAAACCTACACCTGACTGCCGAGGTTCAGTGTCTTTTCTACCACTCCAGAAAAAGTCGTACCCACTCTACACTTCGGTCATCTGTGACATACCTGCTAGTCGAGTTTTGCTAAGAGCAGCAATTCCAATTTTGTATTTTTTCAGTTCAAGAGTGATGAGGGCTGTTTTTCGCTCTGGAAATGAGTCATTATCTTGAAGTGTGCGTACATTCTAAGACCCAAGATAAAAATTGTTGTACTTTGTTTTGTTTTGACTGCCATATTGGATACCCAGACAGCTGCAGTGCACTGCCAAGGTTGAAGGTGAGCATGCAATGTTTAGGGCACCTTTTCTTGCCCCCTCCCCGACCTGGGAAAAGCAGTGCTGATCCTAAAAAGGCCTGCTTTGTCACTGAAGGAGGACACAAACAACGTAATTGCTCACAGTTTTTATGCTGAGTGGCCATCACCCATCAGTCTGCTAATGTGCACTTACCCAGCTAGAGACTCCCAGCAATATCCTTTGCCTGTCTCCGTCACTTTATCACTGTCGCCAGCGGACTTATTTGAGTGGACTTAATGATACTCAATTAACAAAGGTATCAAGTTGTCAGAAACCCACACATGGTTTGATTTCAGTGGTGAAGGCTTGTGTAGAACCATCCACACTTTTTGGAACTGTTGATAGCACGCAGTCGGTGCAAAAGTTTGCCACAGATAACGTGAACAGCAGACCTCAGGTGTTACATCAGAGTTTTCCTTCTCCTAGATGAATGCCTTAACAAAGGCTGAGGGCTTCATCTTACCGAGTGGTTTAACTGCGCCTCCAGACACTAACCTGGAAATTTCCTTGTCCCGGCGCTATATATATATATATATATATATATATATATACCTTAATTTGGCATTAAATGACCCACAGTGGTTGATATGCCATAAAACCCAACCAACCAACCAACCTGGATGTCTCTTAAAATGCACACTTACATTCTCATTCTTTTTCCTATATAAGTGATATCAGAACATTAGGAGTTACTTCACTTGTATTAATATATTAGAAGTGAAGAGTCCTTTAAAATTTGGAAATTATTGCTTGTCTGGCTTGAATGTAGGTATTGTCAAACAAGCTGGGAATTCTTTTACAAATTTTGATTAAATGGAGATTCTCACTGGGCATATGAGAAGTTTTCGGGCTTATGGCCATATCACGTTGAAACATTGGTTACCGTACGATCTTGTATGATTAAGCAATGTCAAGCCTGGTCAGTACTTAGATAGATAACTGCTTGGAAATACCAGTTACTGTTAGCTTGGGTGTGTGTATGGTGTAATGCTGCTCTCACATTTTCTTTTTAATTCCTCTTTGATTGAATGTCTATGTCATCAAAATTTGACTATTTTTTCCCTTTGATGGCTCTGATTTTTGTTTCTCAATTAAACCTTAAAAATATAATTAGATACCAATATGGAAGATTACAAATGTATCACAATCTTCTGTTGACCAATACATTGATCATAAATGACATTTATTCTTAGATTTTATTTCAACTTGTAATCAGAAAAATTTGATTTTGATCTTAATAGATCTTGAGCTTAATAAATATTAAGCTTAATAGATTTTTGCTTAATAGATCTTGAGCTTAATAGAGAGCATTTAAATTTTGCAGTTTTATTTCAATAAAGAATTTTTATTTTTTTTTTATTCACAATTCTGTTTATTAGTAATGTTAATAATAAAATTAAGTTTAATATATTATACTAAATTTGTGTGTGCAATGCAAGAAATTTTGTATCATAACCAAAAGGTCAAAATTGGTGTAATATTTGGGCAATTTTATTTAACTTGCACCAACAAAATAACTGCTACATATAGTGGTCACATGCTAAAATAGCTCCTCACATAAGCAACCAACCCATGATTGTTTTGCTTGGTTAGAACAAAGGACCATTAGCCAGCACCAAAGAGGAAGTGCCAAGGGAGGCTTGAGCAATTTTTTACATGACTGCCAACCCACTTTAAACTTGACCTCATGTCACATTCTGCTTGATGTGTGCATGCAGATAAATACCTCTTTCATTGCATTTATGGTAGAAAACATCTTTACTTTCTTTTAAGCAGCAAAAGACTTCTAAAATAATCTTAATGTTAAGACGGCACATTGCACAAACTGAAACTGTTTCTAACCATATATAAATGCTCGCATTACATATGAAAATAAAATATGTTCATACTTGTTACAGGTGAGATTACTTTGTGCATCAATCTATATGTAACCTTACAACGGGTGAGGAACCAGACCAGACAAATCACCCATCTTGTGTCTTGATTCTCATTTATATTGATGCGCACAAAAACTGGGAAAGGCCTGTTGCACGTTGACAAGAAAAATGAAAAGGGAAATTAATGCCAGTGAGAAATGAAAATGCAAATCCAGTTCCCAGTATATTTAGTTGTTTATTTAGGTATTTTTTTTGGCATGATCTAGGGTGGAGGGTAGATGACGCTTGAAACAACCTCTGCTTACTTCTGTCCCCCAGACTAATGGATCAGCTCTTTCCTTAGGCCAGCAAGGATTCTCTCCTTCCTATCTGTCTATCCATCTCTACATCATGACACATGCCCATTCTAACTGTAACTCTACTAATATAAGCCTGCAACCAGAACTTCCTAACTTCCAGCTAAGTGGCACTTGTTCCTGAAAGTTTTCATTTATCAATTTATTTTAATTTCTTGGTCAAGTGGGTGGCCACTTTGAAGATCCTACTTCATAGACTTTACTTTTGCTCATAAAAATCACCAGACACGGATAAGATCATTTACCGTCCACTTCTATATGGGTGTCCTTATTTTGTCATATAGGGGACCTGTAGCGTCATAATTGAAATGACTAAATTATTGATTTACTTAAAAAGAAAATCTGGTGAAGTCATTAATAGTTTAAAATGATCATCTTTTATTGTTTATTTGTATGTGTTTTTGACAGTTGCCAGCAGTTCAACCAAATTTGGTTTCAAGTGAAGCAGTTGCATCAAACAATTCCACCCTTGAAGAAGAAACTCAGATGGATGTTGATACCAGCAACCAGCATGAAGCAGAAATGGTTGTACCTCATCCTAGTCTTGAACAAGATTCAGTGACCACTCTACAGATTATGTCTGCAGGTAGTTCAGAGTATTTACAAACAGCCAATGGCACACACCAGATTGTTGAAACTGCCCAACTTGTTGACAGTGGTCACCTTGTGACCTCAGATGCATCACAAATTGTTCAAGGCACTCATATACTACAAGGAGACAGTACAACAATAGTCCAAGCAAATAATGTACAGTTGCTGCCATCAGGAATGGCTGCCCAAATTATTGCTGCTGAAAATGGAGATGCTACAGGACAACAACTCATTACCGTTGCTGTTAATCCAGGTGGGTGGGGTTTTCGTATTTTTTTTTTTATTTATTTATTTTTTTTACATTTTACATTTACTGTTTTGCTGTATCACAGCTTATCAGTGTGGCTAGACGTTCAGCTTGTATGATCTTGTATGATTAAGCAATGCTAGGATTGAAACCCGGCTGAATTGGCGTCAGTCAGAGATTCTACCCCTAAGCTGTAGGCACACAGCAGGGATGAAGGTGAATTTAAGTGTATTTATTTTTTGGATTAACAAACAATGACTGAGAGAACTTAATTTGCTTTACCGAAGAGTCTTGCATTATTAGCTGTAATAGTCACTGTTTACTAACTCACACTTCCTCCCCAGAGAGCTCAACTGAAATAAATTTTTCAGGAGCATATATATTGTCATCCACAGACAGACTGTTTTGCTGTATCACAGCTCATCAGTGTGGCTAGACATTCAGTTGTCTCTAGCTAGGACTGAAACCTAGCTGAATTGGTGTCAGTTGAAGTTTTAATTGGAGGGTTTTTTTTAAAGAATTTAAAATACATCACTCTTATATATGCAAGGAAAGAAATATAAAAATGATATATAGTACAAATTTCAAGTCCTTTTGGCTTCATAAGCCCTTGTCAAAGAAAGGTATTATATTTTTTTTATTAATTTATTAATATCTACTCTCTCATTTGTAGGGCAGTGGACATCATTAATGTTTTTTTTTTTTTGTTTTTTAGAACACAATAATTAATATCAGATTTCATTTAAAAAATGTATTGAGTTTTGGATTTATATTTTATGCATTATGTTACACACTTTAGTTTCAGATAACCCACCATCATCTGTTAGTTTGTGCTAATTTTTCTTTAGTAAATCTATTTAATGTTTCTTCCTAAATTGAATGAAAATTTATTAATGTTAATTTGTTTATTTCTTATGATTATAGCTTCTAATATTTGTAGTCAATTATGTAATTTATTTATCAACACAAAGAACAAATTCAGTCATCGAGAAAAAATCTTGAATTATTACCAATTTCTGACTAGTGTTTCTTTCATCTAAATTTTAGTTGATTTTTTTATCACAACTAGCCAGACTATTATTTTGCAACTACAAGTACTAACTAAATACTAATAAGCAGTGTAAATTGAAAATAAAGAATAGCTTTTGACAAGATTTGAACTAGCATCTTATTTTTTTCTCAAGAAGCCTGTCTTAATGTTACAACTGCTCTCTCTTGAGCTATAAAATTGAACATGTGCAATAAATAAAATCTGACTATATAGACTTATTCTTTATTTTCCCTACTATTTTTGATGATTTTGTTCGTGTACAGTATAGCCCTAGAATGGTGGTCAGTACAGTTGCAATAAAAAGCAACTAAAATCAAAATGAAAAAATACTAATCAGAAATTTTTAATATTAGGTTGGTGCAAAAATAATGACATAATAATGTCGTTTTTTGACGTTAAAAAAAATACGTATTTTTTTAACGTCAAAAAACGACATTATTACGTCATTATTTTTGCACCAACCTAATAATTGCTAACACATTGTCTCACGATAACATTCAAGAAACCATGAATTGTTAATAATTCTTTGCATATAGATTTGTGTCCTAATTCAATCACTTATATAATTATTTTTTTTTTTTTTTTTTTGAATCAGGTGAACTTGTTCAGATTTCAAATGAGCCACCATCACCATCAACTGGAAAGGTATGATGACTACCTGATTGATAATCTATTATTTTTTTGTGTTTTTGTTTTGGTTTCTTTCCAAACTGTTATTGACTGACAACCAACTTGCTCAAGGCCATATAGGTGTTGCTACAGCTGATGGGAGAACTTATTTGAGTGAAAAGAAAAAATATTTAAATTGAGGCATGAAGATTATTTTAAGTTTTGTTAGCATCACTTCACAGTTGTTTAATTGAAGGTTTTCTTTCTCACTTTTTCGGTGTTTTTTTTTTTTTTTTTTTTTTTTCTCTGCTCACTTTCACTTTTCTCATTTTCTACCACTTAAGGCATGTAATTTTGCCTCCTAAACAATTACTTCTGAATTTGGGATAAAGTTTCATAAAAATAAAAAAAATTGTCTGAATTTTTTAAGTTAACCATTTTCATTATTAATTTTTGGTTAGTTTTTCTTTCATCCATTAGATCTTTTGTCCCAAAGAGACTTATTTAAAAGGGAGACAACTACAAAATAATTTTCTGATGATACTATCTTGAGAGTAAGCTGCTATTCCATTATAAAGCTAAGGATGATAGGATTCTTTAGCTAAGCAACTCATCTACATAACAAAAATGTTTATATATCTTTTCATAAGAAAGAAAAGTGTTTTTTGAAGTTACCTTGCTATGTGATGATATCACCCCACTCCCTGCCAATGAATTAGTACATAGTTTAGTTGTGATTTGCTCTGTAAAATTAAAGAATTCTCGCCCAAAAATGTTCACAGAAGTTGAATTTAGGAAAAAGGGTATACATGTGATAAACCTTTGAAATGAATTATTAGCACTTGGCTATTTATAGGGATTTCAAGTTTATACATAAGAACTGACAAACTATATGAAAATGATTTTCAAGATAAATTATCTGTTTCGAGAGAACTTTATTCTTTTAAGCAAGTTGATATAATGTAAATTACTTATCTCAGTATCACAATATTGTTTGCAAGCTGGTTTCTGGGGACCACTGTACATTTGTTATAAAAGGTTCTATATATTTTTTACAGGTCTCCTTACTTGCCTGTATTCAAATAATTAATGTGAAGGCATTGAAATAAAGAAAAAGTGGCAAATAACACTTGTTAGTGCAAAAAGTGGCAAATAACACTTGTTAGTGCAAAAAGTGGCAAATAACACTTGTTAGTGCAAAAAGTGGCAAATAACACTTGTTAGTGCAAAAAGTGGCAAATAACACTTGTTAGTGCAAAAAGTGGCAAATAACACTTGTTAGTGCAAAAAGTGGCAAATAACACTTGTTAGTGCAAAAAGTGGCAAATAACACTTGTTAGAGCAAAAAACAAGTAACATTTGTTAGTGCATAAAATGGCAAGTAACACTTGTTAATACTTTGTTAGACAAAAGATGAGCCTCTTGACCCATTCACAATGAACAGAAAGATATACCAGTGTGTATTTTCATATTCTTATGGTGCTACTGATTTTTTATTTGTTTCTTTTTACAATTTTCCCATGAAGATAATTACTGTTTGTTTATGTACAGATTTAAGAAATGTAGAATGAGAGTACAAAAGTTCCAATTCAATCACCATTGGCAGCAAAAAAAAAAAAAAGAAAAAAAAAGAAAAAAAGTTAATATTCTTTACAGGTTTTGCAATATTCTTGATAGCTCAGTTGATAATATGAAAATAGTGCTGTTGATATTATTTTAAGTCAAGGATTCATTCTCTACTATTTACAGGAAAGAGAATAAATTAGGAATGTAAATTTGCAGAATTGCTACCATGTTTATGTAAAAAGAAAAACAATCTGCAAAATGTTGAATTTCTTTTTTTTTTTCTTTGCAACACTATAAATTAGTTGTGTACATACTGTGGTGGAAATGAAAAAATTACACCGTGTTTGAAGCTATTGAGATATTAATCTTAAATAAATAATAATCTAGAGGAACTGAACAGCTGAGAAATTGTTGTATACCAGATGCAAAAAGTAGGAATAATAGAATTGGGTTAAAACAAAAGTGAAATTGCTTTACCATAATCATAAAATGAGTTTGAGAAACTGAGATAAGTGGGGAGGAAAGCCTTTTGTTGTGTGTCTGTGTGTGTTGATCAATAAGTCCATAACCTGGTGGAAATTTTCACTGTATATTGTTCAATCTGTGTGTGGCTAATGGAAAAGTATTAGCTTAAGTGCATTGACAAGAGAGAAATTATTTTTAAAAATAAACATTTGTTGCATGACTTTTTTTTTTCTTTCTTTTTCTATTTTTTTTTCTTTCTTTTCATTCTTATTTTTCTTTTTTCTTTATCATGAGGCTATGGACTTATTGAAGTGTGTGTGTGTATATATATATATATATATATATATATATATATATATATATATATATATATATATATAGGATGAATACAACACTAAATATGCTTGTAGATAGTTGGCATTTGTGATTAGCAAATATGGTTGATTTTATTTACATTATTCTCTGATCAATTTGATTAGAAATAACTTTTTGCTTATTGAGAGAATTGCATATAAGTAATAATAAACTATTGTAATAAGAAATAATGTACTGAAAAATAAACATTTTAAAAAAGTACTGAAATGGCAGCATAAAGGTAGATAAAATTCTAAAAAAAAAAAAAAACAAGTTTTAAAAAGTGACAGGTGGTTAATGAAAAAGGTAAGATGTAAACCTGAACTATAGATAACTGAAAACAGACAGCTCTTTAGGATTTGCTAAAGATTATCAGTATATCCAGAGGAAAGACAACCATTTAGTATTTTAGCCAGCTGAAGTTTTAATTTTCTTATTATTTACATACTGTCATTGATAATCTTCTGAGGATGGTGTAAATAAATATTAAAAATCATCCATATTTATTGCTTATGAGTCAAATATTGATTTGACTAATAAGCTCTACAAGCTTTCTTGTTGGTTTTGTTTTCTCATTAATTCTATTTTACTTTCTTATCAATCTCCTTTAACAAAAAAACAGTTACTTTTTTTTAAAATCAATCTTTATTCCTAAAAAGGAATTCTCCTCTTCCTATTTCTACACCCTTTAATCTCATTACTCTATTCCTTATATACTTCTGACCTGTTGTCTTTAGTGATCAATTTTTCTACCCCCCCCCCCTCAAATCAATTTTTTTTTTCTCTTCATTTTTTCATAGAAACAGAAAAGTTACTTTGGAGCCAGAAGGTTCACTTCTCATTGCATTTGGAATAATATCAAAGGAAGTTTGAATTTTTTTTTCTTTTTAAAGATTTCTGAATGCTCAGTGTTAAATACCTGATTGGTTAATTTGATTTTTTTTTTTTTCTGCTTTTACCAACCATAATTTGTGTAAAGCAGGTCTATATGCATTTAATTTAATAACTGATCCAGAGATTTGTGTGCATTTAAAAGACAAGAGGAAATTGAAATCCCAAACTGGAATGTGGGGTGCACTTGGGGAATCTTTTTACTCACATACACACATTTATGGAAATGTTTCCTAGAATAGAGCAGAGGTTGGTAGTTAGTTTTGTAGGCCATTTTTGGAAGAGCCAAATACAGAGAACTGGCGTAAAGTATGCCACAAGGTCTTCAAATGATCCTCTGCAGGTTTTGAATTAATTATTTTTCCTTCTCCTAGACCATTTGCCACCCAAAGCTATAGGATCCAGACTGTCTTGCTATTTACCCATAGCTGGGTAAAGAAGAGATGGATTCATACTTTTCCCAGGAGTATTAGCACGTAAGTGAATGAAGGTATGGTGGAGTAATGGATAGTGGCTTGGATTGAGGAATCAGAGCTGACTTATATATATATATATATATATAATGTGAATAAAAAGTGACATGAGGAAAAACTATTCTTACCCAACATGTTTCGTCCTGTGAGGGACTTTATGAAGGCAATGTGTCTCTCAGAGGATGAAATGTATCAGATAAGAATAGTTTTTCCTCTTGTCTCTTTTTATTCATTTTGTCCCTTTACAGATACACACTATCTGAAAGTAATATATATGTGTGTGTGTGTGTGTGTACACACACACACACAGTATCCATAAAGTCTTTTTACAATTTAAAAAAATTATTACAAATTATTATTATAATGCTGAGTAGATATTGAATTTTTTTTAACTAATTTAATACACCTCTATACGGGCCACCATTAGTTGCATAAAGCACATCAAGGCTGTACTCAAATTCTTGACATGTTCACTGTAGCATCGACTCATCAATTGTGGTAATGGCATTAGGGACCTTTTGCTTTAGAGCAGTGATGTCCCATGTCTTTGTTTGATAGACAATACCTTTAACATTACCCCATAGAAAGAAGTCCAATGGGGTGATTATCTGATGAATGAGGTTACCAGGGAATTGGGCCATCCATTCCAGTCCACTGGTCTGAAAATGTTAGGGGTTCATTTAACAGTACTTCTTTCATCAAGCTATCTTTCCTGATTATGTGCACTTGAAATTTCAACTTCTCTGTTTCTGATAAGTATGCGTCCTTTTAGTTTCTATTTTCTCTAAAACTTTGTTGTTGCTCACATGTTAAGTCCATGGTATTCTCAACATCCTTCTGTAGAACCACATTTTTTTAAATAAAAATTTTCAGGCATCCATGTATCAGATATGAAGATAATAAAACAGAGTGACATTAATATAAGGTGACTGAGATTTTATTTTAAGGTATTTAAATTTCTTAGATGAATTGGTTAACAATTTCTTTCTAAATTTCTGGGATGAGGAGTTAAAATTATTTGCACTATTTACATCTGGACTATTATCCTCATCTTTCTTGTTGTTATTACAGCATTTTGGACATTGTACTCTCTATTCTTCATCAGGCATATGTTGATCCTGGCAACCTACAGTTTATAGACTGTTTTGTTCCACTGCCTAGGATAGGAATATCTCATCTACTTTTTTTTTTTTTTTTTTTTTTTTTTTTTTTTTAGTACTGCTCAATTACTGCTCATGCTGTTTCCACTGAGTCCAAGTACATACTGCCCAGCCCAAGGATTGAACTCTCAATTACTATGTCAAAAAATTTGCAAACCAACACTTTCATCCACTAGACTATTGTCTGGTGTGTAATTTGATGACATAGTAATTGTGAGTTCAATCCCTGGTCCAGGCAGTGTGTATTTGAACTCGGTGGAAACAGGGCAAGCAGTAACTAAAAAATAAGAACTAAATGAGATATCCCTAGACATATACAGTCAAATGAGACCAGTCTACCGCCATAGATTAAATAAAGGGTTCAGTTTGAAATTCTCTGTAGGTTACTCAGATCAGAATACACCTGATGAAGGCCAGATGGCACAATCGCTGAAACAGTGTGATAACAGCAACAAAGATGCATGCCCACATGTAAATAGTATAAATAATGAACTTTTTAATTTATGCTGTTTTTTTTTGTTTTTTTTTGTTTTTATTTTGTCACTTTTTATCCCAAGGGTCTTTTTTTATGGCTATTAGGCACACACGTGAATTGGGATAGAAGGAATTTGTATCTTACAAGATTTTGACTTGAATCTTTGTCAGCCTAACATGGACAGCACCTTACTGTGGCCTCATGCCTCATTGACTACTTCTTTATTTACAATCAAAGTTGTTCAACCCACCCTTTAAATATCGCCTCTCTATGTTCAACCCACCATACATAACCCGCCACATGTACACTTTGCCATAATATATGACAACATCATTGCAAATAATGCAGGAAGTTACAATGTTGAACAGTTGTGTAGAATTTAAAAATAACTTGAGCATTGCTATAAAAAAAACAACAAAAATAAGATGAAAAGAAAAACTAACCAAAAAAACAAAAATCAATATGTAAATTTTTTGTCATTGTTTGGATTTTATTTGTACCTAAATTTTTTTTTGTTTTTGATTTCCATTTTGCAAAATGGCACCTACTGAGCACTACAAAGAATTTCTCTAGAATTTTGTTTCTCATCTTTGATATTAGTCCATATCATGAAAGAAATTAGCACCAAACAATATTCTTTTATAATTTATTAAGAGAAAAAAAAGACAACTACTTTTTTTTTTTTTTTTTCTTTTTTTTTTTTTTTTTTTTTTGGTTTCAAAGCTTCTTTACTTTTCTCCCTTAAATGCTTCTTACTTCCCACACTTCTTTTTTTTATGCTTTCTTTCATTCTCTTCTTCCCTAGACTACTTACTTCCTCTCATCTTTTCCTTGATAACAGTTTCTCGATCTCTCACAACTCTCTAATGACTTTTTCTCCTAAGAACAATACTCACTCCCTCTCCTGAAAATATCTTCTCTCTCTTATTGTTCTACAACTCCTATTACTTCCATCACTACCATCTCATCTTTCATAATTTCTCACTGCCTAGAAATAATGTCTTTCACACACCTAAGTCCCTTCCTTTCTAATGCAAATGTTTGGAATATGTTGGAAAATGTTTTTTTGTTATTTCTGAAATATTTAATTTTTTCATTCATGTGTGTGTGTGTGTGTATGTATGTGTATGTGTGTTTGTGTGTGTGTGTGTGTGCCATTTTTAAAAACTCTAACCTGTTCACTTGATGTCATTTTATTGTTTGTTTGTTTGGGGAGTGGTGGTTGAGCAAGCCTTATTAATTAATGAATCAACCACTACTTTGTATATGAATTGAAGATTGTTAAATGTGAAACCCTCTAAAAATTAATATATATATATATATATATATATATATATATATATATATATATTAACAAAAATATTTAAAACTGTTGACAGCAATAACAATCTTGTTAAATTTGCAGAATGAATACTGTTTTCATTAGAATAAACAAAAATGAAGATTCAAAAACAAAGATGTTTCTCCTGTTAAAAAGAAAAATTGGGAAGCAATTTGGGATTATTTGCAAAAACATTTTCCACTCTTGTTTTGTTTATAGTTTTCTTTCTTTTCTTTTTTTTCTTTTTTTCAATTTTGAAAAAAAAAAATGCTGTCAAAAGTTATAAATAAATACATTATAGACGGTTTTCAAAAATGCCTCTCTGACTGAGTGACATCCATGACCAAATTATTGACTGTGATCTCGCGGTTACTTTAAGGATCAGTTCTGAATGATTGATGAATTAATTTATATTTCATCATCAGTGCCGTGACATTTTTAACATCTTTTGACTTTTATCTTAAGCAATAAACAAATTCTAAAAAAGATTTCATTTTTGTTATTTTTAATGTTTTTCTTCCTTTCTTTATTCAAAACAAAGATATTGTAATTGAATATTGCATTGCAAAACATATCAAATCAAAGATGGTCAATAAAAAGATGCTCCCTGATAACATGATTGCACTCTGAGCTTATTAAAACAAGAGATGCTGTGGAGTAGAGAGTGCCACATATAGACTTGTAGTTGAACAGTGATGAGTTATGATTTAGTCTCATTGACTTGGAAACGTAAAGGAAAGATCTGTTTGCTTTGAATCAACATTGTTTTAAAGTTTGAAAAGGCTGAAAGAAAGAGAATAAAGAACTAGAGGCCAAAATGGCCAGAAATGATAAACAGGAGAGATCTAATACTTCTGACATCAAATCACTAAGACATTATACATATACAATAAATGATACATATATTATACATTTTATTAGGGACCTCCACTGAATTTTCAATACCTAAAATATAAAATTAATTTTTTAAAATGAAAAAGCATTCTTGAAGATTTCATTTTAGCTTTAATTGAAAGCTAATTAATTAAATTTACTATTTCCAGTAATTAAAATATTCTGGCATATTTTAAATAAAAGTTATGTAGATTGGAATCTCAACTTTTCAGCCGTTTTAAGATTTTCTTAAGAGCGGCCATTTTCTTAATTTCAAGAAATTTGTAAACAAAACAAAAATATTAGTTTTTTTTTTGTGTTTTTTTTAATCTTCCAAAAATAAAATATATATTTCTGACACGTTATTTAAGTAAAATTAGAAAATTTAAAGTTAAATTAATCTGATTAGAAACAAATATTACTTGTAGCATAAAATATAGTATACAAACATTTCTTAACAATGTGTCCTCTTTTGATCATGTATTTATTTAACTTTATTGACATCACCGATAAGTTACAAGGTGATGACAGTTAGTATGGATGACCAGATTTGACATAAATGTATGAAAATGCATTTTTTTGACTTTTAACTCCCTAGTAATTTTTACAAATTAACATAATATTTTCCGCAATTATCTAATATTTTATTAACTTTTATTTACGTTTGAAGATGTTACGAAAAAATAAAATTTAAAATAGAAAATTTTCTTAGATTCATTTTAAAATTTAATAACCGACATAAAATAACTTGATAGAAGTAAAGATCAATAATTTATGAAATTTTATGGTATTTTATTTATTATTAATTGTTATCATGATGGTTATTTTATTATTAAATTTTTGTAGTACTTTAAATTTAAAACTTACTTTGAAATTTTGAAGGGGTGATTTGTAAAGACATTAATGATGAAACAGAACTGAATAAAGAAATGTCAAATGACACTTAAATCACGTGATCTTTTTAAGGATTATGTCGTGTATAGCTTCCCACAGGTAGAAATTGAGAATGCTCTATACACTAAAAATTATTTTTAAAAATTCTTTTAAAATTATGTTGGCTCAAACGTTTGTTATGAGCTTTCAATTTTTGATTCATAAAATTAATTCTCACTTAGCAATATCACCAAACCACCACCTTGAAAGCAATGAAGAATTTTAAATGATTTTTTAATATTATAAATTATTTAATTAAAATTTTTAAAAAAATGAAAACAATTCTTGTAAAAATTAATTATTCACTGAAAAAAATTTTCTTAAAACAAGTGTCCTTAATAAATCTTATTTGTAAAAGAAATTAAAAGCTTCTTTAATTAAATAATGTCATAGTTTTATTGCATTTTTTATTTTACAATTCAGAGCACATTTTTGGTGAAAGGGCCAACTTTTACAAAAAAATATTGATGATTTACTTTCTTCAAGGAGTCCATCTTTTAACTAGAAAAAAAATCCCTACCCTAAACATTTAATTTCTCAAAATTTCATGAAATTAAGTAGGTAACATATGTAAAAAAAAAAAAAAAAATTTAACAAGATTTTCTTTAAAAAAAAAAAGAAAAAAAGAAAAAAAAAGAAAATTTCATTCAATTCTGAATATGTTCTGAAAGTTTCATTAAAATCCCACAATTATTTGATTTTTGAAAGAATTTCCAAATTAATGTGTTTTTCACCAGAAAAAGGGAAAAAAAAAATAAAAACTAATCTTTATCTTTGGTCTCCTGTTGACTTAAAAAAAACAAGATTTTTAACCAAAGTTTCGAACGTGCTACAAAGGAGTAAAAAAAAAATTCAAATAATAATAAAAAAAAATACTTTGGTCTTTCCTCTTAATAATGACATAAACATTTTGATGACAAAACTTTGTTTTTATTGAGTTTGGGACCTTTTTTTCATCATACTATGCTGTTTTTATGCGACCAAGTGGAGTTACCTACATTTTATATAATATATATATATATATATATATATATATATATATATATACTAATGCAAGATGTATGCTTTTTTTGCCTAGCTTTGATGTTGAGCAAATGTCAAAATTTAAGCATCAATTATTATGGTTAATAAGATTATTTCACATGCATGATTGGATGAGCTGCGGGTGTGGCTAGCAAAATTTTTATCTTTTTCTACTTGTATTGATTAAAATTGGCACTACTGAGGAAAACTGGTCCTGTTGTAAAAAAAAAAAAAAAAAAATATAGTGAATTTTTGTTTTGTTTAATTTTTATTGATTAGCCTTCATTACATTTTCTTCAAATCATGACATTTGCCAGGATCAAAAAATATTGATTCCCCCCCCCCATCATTTAAATGGTGGGTCCTTTTTCATAATATAAAATCTGTGTCAAATCTATCCCCAAATACCCCCACGATCAGTAGTGTCTTAATTATAACCTCAAGGTAACATTTTTTTAATCTTTTATTCAATTTATCTTGAATTGACTATCAGAAAAGTGTACTCTTAATCATAATTTTACCTGAATATGCTTCTGGTAACATTTTATGAAAAGTGTTTTTTTTTTCTGCTAGTTTGGTACTTTGCCATAGGACATTAAAAAAATGAACATACAAGTAGTGATTGTGTCCATCATTACTGGTGCACTTGATGCAGTCTTAAAGAATCTTGTAAACAGACTGTAAGAATTAAAAATCTGAGGAAGAATTTAAGCCATCCAGACAAGATAATTAAAAGCAGAAAGAATGTTAAAAAGAATACTAAAATATTGTGGTGACTTGTTGCCACTTGATCTACAATAAATATCACTAGACACTTCTGGTTTGAAAAATAATAATTTCTGAATATAAACCATCAGCTATAAGACAAGAACAAAGAATATAAGAACAATTGCTCATCTAATTTCTTATAAAGCAAAAATGATGGTATATTTTGATAAGTACGTTCTACACAAATGATTTTCACGTTTGAATGTTTTTAAATACTTACCAATGCAAGGGAGATAATTCTCAAAAGAAAATTGGTGTATTATAATAGAACTTGAATTTGTTGTGGGGGAAATGTTACCATTGATTCTAACATAACTTTAGTTTTTTCTGTTCTTGTAATGTTTAGATTGATTGATTGATTTATAGCTTACCAACCTTTGCAGGTTATTTAAATCTAGAAAATATTTTAGATTGTAAGGATTTTTTGAAGATAAAAATGTCTTTTACTCATAGAAGTTGTACGAATTAATCCATATCTGTGGACAGAAAAGGTGAATTCTTTAGTTCCCCAAGGGTATTTATGTGCAAATGAATATAACAAACATGGCTAAAATTAGAATTTGGCTCTTGGATTTCCAATTTCAAGCTGTTATCCATTACACCACTTGCAGATTCAAGCTTACAGCAACTAGTATTCTCAAGCAGTCACCCATCTAGGTACTAACTAGACTTGACCTTGATTAACTGAAGCGATTTTCTTATTGGTTGGGTATCTGTCAGCAAAGTGGGACAGAAAACTCAGTAGCACCATAAGCAAATACTGGCTCACAACGAGCAGGGCATGGAATTCCACATGGGAACACCGCGTGTATGGGATGAGTGCAACCAGGACACTGGAAACACAAACAAGGATGAATTAATTTAAAATGATGTTGGTAATGCAAACAGAAATCATTGTTAATGCACAACAATACTGTTGTGTGGCCAACACTGTGCACTGCCAGATACTACCTCTTCCCAGAAAATGTGCTTGTTTTTATGGAGCCTAAAACTTTAGCAGTAAACTAGCAAAGGGATCATAGCTAACACTGCTCAGTTCAATATCCTATCTCATGAAGAAAGCCTGTTGACACTTTCTTTATAACCAGATGTTCTGGGGTTCACACCAGCTCTGTTCTCTGGCAGGGCAGGCATATGCTGTCTTTCTGCATAGACAGCACACTAAACATTGTCTCTTTGGCCAACAGTGGCGGGTACCATTATTAGGAGTAATTGGCTGTTCCATCTACATTTCATTCCTGCTTCAGTGACTGTCACGTCTAAAAAACAATATTTCTGTGGTTAATGGTGATGCAAAGATTGCCTTCTAGTGCTAAAGTGTAAAAGCTATCCTGACCCCACTGGATCGATGTACTCTACAAGACCAGCTGTTGATCCTGTCCTGGTCCAGTATTACAGGTTCAGTCAAAGTCTCCGGTTTACAATGTCGATTCATTTCCACTTTCCAGTCACATTGTGATTTTTTTTTTTTATCCTGGAGAACAATTAACAAATCATAGATCCCGAAAGATTCAGCTGGTCTACATGCAAATTCATTGGGGCGAGAATCGGGCCAAGCAGAAAAAAAATCAAATATGAACAAATCAATTTGAGTCCAAAGAAAAATTTATGTAGATGTATATAAGGAAGAAATTAGTACAAAAAGAATAATGCTTCTTTTACAAGAAAGTAGTGTATATGAAATAAAGTCCAGAAAAAAAAAAAATATTGCAAATAATTCTGAAAAAAGTAGTTTTCAGGTTCACCATTTTTTGTTCTTAGCAGTTGCTGTATTTATTTCACTATCAGGATATAATGGGGTTCACTGGCAATACTGCGCCAATTTTGCAGATAACTTGAGTTCACTTCCTCCCTTACAGCCGCAAATGGATGCTTTCACTCTCACTGTCTTTCTCTTGTCGACTGCTACTTTGACTCAACTTCGGCTGACTTGACTCACTTGATTCTCTGACTGACTGTTTTCACACAAACACATGCTTAAACGCGTGTTAGCAACAAAAACCCGGGGTGTGGGTAACCTTAGAATACAACCTGATTACTGATCTCTCCGCCTTCATGATTAAATGAACAGTCTCTTCTTCCCAATTGGTATTCCATAGTTCATATAAACACTATTGTTTTGACATTTTATATTAATAATTCTGACAAAGCACAGATTCTCTGGGTACAAACTTCACCGCAGATTATTTTTCTCATCTATAAACAAAATTTTATATTATTAGGTTGGTGTAAAAATAATATCGTTTTTTGACGTTAAAATATACGTCAAAAAACAATATTATTTTTGCACCAACCTAATACTATAATTATTAATATTTCAAGAGTGACCATTGCTCTCTTCCACAAAAGCACCATTTTTATAGCAAAAGGATTAAAAATTACACATTTGGTTTTAAAAATATAAATGTTTTTAAACAAGAGTTTTTGAAAAGCATTCTCTTTTACAATTATCTTATTTTCTACTCATTGAATCTTTCATATTAAAAGAAATATACATATAAGCAACTCTTATAAGCTAAAAGATGATTTGATTAAAAATTTTGAGTGCTAAAAAGCACTAATAGTTTTTGTTTTTTTTTTTACAATGATGTTCACCCTTTACAAGGCCCAAAAGCCACTCAAAGCAGAAGATGCTGGTCTACCATTTTTGCATATTTTATTTTTTTTAAATTTAAAAATTCATTTTTTTTTTTTAAATTGACCTTTTAGTTTGATTTCTTAAAATAAATCCCCTTTTTTTCTTTCTTTCTCCCTTCCCTATTTTTATATTATAAAAACCAGAAAGAACAACTTCAGTCAGTTATGTGCCATACGTGATAGATGCTTAGGTGATCATGTATCTTTCAATACATGACTGACGAGGCAGATTTTTTCCTGCAATAGGTTGCCATCTCTTTCTGTGATAGACCAGTTGCCATCCAAGGCTATAGAACCTGGTCTATAGCCTGCTACTTACCCATAGCTGGGGGGAGAAGAAGAGGATTCATGCCTTTCCCAAAGATATTAGCACGTAAGTGAATGTAATCGATTTGACTAGAATTCAAACTCGGTAAGACAATATATAAAAAAAAATTAAGAACTATCTTAAATAGGGTGTTTGAAAACAATATACTATGAAAGGAGAGTTAAAACCTATTTTCTCATAATTGCTGTCGTAGAAGGATTTTGTCTTCATTGTTCTTAAATTCCACTTTTCTTTTCTGCATGGAATCTTGAGGTACAGTTTATGCAGATATGTGAAAGATAATGATTAACCCTAGACTTGAACAATTTAAGATTGCAGTGATCAGGGAAACATCCTTGTAATAGTGTGTTCAACCCCCCCCCCAAAAAAAAAGTGGTTTGGGAGAAGAAGCTGCTCAAGTGAAACTTAATATCTCATCAATGGAATATGAAAGTAATGAGTAGGGATATAGTAGGTCTTAGCTGAGAAGTTTAGATAGGTGAAACTAAAGAATGTAGTTCATCTGAATGCTTTTCATAGAAATAATGATAGAACAACGAGAGGCTTGTGATGTTTCATCTCTGAGAAACGGTTTGTCAGGTGGAAAATAATTTGTCACTCACAAGGACATGGAGAAGCTTTTGGACTCTATCAAAACTGGAAAGTGAAGACTGGGTAGGAGTACTCTATTTTTGGCCTGGTCTGGCTCTTGTAAAGGTATAAGATAGTGGGAGGAGTCAGATACTTGCTGGAGTAGTACAGGGAACCGACCATTTTTCCAGCACCTTTAGTGATTGATTATATGTACAAGTTCTATTTGAACTCTGGGTTGAGTTCCCAATAGGCACACAAGGCACAGGGCCACCCCGAGGAAACATCTGTTCATTGTGATTAGTGAAAGTTCTTTTCATATGTCTGTTGATTTTTCATCATGCTAAAACACTGAAAGCAAGGAAAGGGATAGTGAGGACACACAGGCACAAAATGGGCTCTACTATGTGTGTGTGTGTTTACTTTTTGTAATATCATTGCTAAAACTGCTGATACTGTCTCAGTTTCATTCTCAACGACAAAGAGAATGCATAAATCCAGTTTCATATATTTGGGTAAAATTAAAAAACACTTTTTAAAATGATAAAAATTGCCGAGAGAGTATACAGTGATATTGGTGTCAAGAGGAAAACCGTCCTTTTTTTTGTTTTGTTTATTGTTTTATTTGTGGGTAAATATGTTAAACTTTGGCCTATTTTTTTTTTATCAATATATAATTGATTTTATAGAAGATACATTTTATCATTAATCTTTGGGAGGTATTAGTTTAGGTCACATGACAGTGCAACCAAAAGTGATTCTGTTCAAAACAATTCTCCAAACAGTTTGCACTTCTTTTTTTTTTTCTTTCTTCTTCTTTTTGTCAATAAAAAACAGTGTTTAGAAGATTGGAGAAATTTACTGATACTTGATTCCCAGTGATGACATCTGGTGGTTAAAATGTAACAAAATAAGACTACCACTTAGGTCTAAGCAATGATAATAAAACCTGGTTATTATGAACAAAACAAAAAAAAAATTGTTTAATGTTAAATTGTGGGCATGATTGTTCTGACAGATCAGAGTAAAGTTTTAAATAAATCAAAACTCAGATCTTGCTTCAGAACTAAAGAAAATGAGAATGATTATTAAAGATGAGAGTTAAAAATGATTGGATGTTGAGCAAATGTCAAAATTTAAGCATCAATTATTATGGTTAATAAGATTATTTCACATGCATGATTGGATGAGCTGCGGGTGTGGCTAGCAAAATTTTTATCTTTTTCTACTTGTATTGATTAAAATTGGCACTACTGAGGAAAACTGGTCCCGTTGTAAAAAAAAAAAAAAAATATAGTGAATTTTTGTTTTGTTTAATTTTTATTGATTAGCCTTCATTACATTTTCTTCAAATCATGACATTTGCCAGGATCAAAAAATATTGATTCCCCCCCCCCATCATTTAAATGGTGGGTCCTTTTTCATAATATAAAATCTGTGTCAAATCTATCCCCAAATACCCCCACGATCAGTAGTGTCTTAATTATAACCTCAAGGTAACATTTTTTAATCTTTTATTCAATTTATCTTGAATTGACTATCAGAAAAGTGTACTCTTAATCATAATTTTACCTGAATATGCTTCTGGTAACATTTTATGAAAAGTGTTTTTTTTCTGCTAGTTTGGTACTTTGCCATAGGACATTAAAAAAATGAACATACAAGTAGTGATATTGTGTCCATCGTTACTGGTTCACTTGAAGCAGTCTTAAAGAATCTTGTAAACAAATTGTAAGAATTAAAAATCTGAGGAAGAATTTAAACCATCCAGACTAGATAATTAAAAGCAGAAAGAATGTTAAAAAGAACACTGAAATATTGAGGTGACTTGCTGCCATTTGATCTATGTGGTATATTCAAAGCACCCAGGAGATTCAAGTGGTGAAATTTGAAGAATTTAGAGATTAAAAAAAAAAAAAAATGTGTGGTGGTTGCACAAACTATAGAAAAAAATGTGCTGAAAACTTGCCCTGTTTTGATTCCCAGTAAACGACTATGAGACTCCATTGGTGTCAACATAAATATGAAGAAAAAGAAAACATTATGCATCTTTCAATGAGGAAAAAAAAAGAAAAAATCATTTCAATAAACATTTATTAAATGTAGAATCGACAGCAAGATGTGCATGCTAACCATTACGCTAGGCCAGACATTAATTTCTGAATTTCTCTTTTTTTTCTTTACTGCTTGCAAAGTTTTAGAACGATATTTTTCATATAAACTTTTCCGCTTTTTTTATCAGGAAATTAATGATACTCATCCTTAATGTTTATCAAAAATTTATTCAGACTTTCTCGATCACAGTATAATAACTAGTATAGAATTGACAACTTGGGGTAAATTAACCCTGTGTTAGTATTACAATATGTTTGAACACCTCACAAAATGTTTTTTCTTAATATTAGCAAGTGGCAAGACAAATTTTCATCAATAACCAAGTAGCTTTCTGAATACCTCTGTCAAGTAACTACAAGGAGTTTGCGATGTTAGTCATAATATTTGTGTGTGAATTATAAGCAGTTTTATTCTTTTACTAAAAAATTAAACCTATTTTTGCATATTTTATTTTTTTTAAATTTAAAAATTCATTTTTTTTTTAAATTGACCTTTTAGTTTGATTTCTTAAAATAAATCCCCTTTTTTTCTTTCTTTCTCCCCTCCCTATTTTTATATTATAAAAACCAGAAAGAACAACTTCAGTCAGTTATGTGCCATACGTGATAGATGCTTAGGGGATCATGTATCTTTCAATACATGACTGACGAGGCAGATTTTTTCCTGCAATAGGTTGCCATCTCTTTCTGTGATAGACCAGTTGCCATCCAAGGCTATAGAACCTGGTCTATAGCCTGCTACTTACCCATAGCTGGGGGGAAGAAGAAGAGGATTCATGCCTTTCCCAAAGGTATTAGCATGTAAGTGAATGTATTAGGTTGGTGCAAAAATAATGACGTAATAACGTCAAAAAACAACATTATTACGTCCTTATTTTTGCACCAACCTAATAATTGATTTGACTAGAATTCAAACTCGGTAAGACAATATATAAAAAAAATTAAGAACTATTTTAAATAGGGTGTTTGAAAACAATATACTATGAATGGAGAGTTAAAACCTATTTTCTCATAATTGTTGTGGTAGAAGGATTTTGTCTTCATTGTTCTGAAATTCCAATTTTCTTTTCTGCATGAAACCTAGACCACTATACTGTCTTAAACAGTGAACTTTGTATCTTGTTTTGGAATTAGTACTTCAAATTTTCTTAGCTTCCATTTGACATTTTGCCACAGGGTGGGGGTGACCTGTTGAGGCATGTAGACTTTCCACTTCCCAATGTGGTTTGAGGTGGCCAGTGATTTAAGAGATATAAGGTCTTATTTTGACATATGGAACCAGGAAAAAAAAACTAAAGAATTGTTGAATAAATTTGAATGGAGAGTGGAATAACTGTCTCCCAAAAAAACACTAATTAAAAACATGAAATAATTACCATAAATGTAATCAGCCTAAAGACCATGGGGAAGTTTGAATTGGTGGGTAACTAAAATAAAATTAAATCTATGTAAATCTTCAACTTATCCACTTCAACCCTACTTTTACTTAAGTGGCTAATAAATCCTGGATAATGTCATCTGTGATGGAAGCCAAAGTCTTGTTTGCTTTAATGCTATTCAGGCCAAAACCTTTATTTCCTTAGCTATCAAACAATAGTTTTTGAACAATGAACATATTCAGAGCTAGCAAAATTTATGAGCCAATTCACTTAATGCAACATCTTGTTGACATCTGTGAAAGCACATATAAGCAAATATAGTGAATTAAAGCAGTTTTTCTCACTTTCAAGGTTGGTGCTCATTAAGAGCAGATCTTAAAAAGAAGCCATGTCACATTGTAACCATCCCTACCAATAATCTTGTCATTTGGTTTGGTTTGGTTTGGTTTGTTTTACGGCATATCAACCACAATGGGTTACTTAATACTGACAATTTTTATTGCTGGTATTTTTTCCTACAAAAATAATGTATAGCTGGTAATGTTTTTTTTACAAAGTATTTCTGGTATTAAATCTATTTTTAAATTTTCATGGTGTTTTGACCCCAGTTTGGGGGTTAACTGTTTGCCTATAGCTAGGACCCTAACAGGTGCTACCACTCCAGATCAAGGTGGACCTGGGAACACCAGCATTTAAGAGGTGATTCCACGCTCCTCAAAACCTCTTGATCAGAGGTCTTACTGTTGGATGTACTTTATCGTCTTACCTAGGACATGGATGTAGTTTACAGTCATACCCAGGACGGAATAGTCTTGTTGACAATCATGAATTAATGTGTATCACAGAGAGACTTATAACAAACACACAGACTCACTACCTGCCAAGAAAATATTGTATCACAATTCCAAGAACTACTATGCTTAGTTAAAGGTTCTGTGAGATTTCCAGTAAATTTTAAATTTAAATCCAAAACATTGTACCTTCTTGGGCTCACGTTCTCAGCTGATTTGAAGTAGAAAGACTATATTGAATCCATTGCTAGTTCAGCTGCTAAGAAAGTTAGTTCACTGTATCAGGCAAGACAATTTTTCTCTCCAGAATCTATCATACATATCTATAAGTCTTGCTTAGAATATTGCTGCCACATATGGTCTTGTGCCCCTGCTATTTACCTTGAGCTCCTTGATAAAATCCAAAGAAAAATCAGCAATATTATTGGTCCTGATCTGGCAGCTTAGGTTCATTCACTTACCCACTGCCGTAAGGTTGCCTCTATATCTTTTCTATACATACTTTCATGATAATTGTTCAGATGAGCTCTTCACTATGGGACCTATACTTTTTTTTTTAATTTAAGTGCAGTACTAGACTGGCATTGAGATCTCATCAATTTGCAGTTGAGTTGGCTAGATGTTGCTGTAAATTCTATGCTAACAGTTTCTTTCCTCAAACTTCTTGCTTGTGGAACTCCCTTCCAGCTCCATGCTTTCCAGCCAACTTTAATCTGAAAAATTTTAAATGCAGTATCAATTGCTATCTACTGTCCTCTTGATTACTCTTTTCTCTTCCTGCTCATTATTAATGTTTCTGTCCACACCTTGTGTCTTAGTGGCTTTACTGACTTGCATGGGGTGAAACCAGTTAAAAAAATAAATAAAATAAATATAGATACAATAACTAAAACTATTGTTGAGAATTTAATGTTTATTACAGCAGTTTTTCAGTTGTTTTTTTTTTTCTTTCTTTTTTTTTAATTGCTGAAGTCACACTGGCATTGGTACTGTGGCATAGTACTTGTACATCATCTAGAAAATCCTGCCAATGATGTTAGACTCTATGCTAATGCTACTCAAACTGAACTCATAGGCTTCAACCAGCAAGGCTTAATACAAACTGTCTCAGGTGAATCTATAAAATCTGTTGAGTTTTTAACATATCCAGGAAGCAAAATAAATTCTATTGAAAAGATGTGAAAATTTGCATGGCTAAAGCCTGGGCCACCTTGAATAAAATGGATGTAATCTGGAAATCTGATCTATCAGACAACCTTAAGTGGAGATTGTTTTGAATTACTATAGGGGCAGTGTTAATGTATGGTGTCTCTGCGTGGACATTAACTGAAATGCTGGTGTCTATTGAACCTACATACGGATACTGAGAGCTATACTTAACATCTAGCGACAACATCCAACTACATCACAAATCTATGGACACATCCCAAATATTTCTTACATGAACACAGAATGTGCTTTTCAGGACACCTTGCCATGGAACAAGATGAGTTGGTTGCCCAGCAACTACCTACATTTACCAACTATGTTATGACATAGAATGCTTCACTAATGACCTTCTAACCATCATGCAGAACCATGATAGACTCATGAATATTTAAACTAATTCAACTGAATAAATTAGCCACACTGATGTCAGTTGCAGCATTTATTGGGGTGTTTTTTTTTTGCAATGTCTGAGAGCCACTTGAGGTAGAGGGTTAGAGAGTAAGAGGTACAGTTTATGGAAATATGTGGGGAATATAATGGTTGGCCCTAGACTTCTTTTTTTAATCATTTCACCCCAAGCAAGGCAGGAATGCCACTAGGATGCAGGGATTACAGGGAGTGAAAATGAAACAGTGGACTGAGAATAGACAGGATAGAGGAAAAGACAAAAGATAAATGGGATTCAAGAAGACAGAAGGTGGCAATTGATGTTGTATTTAAATTTTTGAAGATTGTAGTTACCAGGGAAGCATGGAAACAGAAGTTAGTTCCCCAGGTAGGAAGTGCAAGAAAAGAAACTGTTGGAGTAGAAGTGGTAGTTGCATTTAGCTATTTCAACAGTAAAAGAATGGGACCTAGATGCCAATCTAGTAGCACGCTTAAATTCATGTATTTGGGCACCAAGGAAAAAAGCTCGGCAGAGCAGCTGCCATGAAAATATCTGTAAAAAAGACCAAGGGAAGCCACGTCATGTTGGAGAGAAAGTGACTAAAGTCGAGATTGAACAGATTAAGATTGTAATGATTGGGGAAGCATTAAAATTTAGTCAAATTTGTGTGAAACTTTAGTTTAGAAGATTGTGTAATAAAATAAGTTATTAAAAAAACTTTGTGCATGGGAGCAATTAATTTAGAAAGAGATCAACCACATCAAAGTCAAATGATTATTACATCTATCATGAAGGTTTGCTTTTTGTCTGGTTCAAACCCCTTCCCTTCTTGAACAGGAGTAGAGGTTTATCCATTGTTTCCTGTTTAAGATTTCGTTTCCAGTTCCTTCTAAAGTCTGCTTCAGCTCTGTACACCTAATATCTGTGCCTGAACTCTGAAATTTTGTTAACTAACTATTTATTTAATTTTATAAATTTTTTTCTCTCCTTCATAGGAGTAGACAGGTTCACCTATCATCCAGTTCACACTCCTCCCCACTCTTGAACAGGAGTAGAGGTTTATTCCTTGTTTCTTGTTTAGAATTGAGTTTCTGGTTCTTTCTAAGATCTGCTTCAGCTCTGAAAAGAAAAGCTCTGTGCTCATAACACTTGTTCTTTCCTATGCTAATATAAGTCCACACAGTAATCCCTTATCTTGAGTGGCTCTTGGGCCTTGTATTGACTGAACATTAGTTAAAAAAAGTGACTAAAACCATTAAAAGTCAACCATTAACATACTTTGTAACTGCATTTATCTAATAACTATGAAACTAACTGCATCTGGCAGCAAGGCCTCTGATCAAAAGGTTTTGAGGAGTATAGAACCACCTCTTAATTGCTGTTGTTACCAGGTTCACCCTAACTCGGGGTGGTAGCACCTGTTAGGGTCCTAGCTATGGGAAAATAGTTAACCCCCAAACTGGAGTCAAAACACTATGAAAGTATAAAAATACATTTTTATAGTAAAAATACCAGCAATACATTTTTGTAAAAAATAAAAAATAAAAATTACAAGCAATACATTTCTCTAAGGAGTGGGGTGGGGAATATTAACAGCAATACATTTCTCTAAGGGGAGGGGGGAAAATATTAACAGCAATACATTTCTCTAAGGGGAGGGGGGGAAATATTAACAGCAGTGCATTTCTCTAAGGAGAGGTGGGGAATATTAACAGCAATACATTTCTCTAAGTGGAGGGGGGGAAATATTAACAGCAGTACATTTCTCTAAGGGGAGGGGGTAATATTAACAACAATACATTTTTGTAAATAGAAATTACTAATGCTACCAAGAAAATTAAATTTTAGTATTAAATGATCCAAAAATAGTTGATATGCCATTAAACAAACAAACAAATAAAACAAAACAAAAACCATTAAACAGTGTAACCCGGATGTAAGAGAGATTTTCTCTGGTTCCAAATTAGAGCCATACTTACCTAAACAAAATAAACCAAACCCGGATATAAGAGACTTCTTCTCCGGTCCAGACAACTCTCTTATATCCGGGTTACACTGTAGATTATAAGTGGTATGCAAAAAACAAACAAAAAAAAAGCATTTCTCTTCATTTACTTTTTTTAAATTCTTTTCTTTAATTTATACTTTTTTTTGTTCAATCTTCTCTTTGTTTTCATTTACACCTCTTTCTATTCAACTTAGTATCTTTCTCTCTCTCTCTCTCTCTCTCTCTATCTCTCTATCATTCCATGTCAACAATCCTTTTTGTATTTCTCTTAATATTTGTTTTTCCTTTTTCAGTTCCTTTCTTCTCTTCTAAATCTCTCACTCTTTTTGATTTTTCTTCCTCTGTCTTTAAATCTTTCTCCAATACTTCTCTCATTCTCTTTCCTCAAATCAATTTCATCTTTTCTGACCTCTTTTCTTCAAATTCTTTTTCTTCAATCTCTTCTTTTCATTATTTTCTTTCATAATTTCAAATGTGAAAACAAAAATTACAAAAAAAATTATTACGTTCAATTAATCAATGTCAGACAGATTTACCATAAACTCTCTTGAAAAGTATTAGGTTGGTGCAAAAATAATGACGTAATAATGTCGTTTTTTGACGTATTTTTAACGTCAAAAAACGACATTATTACATCATTATTTTTGCACCAACCTAATACTTAATTCAAAAGTAAACAGATTATGGTTGTTGCTGCTGCTGCTTACTAGTGGTACTGCTACCACTAGTACAAAAAAAAAAACAGACAGTTTCAAGCACCTACACTTTATGAAAACTAGTGACTGAATGCAACTTTATAATATTTTTAAAAAAATATGCTGGGAACTTTTGCACACACTTCTAGTATAAAATGATCACCAATTCAATCAACCAGTCTAGACTAGGATACCAACAGATTTAATCACTGCAAAAGAAATTTTAAAAATCCGACAATTTATGAATATTTCTTTTTCTCCAAATGAAAGAGCATGAAAAACCTAGAAAAATATCTGAACCTTACTAGAGATCTGGAAGAAGAAATTGTGAACATACAGGTGACAATTGTACCTATCATTACTGGTACATTTGGAATGGTCTCGTAAATAGATTGTAACAATGAAAAACCTGAGGGACTTAAAAAATTCAGAGAACAACATTAATAAAAGCAGAAAAACTTATAAAAGAGTGCTAGAATATTGAATTGACTTGATATTTTATCTACAATAAAATCAATAAATGCTACTAGTCTGAAAACTGTTGTTCAATTAAAGTGAAAATATATAGAAAGTGCACTAATTTCTGAGTCATACAGCATATCACCTTTCTTAAAACTATTACTATTACAATATAGGATATTTAAAAACAATACTGATAAAAAGAAAAGCAATAGGAAGATTAATGAGGTTGACTAGGTTGTGTATGTAGACCCATCAGATGCCAGTAATTTAAAATTAAGCGTCTCTGTTTCTTCAGCATTTCTCTCTGTTCATTTTCACACCAAGTAAGAGTCCTTTTTGTGTACACCTAATGACCAATTTTAGAGGGTGAGAAGAGTGTTGTCCTAAGAAGTTTTGTTGCCATTGAAAAGTGTTGTCCTGAAAAGGACAGTTTTGTAGTTGTTGAAAAATATTGTCCTGAAAAGCACAGTTTATCACATATTGTTGTTGCTGGAGGCAGCAAGCAGCTGGAACGGCGGTCAAAGGCAAGCTGAAGCTGTAACATCTAAAATCACAAACTCATTTTTAAACCAATTATCTTTTTTTATACTAATGTTCACTAAATATAAGGCCCAAGAGCCAATCAAGGTAGACGGTTACTGTGTGGCGTTGTATGAGCATAATAAAAGACAAGAAGTTCAGTTCATGATGTTATGTAGGAAAGATAACGGTTAACCCTAGACTTGAAGAGGTCAAGATTGTAGTGAAATTTTTCTTGTCAAATCTTTTATATTAAAAAAAAATAAGGTATTTAGTAATTGTAAAAGATGAGTAATTTTATTAAAAACTATGAGTGGGTGTTGAAAAGTTCTTGCTTCAATCTACTTCCCAAATTCTGAGAGACAGATTTTTTTAAATCTTGGTTGAGCTTAGAAATTTTCAGCAATTCCTTTTTTCAGGTGTGGTTGATTTTGCTAATAACTTGATATTACAATTTATTACTTAATCCTTAATTATTTTGGTTTACAGCCATATCATGTTGAAACACCGGTTCCCGTGCGTTCACTGAAGTTAAGCAATGTTGGGTGAAGAGTGACTGCTTAGGAATACCAGGTGTTGTAAGCATGGATATGCAGGTGGTGTAATGGATAATGGCTCGGAATTGTTAATCGTCAAGCCAAGTTCCAATTTCGATTGGGTTCATTGTATTCACTTATGTGCAAATACTCATAGGAAAGATATGAATCCACCTGTTTTCCCCCAGCTGGGTTAATTAATAAGATTTGTCTCATTATTTAAAAAAAAATTCTTACAATCAAAAAAAAATTTCTGGCTTTAAATAACCTGCAATTGGTTGATAAGCCATAGAAAAAGAATTCAAACCGAAAAGGCCCATGATGCCCTCTTCTTTTAATGTAATGGTAGGGGACTGCCTCAGAGATGAATCTACAGGAACTAAGCTTATATTTCTTGATACCTGGTTATAATTGACCAGAGAGTTGCTATAAATGTCAGGGAAGTTGAATGCTGTTTAGATGAGTGCATTGTAAATCTTACAAGTATGTGATCTATCTAGATTTCTATTCAATTTTTAAAGCTTCGCACAGAAACTAATTTGCTAAATGCAAGCTATACATTTTTACTGGTCATTTCAGCCAGACCTACCAGTTTTGTAACATACCTAGTGAAAACTAAATCGCAATCCATTTTATTTGGCAAGTCGTTATTCTGGTTGTCAGTACCAACGATTGTTGTCTTCCATCATTTGCACCTCTTTTTATTCAGTAACATCTCATATCGATGAACGAACGGACACGATTGAATATGTCCCTCCAAGTTTTAAGATGTTTATTTGTCTCTCTGTTGTTTCAGTCCTTAAGAGGTAAGCAATGCATCTTGTTAAAGTCTTCTCTCAATACACGTATCAACCAACGTAACCTTTGCACATAACTTATATTTTTGCTTGAGCCTAGCAAGATTTTTTCCTTAAGATATTGTGTTATTTTAATGCAACCATGTAGAGTTTGAAATATAAAAAAGTCTACTAACTGAAGAATTAATGCATTACTATTACAATGTATAGACTTTCCCAGTGCTGTAACATAGCTTCCCCATTATTTTCTATAAATACTTTCATGATACCTGTTCTGATGAACTTTCCTCTATGTAATTTTCTCTAGGGCTTCTTTTTTAAAATGTTGTTATTTTTATCCCCACCAACCCCAGATAAATTGTACATATGGGGACTAGTTACGACTACATGGGGTTAGTAATCATGGCTAGTTAACTGTCTCTTTTGGATTTGAAGTATAAGTGTCCTTTTTGTTTCTATTTTCTCTAAAACTTTGTCATTGTTCAGTTCATGGTATTCTCAGCATCCTTCTGTAGAACCACACTTCTGTTGCTTGAAGTCTCTTCTTCATTCATGAAGAGATTGTCCAGCATTCACTGCCATATGGGTAGACTGATATTATATAACATACATTTTTTTCTTTGTTTCTAATGAAATTTTCCTGTTTCTTAATATTTTGTTTAGTTTTCGAAAGGTATCTTTCACTATTCCAATCAGCTTTCAGATTTCAGTGTTGTATTTTCTATCCTTTGATAAAACACTTTCTAGATATTTAAATATTTGTACTTTGCTTGATTTTGGTGTCTCTATTTTGTTAGTTTGCATGTTGGATTTTGTTCTTTTTACTGAGAACCATGAATCCTGTCTTCTTACAATTGGTGCTTAGTCCTTTCTTCACATTTTCCTTTACTAACTTCTGTAAGAGTTTTTGTAGTTTCCTTTCTGTGTCCACAATCAACATTGTGTTATTTGCATATCCAGTGCTCTTAAGATTGTGACCACCAATAATGAATTCTGGTAGGACTTCTAATTCTCTCAGGATTGCTTCACTGTAAAAGTTGAATAAGTCTGGTGAGAAAACACATCTTTGTCTTACACCCTTTTCTATTTTAGTGTATATTAATCACAATTATTCTGTTAAAATCTTAAAATTTCATCCTCATTCACCAAGCAATCAACTTTACCTCTTGCTATTTTTAATTTTTTTCGTTTTTTGTTTCACAAATCAATTAACTTACAGAAATAAAGTATATTGAGTTATCTATCAAAAAGAATCGGTAGCAGATGGTGGTTAGCCACCGAATGAATTTAGTCAAAAATTGATTAACATTGAAAGTGCAGAATATGCGGACAGTGGGATTCATTAACAGTTCGTTCTCTTGAACGTACAGTTAATGAATCCCATTGTTCACTAATGACATTATATTTCATTTTTGTTTTTGTCTTTTGCCATAGCTAAAAGTTTCCTGCCATACTCAAAAATTGAATGTGGACACTTAAACCATCATTGGAGCAGTTTTCAAAAAAAGTCTGAAGCTAATATGAAAATGTCTGATACAAGGTCAAATCAGACAGTATCCAGCCATTTTGAATATCTCGAGGATTGGTTGCATGACCTTGATGTAATTTGATGACCTATCAGAAGAAACCTGGTCATAATCATTTCACCCTAAATAAGGCGATAAAGTATTGCAGGTGGGTGACTGATGGACGACAACAGCAAACAAAAAAAGAACTTGAGTAAAAAAATTTATTGCCAAATTTATTTTTGTTAGAGAAAATATATCAACAAAAATGAGGTTACAGTACAGCTAGGAAAAAATATCTCTGCATATTCATGTAGAGGTTGAGAAAAGTGTTGTTCTGAAAAGAACAGCTTTGTAGTTGTTGAGAAATGTTGTCCTGAAAAGCACAGTTTATCACATATTGTTGAAGCTGGAGATGACAAGTGGCTGGAATGCAATCAAAGGCAAGCTGAAGCTGTGACAATGATTGCTAGCTGGAACTGCTGCTGCTGATGGGCTGTCTGTCTACTGTTGGAACAGATATTACACTTTGATCCTAGGCATCTTGATTCTGATTCATTGTTTTTTTTTTCATTTTTTTAGGCCTTTCTGAATCAGTTTTATAATGGTCACTGGTCATGGGAGACAAAATTTCTTCCAGTTGTTTTTTAAAACTGTGGGAGTGCCAACAGGATATAACAAGAGTGAAGGAAAATGATTACAGAGGAGAATAGATAATAAAAAGAACAGGATTCAAGGAGATGATGATTGAAGTTTCATTTAGATTTTTGAAGATTATAATTGACAGGAAAGCAAGAAACAAGAAGAGAGTTCCATAGACAAGAAATGCAAGAGAAGTAACTGCTAGAATAGAACTAATCTCATATAAGGCTTAAACTCATAAGTCGAGTGATCAAAGAGAAAAATTTATCAGAACAATTGCCATAAAAATATTTAAAAGGCATAGGAGTGCTACATTACGGTAATGAAAAATTGATTGAAGTCGAGATGTTAGTTCAAGTTACATAGCCAATGCAAGAGAAATAACTTGAGCTATCTCTCTTGCATTAGAGATGCTATCTGGCAGTAAAACAAGAAAATGCAAAAAAATCTTTTTGATATTTGATATTAAATTGCAAAGTTATTTATACTAGTTTTAACTCGTGAAAATTTCACAGTTTTTATATTTTAATATTCTGATGAATCTTAATTCTTAAGTTAATGATTGGGTAACCAAATCATTAACTTAAAAATTAAGTATAAATTTGTAAAATGTGAAAAGGAATAAATTTTAAAAAGCGTAAAAAATAAATTTGAAAAAGTACTTGGTATAAATCGGCAGGTTACAGTTTTAAAAAATTAGTGACATCTTCTTTCATATGTTGTGCTTATGGTAATTTTTATGACAATAAAATATCCATAGAAATTCACCTATCACATCATTAAATATTTGAGATAACAGAATATTGCAATAACAATCATAAATGCTGGTTGTTATTTTAAGAAGTGGGTATAAATGAAAAAAATTTTGAAATTGACCACTTTTTTTCCATTTCACTGAAGCAGACGTTAAAGACTTCTATCTTCCCTTCTTTTGTTCTTTCTTTCTTTCTTTCTTTCATTTTCTCACCGAAACCAAGTAATTTGTTTTCCCCTCTTTCCACGTGATCAAAACGGATGGTGTAACAGTCATACAAACTAACAATAGAAGCTAACAGTTTCTTTTCTCACACTTCTTGCTTGTAAAAATTATTATGTTGGTGCAAAAAATAATGACGTAATAATGTTGTTTTTTGACGTTAAAAAATACGTCAAAAAACGACATTATTACGTCATTATTTTTGCACCAACCTAATACTTTCTTTATGTTTTGGGTATAAAAATAAACTTATTAGAAAGGTCGCAACAAGAGATGTGCACTTCTAAAATAAAGTAATTAGACCGTGATTTGTCGAGGTGCGGATTGAGGAATCAGAGAGCCAAGTTCGAATTCCAGTCAAATCCATTACATTCACTTATGTGCTAATATCCTTGGGAAAGGTTATGAATCCTCTTCTTCTCCCCCAGCTATGGGTAAATAGCAAGACAGACCAGATTCTATAGCCTTGGATGGCAACAGGTCTACCACAGAAAGAAATGGCAACCTATCTGCAGAAAAAAATCTGTCTCATCAATCTTATATCAAAAGATACATGATTGCCTAAGCGTGTATCACATATGTCACATAACTGACTGTCTTCCCATGGATTAATTAGTACAGCACAATTGGCTTAAATGTTTCTCTGATTGAAAAAAGGAATACAATTTCCAGTCCTGTAGGAAGCCACATTTTCTTTAGCATGACTTCTCACTGCATACAAGGCCCAAGGAGCACTAAAGGTAAAGGATTACCGTGTAGTGTCACACGAGCATAAGAAAATGCAAGAAGCAAAGTTTATGAGGGTTATGCATGAAAGATAATGGTTAACCTATATTTAAAGAGGTCAACATTGTAGCAATTGAGAAAACACCTGGTTGGGAATCTGTTCCACAAAGCATTAGTTCTTGGGATGAATCTGTCCAAACAGAACTTACTTCTTACTAATGCAATACAAAGGGAATGAAGATAACTCATCCTTGTGTATGTGGCATGGTGGGTCCTAGTTGCAGAGGTCAAGGCTGGTGAGACCAAGGAATGTAGCTTGTCAGAAAAAAGTCCATGGAAATAGTGAGAGGTTTGCGACATTTGGTCTGTAGGAAAGGGGTCCTTCATTGATTAAGTTGATTTTTGGCAAGGGTAGAGATAGTTTAATATTGATATTCAAGACTTTAAAAAAAAAGTGTTACATGAATATCACATTGGTCAATTTAAAATAAAATTTTCATCTTTTTTTAAGTTCAAATCTTGATATATCCTAAATAATCAAAAGAGCTTTCAAATTCTAATTTCCATTAAAATTTTTTTTAGATTTCACATTAGCATTTTATTCAGAAATGTATTAGAATTCTTTTCTTTCATATTACCTAAGTTTTGATGTCTGGAAGTTAAAAATAAAAATTATTGCTTTGTTGTAAATCTTTCTCTTCTGAATTATTAGCAGTAAGAGCTACATCAACCTATAAAGCCATATAACAAAACTTATACTCTGAATTCTGATGAATAGAACACATAGGAGAATTAGACCAGAAATAGGACAAGAACAGTGTGGGTTTGTTAAAGAGACTGGAACAAGGAGTGTGATATTTATGCTCAGAATTATATCAAAAAGAGCAATACAAATGCAAAAGGATATATACCTATGTTTTATAGATTATGCAAAAATGTTTGATAAAGTACGCTACAAAAAACTATTGGAACTGCTAGGCAACATTGACATATTTCAAAAGGATATTAGAATAATGCAGAACTTATAGTAGCAGCAGACAAATAGAAAATAAATTCAGTAAATAGAAAGTGGTGTAAGTCAAGGATGTGTTTTCTCACTGGACTTATTCAATCTATACAGTGAAGTGATTCTGAGAGAATTAGCAGTCCTGCCAAGATTCATTCCACAATCTTAATAAGATATGCAGATGACACAGTGTTGATAGTAGACACAGAAAGGGAACTACAAGAATTCCTTCAAAAGCTAATGAAGGAAAACAATAACAAAGGATTAAAAATCAATTGCATGGTTACCAGCAAAAGGACCAGTCCAATATGCAAATTACAAATTGGAGATACCAATATCAAATAAGTACACCAATATAAAATATCTGGGAAATGTTTTAATAAAGGATGGAAAGTGCAACTCTGAAATCTGAAGGCACATTGAGATAGTGAAAGATGTCTTCCAAAAGTTAAGCAAAGTATTAAGGGACAGAAAAATTTCCCTAGCAACAAAAATGCACTACTAAATTATGTAATATCAATCCTCCTATATGGTAGTGAATGCTGGACCATCTCTGCACAGATAAAGAAAATTGAAGGGATAGGAATGTGGTTCTACAGAAGGATGCTGAAAATATCATGGAATGAACATATGAGCAATGGCAAAGTTTTAGAGAAAATAGAAACAAAAAGAACACTTATACTTAACATTAGGAAGACACAGCTGAAATTTCTAAGGCACATAATGAGGAAAGAAGGTTTAGAAAATTTGATATTCACAGAACATTAATGGTGATGACATTGTGGCAAAATAAACTGGTGTTTTGTTGCTGTTATTTTTTTCGAGAAAACATAAACATGGGTAAAAAAATTGATAGGCCGAGTTTGAATTTAGTCTGTTTGCATTTCGCTTGTCTCTAATGCCCTTGGTTAAGTTCTTGCCAAGTTATGAGTAAACTGAGATCTCTAGCTTTGCTTGGTAAAACCTAGTTGAAGACACAAACAACTCTTATTCCAGACCAGAAGTAAAGCCCCATTCTACCTTCTTTCTGGCAACTCTTGCAACCAAGATGGGCCACTGGTCGTGACATCTTATCATAGCACTGGAAAAACAAAACAAAAATAAGAGAGTAGGATCATCTCTGTGCAACTGTATTTCCATTTAATTGCCATGCAAATATCATATTCTACACAATTACAGACGTGCAGGCAGTGTAATGGTTAACATTTCAGACAGAAAACAGCCAGCCAAGTTTGTTACATACACTTTTACATAAATACCCTTGTAAAAGGTATTAATCAATCTCTTCTATCCCCGTCCCAGCTAGGAGTTAAATAGTATGGCAGACTGGGCTCTTTAGCTGTGGTTGGCAATCAGCAAGAGAAAGGTAACTCTGATTTCAAAATCGATATGTAGCCATGGTGAGGTGAATACAATACAGCCATTGCTTCTCTAATGACCTTCCGACCTTCATGAAGAACCATGATCGTTGGTGTGATGGACTCATGAATATTCAAACTAATTCAACCGAATAAATAATAAGCCACACTGATGTCAATTCTGATATTTTGGGGGGGAATTTTTTGTTTGTTTTTTTACAATGATGTTCACTGTGCACAAGACCCGAGAGCCATTCAAGGTAGAGTGTTAGAGAGTAAGAGGCACAGTTTATGGGGACATGTAGGGAATATAATGGTTGGCCCTAGACTTTTTTTTTAATCATTTCACCCCAAACAAGGCAGAAATGCCACTAATATGCAGGGATTACAGGAAGTGAAAATGAAAGAGAAGACTGAGAATAGGGAGGATTGAGAAAATGAAAGATGAACGGGATTCAAGAAGACAGATGGTTATTTATGTTACATTTAAATTTTTGAAGATTGTAGTTACCAGGGAAGCATGCAAACAGAAGTTAGTTCCACAGGTGGGAAGTGCAAGAAAAGAAACTGTTGGAGTAGAAGTGGTAGTTGCATTTAGCTATTTCAACAGTAAAAGGGTGGGACCTATATGTCAATCTAGTAACACACTTAAATTCATGTAATCGGGGCACCAGGGAAAAAAACTCATCAGATCAGTTGCCATGAAAATATTTGTCAAATAAAAAAAGAATATATCATTCATGGCCTATTTTTGTTTTTATCTTTCTGGTTGCATTTTTTTTGTAATTATCCTGACATTTGTGTCATTTAACTGTTTCATTTTTGTAATCCTTTTTTCATATTAATTCCAATAATCACAACTTTACCCCAATACTGAATTATAATTTCTTCCTGTTGTTAGTAGTCGTTTTCTGTGCTATTTAAGATTAATACCTGTATTAGTAACCTTAATCGTATTATGTCAACAGTGACTGTAATTCCCATTAAATTCACATAGTGTAAAATGTTAGTACAACAGTGGTTTATGCCATACTCTCATAAGTCATGTTTCACATTATAGCAGGTACCGCCAAAGAAACGCCATACCTAAGTTTAAAATGAATTTTAAAAATGAAAAATCTTTCTTGTAGCTTTTACTGTAGTTTTAATGTCAAGCTAATAGATTAAATTTAATATTTGTAATAAACAAAATACTTTGCTATATTTCAAACTGAATTTAAATTGATTAGAATGATTTTTTTCTGTTATTAAAATTTTTTTATCAAAAATAGAATATACTTTTCTGAAATTAAAAGTTTAATTAATCTGAATTAAAACAAATATTACTTACATTTAGTTTCAAATATCACAGAAAAAAATTTAACATGGAAGTGTTTTTTTATGAGGTGTTGATACATCTATAATGTAATAATCTGATGTCTGCAAGATTTATGTAAAAGGGAAATACTTGTAGTAAAATCACATGATGAATACAAGCCTTTTCTAGATATTTTTAACTACACAGTAATGTTAAAAAATGTTAATATTTTAAGCATTCTAATATTCTATTGAATTTTAGGTACTTTGGAATTATAATATTACTTATGAAGACACTTATTGAAGAAATGTTAGAAAATTACCAATTAATTTTAAATCTACTATAGTTACTACTCTTATTTTCTTATGTTCTGTATGGACGTCTGTATTTACAAAAGTCAGCACATTTATGAATACATTAAAAAAATTCAAAATTCTTTTTGAAATACTGGGGTCACTGAATTGTAATATGCTTTTCTATTCATGATTAATAAATATTGTTTTATTTAATAACTATCATTTAACAGCTACAAAATTAAAATTTTTTAAAAATTAAAGGAATTCTTGTAAAAATTCATTATTCATCTACAAAAATCAGTATGTTTATGCACATACAAAAAAAAAATCCAAAATTTAAATATTGATGATTTGTACTAAGCTTTTTCATTCATGATTAGTAAATATAGTTATTAAGTTAACAATATCACTTAACAGAGACAAAATAATGCTGAAATTGAAAAAATTTGAAATTTTATAAATTATTCTAATTAAAATTTAAAAAAAATTAAAACAATTCTTGTAAAAATTCAATGAAAAAAATTTTTTTTAAGACAATAGTGTCCATAATATATTTTATTCATAAAAGCAATTAAAAGATTTTCTAATTAATGTCTTAGTTTTATTGTATTTTTTATTTTGATTCAGAGCAGATTTTTGGTAACTGCTTTTGCTTTACAAAAAAAATATTGATGATTTAAATTCTTCAAGGAGTTCTGCTTTTAAGAGAAACATTAAGAGGGATAAAATTTAATTTCTCAAAATATTATGAAATTAAATAAGTGGTGGGGATGGGGGTATAACAGATGTAAAAACAATATATATTTTCATCAAGATTTTCTTAAAAAAAAAAAATAACGAATATTTCTAAAATAATATAATTCATTTATGAATAAGTCCAGAAAGTGTCATTAAAATCTGACAATTATTTGATTTTTTCAAGAATGTTTTTTACACCAAAAAAAAAAAAGATGCTAAAATTTCCAATACTAAATCTTTGGTCCCCCAATTGATGCAAAAAAAAAAAAGAAAAGAAAAGATGTTTAACTAAACTTTCAAACATTCTAAAAAGGATTATGAAATATAATTAAATAATCTTTGATCTTTCCTCTTAATAATAAAGATTTTGATGATAAAACAGTTTTTATTAAGTTTGGGGCATTTTCCATCACAGTATGCTAATTTTTTAGTGAGTCAGTGGAGGTACCTACGCAAAGATCTTGCCATTATGTGGGAGGTATATGTGAGAAGTATTTCTACCTCACCCTCCTCGGAGAATTTAAATCATCAAAATTTTGAGTTCAAACAAGACCCCAAGTTGCAGAAAATCTACCCTGAATAGTAAAATAAAAAATGTAATAAAAATAAAAGGTTTTTTAATTAAAAAAACTTTTTTTTTAGGAATAAAATATATTATAGATACTATTGTCTTAATTTTTTTCATTTTTAAAAACTTTTGATTAGAATAATGTATAAACTTTTAAAAATCTGTATTAATTTGTAGTGATATTGTTATTAAATTAAAACTGTATTTACTAATCATAAATAGAAAAGCTCACTTAAACCAACCGATGTATTTTAAAAATGATTTTTTTTAGGTGTGTATAGAAATATTGATTTTTGTAAATACAGATGTCCAAATGCGGTATTATTAGAAAATAGTGATAAAACAAGCATCTTTGTAAGTGAGGCTTTAAAGCCAAAATGCTGATAAAATATTAGATGGCTTAAAATATTTTATTAGGTTGGTGCAAAAATAATATCGGTTTTTGACGTTAAAAATACGTCAAAAACCGACATTATTTTTGCACCAACCTAATAAATTGTTAAGATTACCGAGTGTAAAAAATAAGTTGTTTATATTGTATTTGTAAAGTAATTTCTTTCAGTTCTGTCCTCCTTACTTAAATTTCCCAAACCTCAGGCTGTCAATAAATCACTCAACATCAGAAAAACACACCAGTCTTAAAAAAAAAAAAAAAAAAAAAATGCTTTTCTACTATATTTTAAAATAAAAGTGATACTAGTTTCAATTCAGATGAATTAAACTTTAAATCAGCTAATTTTTCTAAAATAACATTTCAGAAAAGGCTTTTTTGAAAGTTTTTTTTTTCTTTTTGTGTTGACAGATATGTCATGATGGATGAACTTATAGATTTTAATGAGAAAAAAAAATTCCAATTAATTTAAGTAGAAAAAATTCCAATCAATTTAAATTCAGTTTGAAATACACCAGAATATTTTGTTTATTGTGAATGTTAAATTTGATCTGTTAGCTTGGAGTTAAAACTAGTTTCAAAATTTTTCATTTTTTCTTAACTTTTAGTTCTCTACATTATTCAGAATATATAACTTCTCCTTCCACTATATATGGTGGCTTCTCAAATGCAAACTGCAGTAGATCGATTTAAGTCAATACTGAAGGTTGTGACAGCACAATCGTGAAATTTAAATATACTGTTATTTAGCAATTGGAGTCAACTGCAATGGCAGGACAAATGCTTTCCTTGATGCATTAAGTTGCCTAAAGAGTGTTTAAGGTTAAATTTAAATATCGCTTTTTTGGGGAGTTACCCACAATGGAAGCTGTTAAACATTTGTGCGAAATTTCACTATCATTGTTTAACGATTTTTAAAGCTTATCAATTCCATTGTTTTTATCTTGATGTTTTAGCTGGTTTATCTTCCAACCTTTAGGTCAATGTCAGTTGATGAGTTTGAAACATTACCAGAAATCTGAAACATTCACATTAGTACCTGTTGGATACAATACAATTCTCTTCAAATATTAGGTTGGTGCAAAAATAATGACGTAATGTCGTTTTTTTTTTACCTATTTTTAACGTCAAAAAACGACATTATTACATCATTATTAAAAAGAATTTTCAGCTTACTGGGTTGAACAGAGGTTGGCAAACTAAGGCCTGCTTGAGGATTTTATGCAGACCACGAAAGCACATTATATTTTTAAATATCTATTAATAGATTTTGATATTTGTTCCTTGCATGTTGCACAAAATAGCAATGTATTTAAAAGAGGAATGAAGACAATAAAAATGCAAACCGTTTATATAGAAGAGTGAACCCCATTTATCATGAAACTCACTTCCTACAAAATCAATCTTGTGTTACCACCACACTGTCATGTCAATGCTCAACCAATGACAGTATCAACAGACATAGGGATCAGTGCCTATGTGTATATACGATATCAATCCTGTGCTTTGCTGTACATGTCTCATGAGATTTCTTTGAAAGATATTTTTCTCAAATCTCATTAACAGTAAATGTATTAAATATTAAAACTAATTTCATACATTTGTGTAGTCTGTTCATAAAATGTAATAAGCAAATAAATGTACAATATGCTTGTATATGGCTGCTATGAAACTGGAGTTGTTATTGTGATACAGCTCACTTTACACAAGGCCAACAATGATGCAGCCCTACATAAAAAAAAAAACATGTTTGCCCACCCTTTGAGGAAGAGCAAAGAAATTAATGGTTAGTAATCAGAACAAATCATAGAATGCACTAATTCTAGATTTTATATCGGTACAAGTGAATATGTAATATACATTTTCTATTTGAAAAATCTGTCTCATCTGTCAAGGGGGAATATCAAAAATAAGAAATTCAGATAAATTTATTTACACAACTTCCTTTCATCTTTATACTATTTGTTTAGGTCTTGGAGATGCCTTAAGTGTGGATAAAAAGAGCGATGAAAATTACGTTGGAAAACAAAATGTCTTTCACATCAATTCTCTACCAACTGAGCAATCACTCAACCCTCTAAAGGTCATTGGAATGACTCAAAATTCTACTTTGCAAAGGAAAACTCAGTTTCCTTTTAGTGAAGCAAGCAGCTCAGTTAAAGTTACTTCTCAAGAAAATAAATCTGAGGATCAACAAGAAATTATCAGATCAGTCAAAAATCTATTTTCTTGGCTTGGAATAAAAATTCAAATTTTATTTTTAAGATGTCTGCTGCAGCCAGTTAAACAATATTTTGCTTTTACAAAGAAGCTTCCAATCGAATCTAGACCTTTGATCAAAAATAGAAATAACTTTCATTTTAAATCAAATAAATTAAGCAGAGATTCTGCCATAAGTGAAGTAAATTCAGATGGGAAAATAATGAAACTCAAAATTCCAACTAAGGTCAATAATACATTTCTGAATACAAACAAATTTAATATGGGACAAAGGATCACAGATGTTTTTGGTATTTCTGACATTTTGACTAAACAACGAAATCGTCGAAGCCCTGATCAGTATTTGATGAAAGATATATTACCCAGACGATCCAGTGAATTAGGTGATGAACCAAAGGCGAATATGTTGAAGTCACCTCAATCTTCCAAGGAATTGTTTTCCTACAAGCCTACTTCTGAAAATCACATCCATGGTCTCTTTTTAGATAAGGATTTTATTAAAAGTGTCAGCTATTTTGTTAACCATCCTGATAAAATGTTGAGTGCCAATTCACCTGGGATTGTTGGTATTGGAAAAATGAGACCAACAAAACCTCCATCAATGAAGTCAACCATAAAAGCAGTGGGTAATAAAAGTTTAACATCTAATATTTCAAGACATGTTGCAAGTTCTGAAAATGAAATGGACATTATACATGAGCACACAAAAACCGTTGAAAGCCACAAGTCCAGGATAAATACAAGAAAGCATAAGAAATATAAACAGAGTCAGAAATCAGTTAATATTTCCACCAGAAGTGATGCATTTCCCTACAATAAACAAGCAGAAATGGGAAAAGATGTAACTCATAAAATTCGTACGTTTATGTTTTCATCACAGACACCAGAAGTTTCCAGCCAACTACAAACTGACAATCAACTTTTGAGAAAACAGTCAAATAAGACTATTGAACTATATGCTCCGGGAAGATACCATGAAGAACATGCCATTTCAGATAAACCACATCTTCATCAATTTATATCAAATCCTATGAGATTTGTTGAGCATCCTCACAGTGATGATCATCAAACTTATAGCTTTTATGCACATAACTCAAACCCTTTTCCCAGCCTCAACTCAATTAACAATAAAAGTATTTTTAAGAAAACACAGAGTAAAGTACAAGATTCCCAGGTTCAACAAGACCATGTAAACACAAATATATTTTCAAAAGGTGAAATACCTTCCAATAACTTCAAGATCTCTCAATCGCTTCATTCTAATGTCCCGATCACTAGAGCAAAGATGTTTCCCAAGTTTTATAATTACAAGAATATAAACATGTACAGTCCTTATGGTGAAAAAGATTGGAATCCCCAGTCTCTTAACAGAGTCTTTCGCAACCCAGTACTACACCATTATGGAAACTGGATAAAGGGAAGATTTCCTGCAGTATCTGCTTCTTGAAAACTACTTATGGGCATCATTCCTGTCTCAAACAAAATGGGTGGGAGAAATGACCAAAGTCTTCAGCAAGTTTTGATGCCATTGATGAGCATCTAACCATCAAAACATAGAATAAAGGGAGGGAGATCTTTTCAAATGTAATTTACTTTAAACAAAGTAAAAACAGACATATTATACTTGTTTATATGTTTTTTTTTTTTTTTTATTTTATTTTTTTTTTGACAATATTGAGTTAGTGCATCCCAGTAATCAGAAAGCAAAATAAGTTAAGGAGAGGAGAGAGAAAATTGTCAACATATACAATCTTTATAAATTAAGGTCATATATATATATATATATATATATATATATATATATATATATATATATATATATATATATATAACTGGAGTTTCCATGTTCAAAGCCCTGACATTCAATATCATCACTATAACAGATCAAACTGTATAATTATTGAACACCTGTATGTCTATGAATTTCTTTAGCACCTGATTAGTTATTCAACCATTGAAAAAGACTCACTAAATAAAATTTATAAGTTAGCTTTAATTATTCATGAAATATAGAGTTTCATCTTGCATATATAGTTTTATTATTTAGTAAATATCAAATTTTATTTTCGATTGTAACAATTACCAACAGTAAAAAACTGCTGACATAATGCATACACAAAAGAACAAGAAAAACAAAATAAACACAAACAAAAAATTACAATTTTCTTGCCAACAACTTTATTTGACAACAATGCATAAAGAGCCATCAATGAAATCTTAAATAACACCAATGATGAAAGTAGAACATTTAAGTGTTCCTGGTGTTTAATTACTGAATAAGAGATCTAATCTTGATATAAGTTTTCCAGTGAAATTTAAAACACAGCATATACAGTGAAAAAGCCATTCTTCAAGTTACATATGGTAGAGGATTTTTTAAAGAATATAAAAGTGCATCTTAAAAGAATCCATAAAATTTGGCTTGAGATTCACCTCTTCTCTATTGTGACCATATTGGAGCAATTCTTGTCTAATTAATGAAATAATGTGAGCAAAATTCAAAGAGTAAATGGGTTTGGTCCTGAGCAGCAGTGTCTGCTGTGAGTTTTTGCCCCAAAACTTCAATTAAGATAATCAAATCTCACTGAAGATTTCTCTCCTCTCAACAAGAATGTGTTTCAATAAGATGAGAAATGAAGATTGAGGGAGAGAGAGAGAGAGAGAGAGACAGGTAGAAAAAAGAACGAAAGAAAATGAGGAACGTGTTGAAGAAAAAAAACATTTCTCTGTCACATGTCAAAGGGGCTATGAAGAGGATGATATAGAAGGTTAATTCACTGTAATTAGCTGGTTGATGATACTTTCACTTCATCAAGGCAAGTGACATGCACATCAAAAGTTGGAGTGTCAAAGAGGGAAACAGTCACCACCTAGTGTTTTGGCTCTTCACATTCAGCAGTTTTTAATCTGATAACTACCAAAGTAGTAGGTTACTCTCTCGGATGGTGGGCAGGAGATGGAACAAAAACCCTACTCATTAATCCAGCTGTGACAGCACAGATAAACATTACATAGAAAAATAATGCACTGACTGTGAGATATTTGTGCCCATGAATGAGGACTCAAATTATATCAGATCGGGCTATGAAGATGAAGGGCTCAAACCCGAAATTAAACAACTATAAATGATAATACAAAGAGTCGTTTTCATTCTGGACACAATGGATGGAATAACTGGAACACTCAACACAACTGGTCACGTCTTGAGCTGAAAAATAAAAATATATTTATTAAAAAGAAAAATAAGTAATCAATTCCCAAATTGCATAAACAATACTATTTCCAGTCAAAGTTTTAGAAGCATTTTTGCATATATGTACAAAATCATAAACATGATAGTTGGATTTAACAGATGGGTTTTTAATTAAATTATATAAAGTGCAAATATTAACTGATCCTCTCCAGTAATAATTCTTTTCACATTACCACTTTGTAAGCAACCTTGTGTAATGAGCAAAAATTGTCTTGCTACAACAGCAAGCAACCAACTGAAGTTTGAATTTCAAGATTGTGCTGTCAGGTCTTTCCAAAAGAGAAAATTACCTTGACTGAAACCGATAGTCAGGCAACAACAGTTGGGGAAGACTTGAAAAGAATGAAGTCAAAAGAGGTCATATTTGAATGGCACTAAAGTTAAAAGTAGTAGTAGTATTAAGATTAAAAACTTACTCTGAAATATGCTCTTCTGATGTCATTTGGTGTTACATCATTAGCAGCCAAGTATGTCCCCATAGCAGCTACACCTCCAAATGCTGCAAGAAAATAGTATACAACAGATTTTAGAGAGGAAGGAGTCTGCATATATGATTCAATTTATTGGCAATTTGTGAAATTAGATGAAACAAGTTACATTATCATTACTATAATGAAAATTCTTTAAAGAAAATCAATTAGAACAATTTAAAGTGATTATTTAAGTAATGAAAGAAAATTTACTAGTAAAATAAAGCTACCTAGAGGAATACCCAAGCCATGTCTTAGAATACTGGGGAATCTTCGTCCAATAAGTGCATAGAAGCCAAGTCCACCACTGGCACCTAAAAGTAAAAAAAAAGGGAAAATTCATAAAATCTAGAAAAAAAATAATATATCAGCATTTATGAACAAACAAGCACAAGTACACAAAGTTATACAGTGAAAACATTTGGGACATTAGAAAGGAAAAAAAAAGAAAGAAAAAAACCTAAATTTAGGGATTTGGATTAGGAAAAAAATGTTTATATCTATAGCAATATTTTAATATTTTTCTTTTATGATTTTAAAACTTTTTTTTTTAATGAACTAAAGACTGGAACAATGAGTAAACCATTATTTTTGAAATGTTGAAGTGATGAATATCGTCCTTAAAATATTCACAAGGTTTATTTTATTCTTAGTAATCTACAGATTATAGTATAAAAAGAAATTTCACTTTAGTTTAAGCCTACTTAAATTACATTATAATTCAATAAATCTAAGTTTGAATTGATTGGAAACTTAATTATCAAGAAAAAATACTAGATAGAAAATCATCTTAAATAAAAAGCAGTATAGCAGAAATAAACGCTAATTGACCAATTTTCATAAGCTAGGACTTGGGGGGAAAAAAACAAAAAAAAAAAAAAAAAAAAAAGTTTACTAGTAATTATTTCATTAACAGATCCTTGCTAAACTTTGCACAAAGAATAAATTATCAGTTGAAGTGGTTAATGTCATTTACTATTGCATGCATATTCAGTTGAATTTGGATTTGAGACAGAGGAATCTAGGCTGAATTAAGTCATTAACAAATCAAGAAAAGATTTGAATATTATTTGTATATCAACATGTAGCAAAAAAAAAAAAAAAAAAAAAAAATCAAAGAATGTGTGGGTCTTCAGATATTCTCAATTAGTAATATATTCACAATATTCCTTTTACCAGAAAACGATTTTTTGTTTTCTATACATCATAATGTCTTGTTTGATCCAAAGGACCTATTACTCATCTCACACACAAATGACACAGTGAAATAGGTGATCGAAGTGTGGTGGTGACATTACTCCTCTCTACTAGAAACAAGGGATGTGTTTACCAAACAAGTTTTAAAGGGATTAAATCATAATTACAGGTAAAATAAAGTCACCTTCATATATATATATATATATAAATAAATAAAATCAAATCGCTTGGTGGATTGGAAATCCTGAAAGATACAGTTGGAGGTTTCTGCTAACACTTAGACAAGAGGACATGGTTACTGTCTTAACCAGGTGCAGATTCAAAAGGGAACTTCACCTATTTCATACTATCATAACCAGCAGCAGAGACAGGAAATTATTGAGCCTTGTGCAAGTCATCATCATCATCTTAGAGCAGTGGTTCCCAAAGTGGGTAGCCAGAGAGTAGCACATTTGAACTACAACATACACCATTCACATTGTACCTGAAGCGTACCTTGCCTCCACTTTACAGTTTATCCCATTTATATTAGGTTGGTGCAAAAATAATGACGTAATAACATCATTTTTTTGACGTATAACGTCAAAAAACGACATTATTACGTCATTATTTTTGCACCAACCTAATATAACAATTATGAGAAATGCTAAGATACTAATTTGACATGTAATACTAGCACTGAGAAAATCCAATTAAAAGTTAACTATACTCCAGGGAGTGGTAGTTATAAGGCAATCCCATCCTAGAAGTGGCTGGGATTTGTTGCAGTGTGCATATCAGGATTAGCCTCTTCCTCTAAACTGCTGTTGCAATCTGGCACATATCTGCCATAGAATGTGCTTTTTCAGGATGACTATTTCGGTTGCCAGCTGCAACTCACACTGAGCAGAGCACTTTCTCTGACAAGCTGATCCATTTGAAAAGATTCAAAACAATAACATCCATGATTTACAAATATTGATATAAAATTGTAGATGATTGCTGAACCATGATATCTTGACCAAGGCCTGACATACACCCAATCAATTTACAATGTAATTAAAATGATGGTTTATACTCTGATTATTCTCTAGTGTGGAGATTTTATTTCAGTAAACCAAGTTAAACGTTAATTAAAAGTGTGCACAAAGGCCATTTTATGGAAGCATTTAATTAGCAATTATTAATGTTCTCTGCAGGCAGACCATGGATTCAAAATTAATTGGAAATTTGTTGCTTGATTTAACTGAAAATTGCTTTATTCTCTCAGCATTTTAACATCATTGTATTAATAAAAATTACACTAAGATTTTTCTTATATTGCAATAATGCATACAGCAGATCATTAATATTTTATTAATTATAAGTAAATGTTCAATTCATCACAAAATCAACATCTGCCAAGAATGGGTATTTTAGTTTAGAAAATAAATAAAAAGTAACAAAGTAAATTTAATTCTCTGAAAATAACCGAATTGTTCCAGTCTTATGATTAGTGTGTGCAAAAATGTACAACCACTTATTAATCTCTGAATATTCATGAACACATAGTATAATAAAATATATTGATAAGCAACTTTCTACAAGTCATGTGAACACATCTATCCTAGATAAACTTTTTTTTCTTACAGCTCTTGTGAAAAAGATTCATTTTTTTTGAATTCTTTCTTTCCCATGAAAGAAAATATTTTGTACTCGGGTAACATCCTTGTGAGGTTTTCTATAAACAATTTCTTGTATAAGCCAAGTACAAAAACAAACTTAAAGTTTCTTATTAAAAACAAGAGGGATGGTATTTTTCACTTCCCACTTTTAAAAATGAGTAAAACCTATAAAGTGAAATGTAATGTACAAGGCAAGCAAACTAAAAAGCAACTTTGCTTTCTCAAATTGTTGCAAAATATCAATTTTGCGCCTGACATGGATATCAAGCTAGCAACAGTGTTTGAAATAATTTCTCACATTCAATGGAGAAGGAATGGACACTATGTGATCATAAACACTCAGAGAAAAATAAATGGAAAGTGATATAATAATATATATGCACCTAATATGCATTTCCTAATGCTCTTGCACAATTCAATCTTTAAATAGTATAAAAGCAGCATACTTAAAGTTAGATTAAATCAGAAATTTTAAATCATCTCATTTACAAAGTTTTGCATCACTAATGGATAAAAACTGAACCACATTATACATGCCTAAATATTTCTGTAAGACTAATCAAAGTTATTTTGGTATAACTTGTCTTACATTTTTAACCTACATTATTGGTGAGAGACATTTCAAAAATCAAATTAACTAGATAAACACCAAAATCATTTTTTTTTCAAGTCCCTTTTCTCACTGATTTTTAAAATTTAGCATACTGTTAACACCAGTAATAAACTTAAGCAAAAAGCATAATGGTTGATTTTAAGCAGGAATATATCTTAAAGTTTTTTTTTTTAAATCATCTCTTTAAGAACAAATAAAAATCAAATGTATAATGGATTCTATGCCAATGCAAATATAAATATTTCTTTAATGAATACTGACCAAGTTCTCATATCTTGCCTTCTTACACTCAGTGAATATTATTAGGTTGGTGCAAAAATAATGACGTAATAATGTCGTTTTTTGACGTTAAAAAATACGCCAAAAAACGACATTATTACGTCATTATTTTTGCACCAACCTAATAGAAAACTAATTTTTCCATGCCATCAAATTATTTCAAGATTTCCACAATAAATACATTTTTTTCCAATTATGTTGTATGCTGATAATTTATGGAACTGGTATCTTCACTTCCATGCTCCATAAATAATTGTCATACCTGACATCAAGAAGAAGAAGAAAAAAAAAACAAAAAAAAAAAAAAACAACATCGGCAGATATTTTCTGATGATGCTTACTGAGTAAATGATTTGGGGGGAAAAGAATCTACCCAGTAAGCTAAATTTGTTAACATACAAAGCATCAAGATACTAGTAACATCTTGAAAGTAATGGCTTTTCTTGAAACTATTGGGTTGTCCTGAAAGTTCATGCCAATTTTTAAGGGAAATTAAAACAAAACAAAATTATGCCATTAAATGTTTATTCAACTAAAATATTGACCATTTTGTTGCACAACCTTTCTTCATTTTTCCTTCAACTTAGATTCCATCTTTCTGAGAATTTCAGTGGTTTCTTGGCAAAGAACTCATTATGGTTGGCTTTTTATGTTGCCCAAAAAATTAATATTTTTACCATTGAGAATATTTTGCAAGGACCTGAATAAATGAAAAATCTGAAGGAGCAATGGTGAATGGGTGGGTTAATACACATCATAGCCAAGCTGCAACAATTTTTGCTGGATTACCAAAGAAACATGAGGTCTGGCATAATTCTGAGAAAACAACACCATTCATGTTCACCAATTTTGGATGTTTTTCTTAAATTGCTACCTTTAATTTGTCCAGTTCAAGCAGAACTTTTCAGAATCAATTGACTGGTTATTTGGCAGAAGCTCATAGTACATGATTCCTTTCCAATCCCACCAGATGCACAGCATGACTTTCTTAGGATGAAGACATGCTTTTGAGGTGGCTAAGTTGGGTTATGTCATTTAGCTCAGGATCTTTTTTGATGAACATTGAGAATAATCCATTTCTCATCACCTGTCACAATTTGATAAAAAAAAAAAAAAAAAAAAAAAAAAATGCATTTTCATTGTGTTTATACAGCAAATCACAGATGAAATGCAATCCAAAAGATTTTCACTTAAATCATGTGTTACCCAAAATTCACTAAGTGCCCATGGATAGTGGATTTTGAAGTGTGCTCTAATCGGAAATATAAGCATATATCTGCCAATAAATTTGATGTGTTCTAATGTGTGGTACATGAATGACTAAAAATTGACATGAACTTTCAAGACAACCCAATAGAAGTGTTATTTCTTAGCTTGTCGAGTAAGTAAACATCACCTGCATCAAAACTAAAATATAAAGCATAAATCAAAACAAATGCCAATTTAGAAAAAGAAACCTAAATACTATTTTTATAACTTACAATAGCCTTCTGCATCTATTTTTTTTAAAAAACTAGTCCTAATATTAGGTTGGTGCAAAAATAATGTTGTTTTCTCACATGCTACTATGTGAGAAAACGACATTTTTGCACCAACCTAATATTAATGTAATTCTATTTAGTGTAGAATCAAAAACAGAAAGCAAATTTTATAGTAACATAATAGTTTGGATTATTTCATGACCAATTAAATGTCAAAATAAGCTTAATAGAGATTTATTTTCCTGCTCAATACCTCACATGTGTGAAACTATATAAACAAATATGTTTAGCTTACAGAATTTTAGGTTTATTTGCATAATTTTAAGAAGCTGCTATAACAATTTCACATTTGCATGCAGATTTATAAAAAGATGTCTGTGCAAGAGCATAGGCCAAGTTAAATGTAAGTAGTGTTTAGCTTAGTTTGCTAATTGTAGCTATAAAATAATGCCATATTTTGTTTTTTTTTTTAAATGTAAAAAAAAAAAAAAAAAAAACTATGAAAAGGGAAAAAGATAAAGAACACAAGAAGAGAGGAAGAGGAGGAGAAGGAGGAGGAGAAATGGTAGTTTACAGGTTGCCACCTCATATGTTGGATACATATATCCCAGCAAACTTCAGTAGCCATCTTGTCGCCAGTGTGATCACCAGCTTGATGTGGGCCAAAATCCTCTCATCTGCAAGAAACTGAATGTCAGCAGCAAAACTCAAGGCAACAACCTAAAACTTGCATTCAACAGAGACACTCTGAGTCATCATTTGAATTGCTGATTTCAATTAACTAGTTTCAATATTTTACAACAGTTTATGTCCAGGCATAATGATTAAACTGATATGAAGATTGGATAAAGCATTAAATTTGTAGGAAAAAAAAAAAAAAAAAAAAAAAAAAAAAGTAATGGTAATAGATTTAAATTTATAAAATATATATTTTTTTAAAAACTTTTATTTGAATTGAAATCAACAAAACTGAAACAATCATCTAACATTCACACATATTATACTATACTACCAGTGACCATAGTATACATGTATGAACAGCAAGGCTGACAATGAAGATAGTTTTTATTTTGGGAGTGACAATTGGAAGGTTTCATTTTTTTTTCTCTTTTAAAATATTCGATAAATCCAAATGGGTTGATTTTATAAAGTTGTTGCACCAGGCATGATAACAAAAAAAATTTAATACAGCATGAATATATATATATATATATATATATATATATACTGTTAACATAAAATTTATCTAACACCAGAATAACTAAGGTTTCACTATAACAAAATAGTAAGTACAATCTTATTTTAACCATATAAAACTATCAAACATTAGAACTATAAAATAATCTTCAAGAAAATACATGAAATTATCTTGAAGACCAGTTATTAAAACTAAGTGAACATAAAATACAAAATTTTATTTGCACTATACAAAACTAAACATTGCTCTGGCAGAAATTGTAAATGCCAGCAAATGTCAACATAAAAGCCATTTAAAAAAAAAAAAAAAAAACAAAAAACCATGAAATCTACTCAAACAATTCTGTGCAATTTTGAACATTACTACATATTTTAAGTTTACCTAGAAAAACAATCAAGCCTCTCTCATCAGCTTTTTCCAGTTAAAAATAAAGTTTTACTAAGTCTATAATGTAACTAATTTTTTCTATACATTTTGGAAATTTACATTAGATGTTTACATCTAAGACAGCGGAAAATTTACAATAGAAAAAATAAAAAAAATTACATTTAACATGTGTAGAGTTGTCTGAATGAAAACTCACATTTTTGTAAAAACGATATAAATTTTTGTTTTAATTACAATGCAAATTTCCAATGTGTAATGGATACTTACCATAAAAATATAATTTAGACATTACTAACAGCGCTCTGATGTGTATACAATTCACATTTACAGTGAATGTTTAACCACAAACATGGCTAAATGCTATCTTAAATCTAAGAAATGAAATTCATTTAAAAATAGCAAAGCTGATAATTTTGACTTAATCATCGTTTATTTACTAACATTTTGAAAACATTGTTAAATGTTTGTACAACTGACTCTTTTACAAGGAAAAAAAAAAAAAAAAAAAAAGAAAAAAAGTAAATAGATTGCCTCTTACATATTATATAAATAAATATATAATATAAAATGGAGACAATTGTAATAAATATTTTTTAAGTTATTGAAATTGTATATTAAATAATACAACTATTGAATTATATGATAAAATTTAAATGATATTGAAGGCAAAGTTAAGAGTCAGTTATACAAACAGTTGAAAAAATGCCTAAAACAACTTTCAATTATTCAGAACTGATAGCTTAGAGAGAAATTTTCCACTACCTGGTGCAACTTGTTAAAACAAATTGTGATGTTTGTTTCTCACCAAGTGATAAATGGAAGGCCCTAAATTTCTACTTGTTTATCAGACTGTATATAGACAAGAATATACAGATATTTTTATGGTAATAAGAATTACCAAAATTAAGTCTACATACATCTGTAAACTGGTGATTGTGATTAGATTTAAAACAAGGCCAGGGAAAGAAGAGACTTTGAACCATAAAATATTATAAAAGAAAAGTCTTTCATAGTAAAATTATGCTTAAATAGAATAAAAATTACTTTTTATGAAGCAAGGTGTGTCAGTTTGCCCCAAAATGAAAAATAATACCCAAGGTATAAAATTAATTTTTAAAAAATGAAAAAATCTTTCTTGAAGCTCTTTATTTTAACCTCAAGCTAATAGATTTTTATGTCAATAAGCAAAATATTTTGCTGTATTTCAAAAACAAATGTAAATTGACTGGAAGTTTTTTTTTTTTTTTTTTTTTTTGCTAATATTAGTGCCCTTTAGTTTTTCATCACAATAAAAAGACTTCCAAAAATAAAATATACTTTTTCTGAAACTTTGAGGGATATTAGCCGATTTAAAGCACAATATTGGAGGTACCTAAAATTTTATTAAAGACATTTATATACAAATGATATTTTAAAATATCAAATTAATCTGGATAGCTATTAAAAGAATGTATGTGTGCTAATTTTTCTTAAGTTAAAGGAAATATAGAAAATAGTTTATTCCTAACATCAATTATTGACAAAATAATACTATCAGGTGGAAAACTGAAGTGGATTTTAATAGAATCTATTTAGTATCAAAATTTTAAAAAATCCTCTTATAGTCAAGGTTTTACTTAATATTATTAATAATTTAAAAAAGTATGGAAACGTCACTAAACGTTATGAATTTGAAAACTGAAGTCGAAAATGAAAAATCTATGAAGAGAACTAAAAAAAAAAAAAAGAAAAAAAAAAAAAGCAATTCCATAAAGAAAAAGAAAACTAAAGGCCAAAATTGATCAAGAGAAATGGATTTAAGTGAAATGATGGTGAGGTACAAACATCACAACTTGGAAACAGGGATATTAACAAGGATGTCCAATTATTAAAACGGGGGAGATTAAGTTTAGAAGAGTGTGGATGGGATTTCATTAGAAGAAAATTATATTCTTTAGTGCTGTACATACCAAAGGAAAAAGCTGCCATGGACATCACAACTGCTTGTTCATCTCGGCTCTGAATTAAAGAAAAACAAAATTATGCAAAAAAAAAAAAAAAAAAAAATTTTTTTCCATCTTTGAGATTACTTAGCAAAATAATAAAAAGTAAAAATCTTTGTTTTTCAGTTTTATTTTCGAGTAAGATAGAACAGCTTCACTGTAACTGAAAGCTTATTTTCCTATATTTCTCTTTTGACACAGCATTGAAGATTTGATTAGCTGCTGCAACAACATAGTTGTTGTTAGCTAGCATTAGCAATGGCAGCTACTGCTGTAGCAGCAGTAGTAGCAGCTTCTTATCCCACTACTACGGCTGCTATTTTATTGCGCACATATTTTATATGCAAAAATATAGAACAAAAATCAAAATTCTGTCCTAATTTAGCAGCACGCAAAAATATTTTGCTTTATTTACTGAAAATGAACAATCAAATAAGCAACAATCACAGATTTTTTTCACATTCCAAATAAATGCGTCATTCATTTAAAAAAAGAAAAAAAAACAATGCAGTGGAAAACCTGTTAAAAATAATAAAGGATTTTTTTTCTTTTAATACCTAACCATGAAATTTAAAAAATATTAATTGAAAAGTCTGTAAAACGGTAGAGGAAATCAAGTGCATTTATTTTCGGTTTATTAGATGATAATTTGGAATTTGTTAAACACGCACTCGTGCTGTCAGTGTAGAGATGTATTGTTGATTCAGTCAGACAGTTGGAAAGTAAAGGTAATCCTTTCATTTTAATAATTCTTTTCCTCCTCTTAAATAGCAGTAGTCGGCATTTGATCTACTCTCCTACACAATATTTCCTCAATGTTACCAATAAGAGGCAGACATGAAGCAGCAGCAGGCGGAATACACACCAAATAAATAAATAAAAAGGTGAGGGAAGGGACATGCAACCGCTGTTGTTGTTGTTGTTTTTGTTGTGGGGGGGAGAGGGAGGGAGAGATAATAAAGAAATCAAGTGTGGTCCCCACATAAATTAGGGGAAATAAATTACTACCAGAGAAGAATACGTGATCACTGGCACGATTTTCTAAGACACATTCCTTGGTTCACAGTAGTAGTCATCAAAAAAAAAAAAAATACTGCGTGTGAGGAATTGTTAATATTTTTTCAAAATCCAGTTTTTTGTAGAATAGATGAATATTCATCTATTCTACAAATATATATTCTTAGAATCAGACGAATGATGAATTGCTATAGAGATCGTATTAATTATAATTAGCTAATTTTATGGAATTTCATAGTTTTTTTTGCTATTGTTTATATTTTTGTTGCTTATTAAATCTTAAAAAAAAAAAAAAAAAAAAAAAAAAAGGTTAATTTTTTTTTTTTTACTATACACCAGCATCCTTTAAGTGAAACTGTTTTTCCTATGGTTTTTTAATAAATCTGAACCTAAAAACTAGTTTTCTGTTTTGAAGATCAGAAGGAAAAAGGGAGATGGGTGTATACTTATAGTAAAAAAAAAAAAAATTTAACGAAGAAATAAACTTAGTCATTGCTTTTAAATTGCATAATTAAAAAACAAGAAACTAAAAATATTTCTACTTTCAACACATCTTGATTTTTTTTTCTCCAATTGATAGTTTTGAACGATAAGGCATTATGAAAAAATGTTATTTTTGTTTTATTGAATCTTACTGTTTTAGTGATGGAAAACCTTTAAATTAAGGAATACATTTTTAACTTAATTCAATTCTTTCAAAGGACATCTTTGTTCAATAAGCGTTGATAACGTCTCTAGTTCTTTAGAAAAATAAATAAAACATTTTAAAAAAATATAATTTTAATGATGTAACATTATCGAATATGTTTTCATTAAGATAAAAATAGTTTAAATCAAAGGTTTTTTCCCTCTTTTAGAATCTTAAAGAGAAATTTACCCAAAAAACAAGTACCCACCCTTTTACACTACACTACAGCCAATTGACACCATTTTAGTTTAAGAACTAGTGAAAAATACAAACAAGAATTTGCCTAATATTTTATGTCTAAGCTTGTTTTAATCTTATTCAGATTATGTTTTTAGTGGTTTACTTTAAAAATAAAAGAATGGGGAAAAATATTATAAAACATGGTAAATATTAAAAAAACAAAATGGCAGATGGAATTTGAATCTAATCAACATAAAGATGCTACATAAAGTGAAAAAAAAAATGTGTTTAGACACAAAATTCTGCATGTAAATAATTTAGGAATTAAATTATATACGATAATTAAAAGTTTATCTTCAAGTTTAATTTTTTTACCGAATCAGTTGAACAACTAAAACAGATTTTCTTTTCTCACCACATAATTTTAAAAAAAATTGTTAACAACCCATTCTCTGCTGGTCTTGAATAATAAAAAAACAAAACAATTACCTCTTCGATAAATCTTACCTTGTCGGTGTTGCAAGTAATGTCTTCGATTATAGTCTGCAATGAAGGGCACGCCATGTTCTCTTCTTATTCTTCACGGAAATCTTTGATGAAGGATCAAAAAAAGATAAACACGTCTATCACAGCAGCGGAGAAAACGAAATGAACGTCTAATCAGAGCGAAGTGTCCAGTCACAGTGAGAAAATCAATTGCTGCAGTTGTGACGCGTGACGTGGCGCTTACTGATTGGTCCAGAGGTGAGCACGTTCAGCCTTTTCTTTGTCGTTTAATTATGTTTTACTCTGCATTAATTATTATTATTAGCCCCGACATCTTATTTTTAAATCAGATTCAGACGAGCGCGACATTTTGCTGCGGTTTCTTATTCTAGTCGAATAAAACTATACATGTTTGATTTTATTGTGATCATATTTCGAAGAAAGCCTATCTATACATTTTATTTTTTGTATCATGTAGGTTTCACGTGATCAGGCCGTGAGCATCACGTGTACACGTAAAATTTTGTTACCCGAAAAAAGTGAAAACTAAAAGTGAAAGCAAGATGCGAGGGTGACATTTTATTTTTACATTGATAGCAAAAGAAAATCTTTTTTTTCTAACAAAAAAAAAACCCAACTTCGTGTCTATCTTGTATATGACTAAAAAAGAAAAGACTAAACCAATTGTACTCACTGCTTACCTTTCCAATGTCATTGCTAACTTAAATAAAAAATGAATGAGTCGGAAGGATTTTTTTTTTTTTGTTTCTCAAATATTTCGTGGGTGGAAGTGATGTTGAACAGTTTTGCTTTGTGGAAAATGTAAAAGTCATTAAAAATCAAATTTGTAATAAAATATTCTTGTTTTTATTACTATTTGTGGTCTTTAAAAGTGCGGAAGAAACAAAGAAACAAAAGCAAAAGATCAAATAAGGTTGTAAATAAAATCTAAGATTTAAAAAAAAAAGAAACGTACAAAATTTAAAAAAAATAGATAAAGTAAAGAACAGAAATGTGAAACATCAGATACGAACCATCAATGAAAAATAATACTACATAAAAAAAAAGAGGGAATGGATGAACGATACAAGAAGAGAAAAGTGGGAGAAAGCATTAAAACAGTACAGGAAGAAAGAGTAAGACATAAAGGAAGAAGAACAAAAATCGCAGACAAAAGAAACATAAGCGTGAGAAGGGGGTGGGAGGAATAGCGCACGTTGTCTCTTGTTAATTAACCACTGCTGCTGTCAGACTACATTATTTATTAATAGCGTTCAGTGGTAGGATAAATAAATTCCTTTGAGGGAGAAGAGTACTACTACTGTCTACAACTGGAAAAACATTATTCTTGCTTGACCTTGTCTTTCTTTTTTTTAATGATCGCGGCCACACAAACATTTAAACAGAATTCTATTTTGTACTAATAATGTGAAAATAATTTTTTGACCATATCGGTTTTAACAAAAAAAGGCAACAAACAAATAAAAAAAAAGGAATTAAAATTTTAAGTCAAAACAAAAACTCATAGTGAGTCTATGAGTTTTTTTAAGTGAACTTAATGAGTTTTTTTTTTTTATGAGAGGCACGTAACAAAAAATCAAGAGGGCCAACAACCAATCGAGGAATTAAAGAAAATTTAATACTAACTTAATTAAATTTAAATATTATTTATTTTAATTAATTAACTAATCTTTAAACTTTACATGTTTTTTTAATCATAATGTTATGCCATTTTTAATTGGGTTTTACTTTTAATTATTACGTTTTTTATACACATTGTCATTTGAACTAAACATAAGAAAAAATTTCCATGTCGATTTAAGGGAGAACTAATAAAAATAATAATAATAAAAGAGAGCCTTTTTCTTTCTTTTTTTCTTTATTTTTTTGTGACAGCCATAAAAACTGATTGGGAAAGAGGGGGAAGTATTTCTAAAACTGTTGTGTAACTGTCCTAATCCCAATTGGCCAGAATTTATTATTTAAAAGTAAAACTACTCTACAGGATCGACTTGGGGTAGGTACAAATATTGTTAAAAATTCTTGCAATCATGCGGAAGCATTGCCAGAATCCTGGTTGAGTAGGCTGGGAAATGGGTGAGAAAGTCTGATGTTATGGAGTCCCGAAAGTTTCTATGACCCCAGAACAGACATCACTGGGGAAGCATTTTGGTGCGCAACATATGCGTATGAAACGAATTTGGTGTAAAAATAGGTTAGACGTCTCGCTTACCCAGTGTCTGAGCTAAAAATCTGTTTTTAAATAAGTGAAACTACGTAAAAAAAAAAAAACTTTTTTTTCTTCTTCTATTGATTTAAAAAAAAGATAATAGTTGGCTGTTGAGATTTTTATTTAACATATGAAAAAAAGATCCGACTTGATAGGACTAGGACACCTTCAATGTCGCGTCATGAGATTTCTTTGCTGATCAACATGATGAGGGTGACCCAACAAAAATAAATGTTATCCTGACTTTCAAAAAACGATATGTCAGGATGATATCAAATATTGTAAGATGAAAAACTGCAAAAATGAAAATTTCTTGTTTATGTTTATCTTGCTTTTCATATTCAATGAAAAATTGATTATAAAAGTGTTCAACACAATTTGTTGCTCTAAGTCTAATCGGTTTGTAAAAAGAAAAAGAAAAAATATTTGCACCCACATTATTGAATTAATGAGAAACTAGAAAGGCTGTATCATGTAGGGATCAAAACACTCAGATGAGAACATACGTGTGTGTGTGTGTGTACGCGTGAGCGCGCGCGCACACACACACACACACACACACACACACAGAGAGTCCCAGAACTCAGGGTAGGTCCCCCATACTGTAGCCATAACAGAACTGGGTGTGCCTAGCTAGCCTAACGAAGTCCATCCCTCCTCAGGTTGGTTTTGAATTCAGTTTTTCTATACCTAGACTGGTGGCCACCCAAGTAAACTATCTGTCCTGTTATTTAACCCATAGCCTGAGGGAGAAGAAGAAATTGCTTAATCAGTAAGTTAATGCTTTTCTTGAGGTCATTTGTGTGAAAGTGAATGCAACAAACAAGTTTGGAATTTCAACTCAGTTCACTGATTCCATTTTCCATGCCAATAATTGTTGTTAGATGCACATTCATAAGATAAGAATACCAATCCTAATAGTTATAAAAAGCCTTTACTTTCAGTAATGATGTTTGTTCCTGACCACTGAACTTTTTGTTCTTGAGACATAAGATTGTACCAAAACTTGGTGGGATTTGTGAAAGCATCTTATGACAATGTCTGTTTCCATCATATATTGCTTATGATTTTGTGCATATATTATGTAAGGATTAAAAAGAAAATGCACAGAGCATTAATAAATATAAAATAAATATTGATATAACAAAATATAATAATACAGAAAGATAAGGTGAAATTTGAAGTTTCAAGAGTTCAAGTGTAAAAGTCCTGGGACATACAAAAGAGTCAGGGAGGAAGTAAATATATATGTATTTGCATATATCCAAATAAAGTATCTACCTATTTAACAAGGTATGCATGTCTTCAGATGTAGCAGGACAGTGTTTAAGATCGCCAGTATCTGGGTATGACTGCAACATCAGAAAATGGAAAATAATTAACCGATTCTGATTTTTCCGTCTTATTATATACATATCTAGAGATCCGATTTGAAAGTGCCACTTCACTTCTCAGCTCATAATTAGTGACCTTATATCCTGGTAAGAGCAACTCTTGCTGCTGATTTACTTGCTAGACTAGGATGGTTATATCCTGGTCAGGATCGTTTCTAAGTGTTTGGTTGAAATATGACTTCATGGTCTACTGATTCTGAAAATACACCTATTTTTAGAGAAGGTTAAATTTTGTTCTTCAGCATCTTTTATTATTTATTTATTTTTCAATCATTACAAAATCAAATTTAAGTCTAAAAATAAGGCATTTAAGGCCAACTATGTTTAATGTTTACAGCAGAAAATGTCTGAAGCCAAGTCAGGCAATAAAAAAAAATTCCTTTCACCAAGTTCAAAAGTAGTTAATGTAAAAATACAACTGTATTTATTATTCCTTTTTTTCCTATCTGCAAAAATTTGTTGTTTCCATATGTAATTATTTGATATGAATCAATTTTTTTATGTATTTGTTTAATAAATTTTATCCATGACATCATGGATTATATAAATATCTCATAAATAATGGTAATATATTTAATCCCTGAAGTTCAGACAATATATATATTTATATATTTAGCTTTTATGTTGAGAAAGAAGCTAAAAAATAAATTAAATTATATTAAATTAAAAATATGTAGACTTCCTTAAATATTTTAAACAAAAACTGAACAAATTTGAAAACAGTTCAGTAGTTTTATGATAAATTAATGTGTCAAAAATATATTGTATTAATTATGTGGAAGCTAAGAGTCAGAACATCTAACATATTTTTACTTTCTAGAAGTTTTGTCAGAATTTTTTTTAGTTAGGTTTACATAAATTTCATATTGAAATTAAATATTTCGAAAATATACTTGCTTATTTTTTTGATTTAGTTTGACATAAATTTCATACTAAAATTGTATATTTTGAAAATATACTTGATTATTTTTTAGAATTAGGCTGACATAGATATATTGAAATTATATACAGTGCAATCTCTGTTCCCGAATGTCTCACATGTTGAACAAATTGGTTTTCAAAGAGAATATTCGAGATGAAAATACCTCGGTTATCAAACAAAATTTCGGTTCTTGAACAGCATTGTTGAACCAAGTTAACCTGAACAGAACCATTTCTTAGTTGACCGCTCTGTATACATCTGTGTGTTGTGCTTTTCTTTTCCAATTTTATTGTACTGTACCTTTTTTCTCTTCATTAGACCTCAGTCATGGCTCTAAAGAAATCTAGCAGTGATATTGGTAAAGGAAAAAGAAAAGTTGAGAGAAAAACAATTGTTGATTATATTGTCTCTATGATATTGTCTCTTCCAACTCAGTTTCATATGGCAAAATCAATGATCTATACTATTCTTATAAATAAAGAGATGATCATGTCTTTCCTTCCCCTTTTCCAAACAATAACATCTCTTTCCTTCCTCTTCCATTTACCCCATCAACTCTCCTATATACAGGTACGGTAAAATTGAAGTGTTTATCTATATCTGTTTAATATTGGGTTTGCTTCTTTTTTTTCCTTAGATTTAATGATTTTCATTAGTTTTATGTATTATATGATTTTCATTAGTTTTGTGTATAAACTTGTGCACAAAGTACTGTTGTTAAAGTTTAAATAAGCAATCATCTTGGGACCAGGAATGGATTAATCAATTTTACATTGATTCTTATTGGAAAAATAGTTTCAGTTTACGAACAGACTTCAAGGACAAATTAAATTCGTGAACCGAGATTCCACTGTATTTTGAAAATATATTTGTTCATTTTTTGTATACAATTTGAAAGAAAAATGTTATGAATTATAGTTTTTATTTTTAATACTTACACGTTAGAAAATTCAAAGCATGAATTTTATGTAAAGTGAATAAAAGAACAAAAGAAATACAAAATATAAATGTAGACATTAAAAATGTAAGTTAATTAGGTTGCACTTATAATTAATTATTAGTGTGATTGGGACAAGAAAGTCGGACGATTACATTAATTACTATGTCAGTCAGTCAACTTAAAACTAAAAAGGTGTTATAAACAACAAAACAAAGAATTATGCTACAATACAGTGACCAATAAAAAAGTAGGTAATTCGAACTTTTACTTTGACACAAAAAATGTCAGTGTGTCTTGGAAAAATACATGAGCTATATACTTACTAGGGCACTTTGGCATAGGGTAATGCGAGCTAGTCAGGATGATTAATACTACTAAGTAGTGAGTTTGATCCTCATTAGGAACCCTTCATTGTGGCCTTATGCCAAAACTAAATCCATATCTTTATGTTAAAACTTAATGGAAACCTGAATTCCTCGTCCTAGGTATGACGATTACATCTAGCAGTCAGCGAACCAACTCTTAATTGTTGTTGTTCCCAGATCCTATCTGACCTTTGGTGGTAGCACTGGTTAGGGTCCAACATTGGGTAAATAGTGAAAATAAAAACCAGCACATTTTTATAATAAAATGATCAACAATACATTTTTATAGCAAAATGACAATCAATGCAACACTAAAAAAATATAAAAATACGTTTTTATAGTAAAATTACCAACAACATATTTTATGATCTACAAACTATATATCTAAAAAATATACCTTTACTCAAAAAGTATAAAATTATGTACAAAATATATTCAGTTGAAACCATAAAATTGCATTCAAAATATTTAGATTTCAGCATTAAATAATAACCCATAGAGGTTCATATGTGGCTAAACAAAATCAGCAATAAGAACTTATTAATTCTTGCCAAAAAAACTCTTCACTTTTTTCATTGGATTTACCCCAAGCAAAGCAATAAACTCATTAAGACACAAGGGGTTACTGAGTGTGAAGGAATTAGAAAACAGAGACATTACTAAGGAGCAAAAATAGAAGAGTAATCAGGAAGTAATCAGGAAGACAGTAGATAGCAATTAACATTGCATTTAAATTTTTTGAAGATCAAAGTTGACTGGAAAGCATGGAGCCAGAAGAGAGTTCCACAGGCAAGAAATGAGAGAAAAGAAATTGTTAGCATAGAACTTATGATTATATCTAGCCAAATCAACTGTAAGTTGATGAGATCTTGTTGCCAAACTAGTACTGCACTTAAATTCATAAAGTCTAGGTACCATAGCAAAGTGATTGAAGCCAAGACAACCAAGTCAGGTCCAATAATATTGCTGAGCTTTCTTTGGATTTTATCAAGAATCTCTGAATATATAGAAGTAGCACTGGACCATATGTGGCAGCAATATTTTAAGCATGGGTGAATGGTAGACTTATAGATATGTAAGATGGATTCTGGAGAGAAAAATTGTCTCATACAACACAGTGAACTAACTTTCTTAGCAGCTGACCAAGCAATGAATTCAATATAATCTTTCCACTTCATGTCAGCCAAGAGTGTTAACCTAAGAAGGCACGATGAGTCACTGTCCTGGAGGTTAGAATCAGCCATGCCGAGGAAAGGCAGAGAGCAATTTCATTTTGGAGGCAGTAAAAATAACAAGCTATTCTTTACCCCATTTAACAACAGACTCTAGGTCATTTTTGACTCAGCCACCAATTTGACCTTACCTAACTGATCAGACTTACAATCAAGCCATGAATAAATGGTTGTGTCATCAGCAGAGATACTAAGTTGAAAGCTGATGCCATCATAAAGGTTGTTAATGAAACCTTTGTGTGTTCACATCACTGGTAACTATTCTACCTGTTTACAGTAATGCTATTATCTGAACAGCTCTGACACTTCCTCAGATTTCCTGTTTTTCAAACTTTTCTCCCTAGACTCTTTGAAAACCATTCCCAGTACTCCAATAACAACTGGTACTTTTATGTTTTACATTTTTCTTGGTAACTTGACAATATCAATTAATCTATAATTAAATTCACTATCTGGCATATTCTTTTTGTTTATTGCTATCTCATCCTGTCTACTGAATTGGATTAGGAGAGCCACTTGAATTTCCAGAGAATTTTGTTTTATTCTTTAAGACAGATTCTGATCTGATGTATATACCATTGGGCAATATGACTGAAATGCAGTCACTTGCACAGTTTCCAGTCAATCACCTTTCCCACCCTATCATACATATTCTTATATTATTTTTGGGATAATTTGCTACATTTTCAGATTATATAGATGATCATCTCATCTTCATTTCCACACAGTCTACATTTGAGGTTCTGCTCACTTTCATATATTTTGGCCTTTATACAGTTGCTTAAGAGTTTGACTCATTTTCTATTTTAAAATTTTCCATACATAGCCATGTCCATGACAATTTATCAACTATTTTTCCCATTTTTCTTCTGAAATGTCTATTATTATTTTTTCTTCTTCTTTGATTTCTATTGTATACTCATTTCTTGCGGGGTCAGAAATGACATTTTCTACTGAACATTTTTATTAAAAAAAATAAATAAAACAACTTAAGAGCACACATATTTTACATAAAGCTCTTCATAATGTGTGAGCTGTAATTGCCAGGAATTGCTTCAATGAGTATATCAGAACTTTTTCCAATCAATCTGATGGCCCCAACTCCAATTAGAATTATTGATGTCATGTGTTACATTTCTGAGATTTCCACTTCAAAATCCTTGTATTTTGATAGTTTTTTGAAGAGCTTCAGAGATACATTACAATCTGCAGGGACTTCCATGTCAATAAGAAAGCATATTCTATTTTTATGGTTTATGATCATGATGCCTGGGCATCATGATGCCTAGTTTCAATTTTTCTGTCTGCGTGTATTGTAAAGTCCCATAAAATTGTTACAGGTCCTATCTTTGTAACTGGGTCTGAATGCAGTTCATACCAGTTTCTTTTAGTTTCCTTCCATTAAAAGTTGAATATTTTCCAGTATAGATATTGGCCCACTATCATGTCAAGAGTTTTATATTCAGTGGGTGCCAATATCGTGCAACCTGATACAAGATGATAAATTGTTTCTGTATATCTATCACAGAATCTGCATTTTGGCAACACAATTTTTCAGTATATATGCTTGGTAATTTCTAGTTAAGAAGCATTGGTCCTGTGCAACAAGAATAAAACCTTCAGTTTCAGCTTTTAACCCTGCACTATGTAATCACTGATCAGTATAAGGTTTTATTATTATTATTATATCATTATCATTTGTGGATACTATGTTTCCTGCTTTGCATCCTTTGCATCCAAACTATGGTATTTAGGCCGTATAGGAGAATTGTCATTTAATTGATAGCACTTTTCTTAATATATGGGATGTTCCTAGTAGGGTGATTTTCTGGGCAACTTGTATGTTGATATTAGTAAAATTGTCCATTCCTTTTCTCACAAGGCCCAGAGCTCTGATTACTATTGGTACAGTTTCAATTTTTATTCACCACATCCTGTTAATCTCAAACTCCATATTTGGACAATTTCTCGATAATTTTTCTTTGAGGTGTTTCTCTCAAATGGTACTGCTATGTCAATAAGCATACACTTCCTGAATTTCTTGTCTTTTATGATAATATCAGGTCTGTTGGTTTTTATTTCCCTGTCAGTTTGAATTGGCATGTCCCAGAGGATAGTTACATTGTTATTTTGGGTAATTGTGTCTTGTAAGTGGTTACATCATCTCTCATTGGTTTGATTTTGTGCTTCTTGCATATCTTCCAGTGCACATATGTCTCTACATTGTTATTATTATTATTATCATTATTTTCTTTGATTTCTGTTGTATACTCATTTCCTTCTGGGTGAAGGGGGTCCCATCTAGAGACCTAAGGTCAGAAATGATATCATGACATTTTTCACTGGACATTTTTATTAAAATAAATAAAACAACCTAAGAGCACACATATTTTACATAGATAAAACACCTCATAAGGTGTGAGCTGTACTTGCGAGAACAATTTTTTTGCATTTCTTTAAGGCATGAGCTACTAGGAATCCTTTCAATGAATCTATTCGAACCTTTTCCAAACCCAGAGCCTCAACTACAACTGGAATTATTGATGTCCTCATGTGCCACATTTTTGAGATTTCCACCTCAAGATCCTTGTATTTTGATAGTTTTTGAAGATCTTCAAAGATACATTACAGTCTGCAGGAACTGCCATGTAAATAAGAAATCACATTCTGTTGTTGTTTTTTCTTTTTATTATTATTAATAATAATAATAATAGTAGTAGTAGTAGTAGTGTTTCATGCATTCACTCTATATGCCTGAGGATTATCTTGGAAGACTGAATGTCAACAAGTCTTTTTAAAGTTTTGTTTTTGTTGCTATTGTTGTTATCATCATCATTAACATCAACAACAACAACAACAACCTAAAATTTTCAATTTGTTCTTACAATATTGCTTGTTAGAAGAACTGTCACCAAGGTTTGAATGTAGTGTGGAGGGTGCTGGAAGTACATGCCCCTCCCCTCCTGGAAATACTTTGTTACTCTGTCCTGTGATAAATGATATGAAGTAATTTTAGTTTGCAAGTTTTTACACCTCCACTCTAATTTAAAAGCCACACCCTCCCCCCATCAGAACAATCTGGCAATGAGCTGCCTGTTAGTAACCTAAAATGTATCTATTACTAATAAACTTTAGTTCTGTAGGTTAATTTTTTGTCTTTTTCTTTACATGTCTGTTCGAGTTTGGCAATAATTCAAATGGCATTTCTTTATTCCAATTCAAAATGGTGGAAAGGAGATTCCATTATTTTAAATAATGGAATACAAAGAAATGTCTATTTTCTAAAGGTCCTTCCTCTATATTGGCTTTGTGAAAATTTAAATGTTTATCTGTGAATTTCATTCATATTTCCCTGTTTCCATTTTCATTTCAATTTAATTTTCTTTAAATTCTATTCAGATTTAGAAAGAATTTACAGACATGTGAGTTGACTTATAATAATGTATGTATAAATTTTTCAGGCATCATATATGTATAAACAGGGACACACATAGACAGACAGATGCACATGCTCAAATAGCAAACATAACTATTTATTTTTAGAAATTTATATTGAGTGGAGGACAAGAACAGTACATTTTTTTTTAATCAGAAAGAGCAATACAAATGCAAAGAGATGTATAACTATATTTTATAGATTATGCAAAAGCGTTTGACAAGGTATGTCACAAAGAACTATTTGAACTGCTAGGTAAGCTTGATTTATTTTTTAAGGATATTAGAATCATACAGAATTTATGCTGGGAGCAAACCATTTGTATGAGGATAGAAAATGAATTCAATAAATACAAAAAATAGAAAGAGGCATAAGACAAGGATGCATCTTCTCACCAGACTTATTCACCTTTTACAATGAAGCAATTCTGACAGAATTAGAAGTCCTACCAGGATTCATTATTGGTGGCAACAATCTTAACAACATTAGATATGCAAATGACTCAGTGTTGATAGCAGAGATATTGATAGAAAGAAAACTACAGGAAGTTTTAGAGAGAAGGTAGTAAAGGAAAGCAAGAAAGAACTAAACATCAATTATAGGAAGAGAGAATGTATGGTTATTAGAAAAAGGAACAGCCCAACATGTGAATTCAAAATTGGAGACACCAACATTAAATATGTGCAAAAATTTAAATATCTAGGAAGTATTTTAAAAGAGGTTTGGAAAATGCCACACTGAAATCTGAAAACACAATGGAATAGCAAAAATGCCTTCCATATGCTAAGCAAAGTATTAAGAAATAGGGAAATTTCATTAAAAACAAAAAAAAAAGTGTGCTAAGATGTTATGTAAAATAAGTCTTCCTATAGGGCTGTGAATGCCAGGCCATTTTATCGCAGTTGGAGAAGAGACTTGAAGCAACAGAAATATGGTTCTACAGAACGATGCTGAGAATACTATGGACTGAACACGTGAGCAACAACAAAGTCTTAGAGAAAATAGAAACAAAACAGATACTTATACATAGCATCAGAAAGAGACAGTTGAAATTTCTAGGGCATGCAACGAGGAAAGAGGGTTTGGAGAATTTGACACTCACAGGGCATACTGAAGGCAAGAGGGACAAAGGAATGCAGCACATAACCTACCTAATGAGCTTGTGTAAATGGTTAGCAGAACAAGGATTAGGAGATATAGCAAAAAGACATGCTTTATTAAAGGCTACAGATGACAAGAAGTTGTAGAGAGCCATGATCACATACATCATGAAGTAACATGGCATATAGAAGAAGATATTGAGTTGCCAACAAGTTCATTTAGTTTATTATTAAAAATGAAAGACATTTTTTTTTTAATTTTTGGCATTAACTTTACTGTTTCCTCACTATTTTCTGCCATCTTTATCTTTTAGGTAAGTTCATGATTCCATCCTCCTAGAACTTTTCTATTTCTCTGAAAAGAGTAGTTCTCAATACCTTTTGTAATTTACATAAGAATTTAAATTATTACATTAAGTGAATTCTTTAAAGACAGGAATAAATGCTAATCTATACAAGTAATTTTTACGTGATTATGAAAAAAACATTAAGACAAACTTTATTAAGGGCTACAAAATGCCTTTAGTAAAGAAGATGGAATATTATGGCTTTCTATTAAATAAATTGTGTTATAAGTCGAAATTGCCCAATAATGGTTTTGCAGCATATCAACAAAGGGTTTGTACTGTACCACACTAACAAAAGTTCACATCACACAAACAAAGGTTTCTTCATGCCCAACAGCAAACTGATAACACATGTCTCATCTTCTCAAAGCATGTTTTATAATGATTTTCCAAGTATAGCTTAGATGGTGGCACAAGGCCAAAAATATGGGGCATCCAGTGAGGATCGAACTCACTACTCAGTTGTAATTGTTCTAGCAAGACAAGCTTGCTAACCATTACACCACCTTGAGGTGCCCAAGCATGTTTTATATACTCATTGTAATAACCATATATGGGCCAAGTGGTTAAAACATTCACTTTCCAGACATGAGGTTTGGGTTCAAGTCTGATAATAATCGATTTGTCAGGGAGGAGGCCATGATGTGGGGAGGTGGTCTTAGCATGCAGTCTCATTAGAGAGTGCCAGAAACCTACACCATGGGTTGACCTAAGACTTATCAGGGAAAATTGGGTAGACAGAAACATTCAGAAGCTATCGATGGTTTTCCTAGCATGAAGTTATAAGTCATCATGGCTGAGTGTTTGAGCATACAAGCTTTAATCAGACCAGATTATGCACTCTCTCCCAGAAATTGCAACTATGATTCACTCAGCATAGTTGCAATATAAACCATAAGTTGGCTCTGTGGGTGTTGGACAAACACAAATGTGCACAAGCAGGTATCTACAATGAGTAGCTCGCCATTATTATGTAGTAACCATATATCTGCTATGCTTGGCCAATAAGCAAACACTGCCTTCTTCTTCTTTCACCCTTACCCCTGGTAGGAATGGTTGGGGTGCTGAGCTGTCCATTATTCTCCTCCATCTGTCACAGTCGTGTGCCAGAGACTAGGTCTCTGCTAATGGTTTCTTGGTGTGCTCATCATGCGTCGTGGGCATTTTAACCTGACGGAGCCCATCTCTCTCCAGGTTAGACCACAGACAATGTCCTTCAACTAGGTGGTTCACCCTGGTTGCAAACATGTGACAATTAGAGTTCATCTGAGGAACCCTCCCACCCTGGCTAGTGACCTGTGTTGAGGAGGTCTTTTACCCAGTTGTGTTGCATGAACACCACCCCCTCATGTGAGTTTAACCCACCAGCTGAAATGGTTTACCAGAGTAAGGCAACTTGCAGCTATCACATAAGAGATTTAGGAGATGGTTGAGGAGCAGTGTTGCCCATCCAGCTGAAAGTGCAACATGCTAGACATCAAAGGCACTACCTCCAGAGACCCCTAACAATAACATTCCTATACAAATTTGTCAACAGTAACATCTGTGCTAATCAACCACATTTTTTTCAGACAGAATTGTATTGAGTGACACACTTAGTTGCAGCAGACACACCCTATCCGGGGTCTCTTATCCGATTTGTCTGTTCTTCCCCCACATAATTCAGTAGTCCTGGGTATGATGATAAACTACATCTGGCAGCAAGGCATCTGATCAGGATATTGGAGGTTTGGATGAGTGTGAAACCACCTCTTAATTGCTGTTGTTCCCAGGCCCACCTTGACCTGGGGGTGGTAGCATCTGTTAGAATTCCATCTATGGGCAAATAGTGAACCTCAAAACAAAAATCAAAGCACTAGGAAAGTATAAAAATACATTTTATAAAATTAACAGAAATACATTTTCATAAAAAAATTACCAACAATGCATTTTTATCATTTACAAAATATATATCTAAAAAAAACATACATTTACCCTGAAAGTATAAAATTATATACAAAATATAGGGTGTTTCATTAAGATGGATCAAAGTCAGCAGTAAATAAATCAGTGTTATTGGTGAAAATTTATTTATTTCTCTATTGGATCATGTTATTTAAGTCATGGCAATTATGCATGAAAAATAATATCGTCCAAATGTCTGTCAAGGCTTCAGCAGCACACCTCCACACGATGGTCAAAATTTTTGATGACGTCTCTGCATAGTTGCTCCTCAATCTCACCAATATGCCTTATTATCTTACCCTTCAGCTGTTGAATTGGCTTGTTGGCATAGACCTTACTTTTGAGATGACCTCAAAAGAAGAAATGTAAAGGTGTCAAGTCACACGATCGTGGTGGACAATTGACTTTGCTGTTTCGAGAGATGATGCAACCTGGGAAATTCTCATTACATTTCTGTTTGAATCCCCATTTTCATAATAGGCTTTGATAACTTTAACACATTGTTTGATTGTTAATCTTTCTATGACTGAAATTGTCAAAGACTTTAAGTTGTTAAATCTGAAAGAAAAAGAAAAAAATCATTAAATACTTAAACTTAAGTCACATTTAAAATCAGTCCAAATTATTGGAACACCCTTTATCTGTAGTTGAAGACATAAAATTGTGTACAAAATATTTAGATTTCAGCATTAAATGATCCATCTACATAAGTTGATAAGCTGCTAAACAAAATCAACCAAACCAAACAAAATCCACATAATTCAGGGTGCTTGCTGCCTTCAGTTGAAACATTGCTTGCTTGAATCAATTGTTTACTTATTCAAAAGGATCTCATTGTAGAGGACTTCCTTTTAATCTCACCACATACACAAATAACATTCTTTGGATGAAGACTAACTTTCGTGAATGTTAGTGGCAATTCATTTCACTATGCATTGTTATAAAACATCCACTTTTCACCATCTGTCACAGTTTATTTAGTTTAAGTAACCAATTGCAGATGGCAATAGGTTCTTATTTTTATTTATTCATTTATGTGGAAGTCACTTTTAATCTCACCACATACACAAATAACATTCTTTGGATGAAGACTAACTTTCGTGAATGTTAGTGGCAATTCATTTCACTATGCATTGTTATAAAACATCCACTTTTCACCATCTGTCACAGTTTATTTAGTTTAAGTAACCAATTGCAGATGGCAATAGGTTCTTATTTTTATTTATTCATTTATGTGGAAGTCACTTTTAATCTCACCACATACACAAATAACATTCTTTGGATGAAGACTAACTTTCGTGAATGTTAGTGGCAATTCATTTCACTATGCATTGTTATAAAACATCCACTTTTCACCATCTGTCACAGTTTATTTAGTTTAAGTAACCAATTGCAGATGGCAATAGGTTCTTATTTTTATTTATTCATTTATGTGGAAGTCACTCATCAAAGAGACTAACATAACTAAGTTGATGCAAATGATTTTCAATGGTTGATTTGGATTTTTTCAGTATGTTGGTTATCTTGTATACTGTATAATGCTGATTATTCTTAAGTAATGTCTTTATATGATTACAGTCAGTCTCAACTGGCCTACTTGTCTATGGAGCATGGCTCAGTAAGTAATCCCCAGCATAAAATTTTATTGATCATTCATATTCTGTATAAATTGCATTATTTTTTTGTGCATTTGAGTTACATTTTTATCTTTCTTAAAATAAAAAAAAAACAAACATAATATGCCAAAAATGTTGCTTATTTTCTTTCATTTTTCAATGTTAGAATCAATAGACAAAAAAAAACATTCATTTTTAAAGATATTATTATTAGGTTGGTGCAAAAATAATGACGTAATAATGTCGTTTTTTGATGTATTTTTTAACGTCAAAAAACGAAATTATTACGTCATTATTTTTGCACCAACCTAATAGATATTGGTTTTCTTCAGGCGTTCATTTGATTTATTAAATAAAAATATTTTTTTTTATATATATATTAACATAATTGAACACTAGAAGTACACATGAAAATTTCATGGTTTTCCTATTTGAATTTTCTGATGAATCTTATTTCTTAAGTTAATGATTGAATAAGCTCATGGCAAGTTCTATGACAATAAAATATCCATAGGAGTTCACCTATTGGACTGTTAAATATTTGAGCTTAACAAATTTAACAAAATATTGCATAACAATCATAAATATGAATGCTGGTTGTTATTTCAAGAAGTAAGGGGGTACAAATGAAAAAAATTTGAAATGACAACTTTTTCCATTTCACTGAAACAACCTTTAAATACTTCTTTCTTTGTTTTTTCTTTCTTTCTTTCATTTTCTTACTGAAATCAAGTAGTGTCTCTGATATGTTTTTTGTCTTTCCACTCATAATGGAATAGTCCATTATTTATGAGGTATTGACAGGGAATAAAGGTCATCCTATCTATGGAAAGAACAAGCAGAATTATAATAAGATATTTACTGTTTTGTTCTATTATCAATACAAGCAGGATTTTCTGGCAGAAATAGTTTCATGTTGAAAAGCCAAAAACTTTTAATGAAGCCAAGAAAACATCACTGACCACTCATCTCAGGGCATTCAAAGAATGTATATTATGAATCTTCAATTTTCATGTTGCATACCACATATGAGAGGAAAAGAAAAAGAAACAAGTTATGTTAAAATGACATTTCCTGCATTACCAGTATAAAGAAACAAGGGAAAATGTCTCTTTGTGGGCAAGGGAAGTTTTTTGGAGGATGGGAGAGTCAGTAGAGTATGGGCCTGGTGCTGAAGCTTGTATTGGGTCAGTTGACCTAAGGCCACTGGTGAACTTTGTAACCGCCTGCCTATTTCCTTGTGTGTCACAAACAGGTCCCTTTTAAGCAGTCTAGGTGGATACATGAGTCAGCGAATTTAATCATGTTTATAATTTACCAGCAACATTCGTCATTGGCTCCAAAATTTATATTGTATTTTGTATTTTGCAGGGATTTGTTTTGTGAGCTGGATGCAATGCTCAGAGCATCTGTGCATAGAGCAACATTTCTATTTTTAATTTTGCTTTTCATAGCAGTCACATCTGACCAATGGGTTTTGATGTAGAGTGAATCAGAAAGAGATCTAATTTGAAGCAGTGTATATTCATAATTCCACCCTACTATAAATTTCTCAGGAAAGAATTGCTGTAAGTGACTTTTCTTCTAGAGAATTTAATTTTTTTTTTCAGGAAACAAATTTTGTAAAAACTGGAATAAATGTTTGAACAAGTTAAATAAACCAGATTACTAGAGTGGCTGATTGAAAAATTCCCAGCTGATATGTAAGAATTTTGACCTAACCACAAAAGAAACATGTTTTCAAACATTCACATTATCTTCTTCATAAACTGTATAAATCATTTTTTACATTCCTTAAAATAAAAAAAAAAAAATCATATGCTAAAAATACTGCTTATTTTCTTTCATTTCCAATCAATAAAAATATGCCAATTTTCATAACATCTTGTTTTTAAAAACAAGCTGAGATATGGGATGATATGAAGAATTAGATGTATTAGATTAGTTATTGGGAGTAATATAGGTTTATGATTAATTTAAACAATTCTTATTGGTTACCTTAGCTTAATTAATCAAGTATAGGCAGGATTCCCAAGATAAAGTTTAAAAACTTAATGTCCATTCCATACCATTTACTTAGTGGTCATAGAATAAATGATAAAAGTTTAAAAAATAATAAAATATGCCAAAAGAAAAATTAGTAAAAAAATTAATAATTGTCATTAAAATCATTTGTCATTATGATCTTATATAAAAATATCTGGCAATCTTTAACTTTCATGATCACAAAAAACTGGTGTTTTTAAAAGGAGTTTTTCTCTTGACCTCACTATTATTTTAACTACTTTTACTCTTCAGTAATGTTTATTGCTTTAAAAGGCAATGATCAGAATTGTAATAAAAATTAAACATATGATAAAAGTGAATATATTTTTTGTTTTTGAGAATTTACAACAAAAATATTAAACACTATTAGATTGTTTATTTGCAAGAATAATTTTATATATGCAACATTCTAAAAACTAATGCAATTAAAATTAATGCAATATTTATCATTTACCAATTTATACAAAAATAAACGTGAAAGCAATTTTTTATTCATAAATTTATAAAACTTTTACTAAATTATTAAAAGAAGGAAATCCTTATTATTTATCATTTTACAAAATTTGAATCTATTGGCAATTAGCCTTTGACACCATCAAATGTGTCAAAGGTTGAGTGGTGATCTAATTTTTATTTCTAAGGAAGGAAAAATATTTTTCAGGTTAAAACAATATGATACTATGAATTTTCAGGTTTATGGAGTATAATGTGAGATGTGAAATTGTCAGCTTGGGTGGGATTGGTCATTAGGTACAGTCTTAAGTCTGTTTAACTTAAGTATTTTTTTCATTTAATAAAGGAATTATTCATTGAAATAAATTTTTACGGGTCAGGTTTGTTTTGATCAGGGATATGACACACTGTCAGATGGAGTTAAAGATGACACCTGTGATAATCAGGTCAAATGAGGGTGAGATTCTGGATATGGAAAATGTTCCACTGAAGATGAATATGAGCAATTCAAGGCCACAAGAGAAGGGCTGGGATGGAGCTGCTCATTTCCCCCTCCAATACTTACGATACAAGGTCATTATTTTGATTGGACCACCAATCATATTGGGTCCTTGGGGGGGCTTTCCTTCCTCCACTTCAAGGCACATTACACCAGACCATTAATCAAGTATTATTATTGGCTAGCAAATCAGAGCAGTGAAATTAGGGTTTGCACCCCCATATCTTTTTGGCAGTTGCATTTATTTTTTAAAAAATTAATGTTGTCTTTGTTGGAAATATATCTATTTAATATAATGTTTTGTTGGGATATAGATTTATCAATGGGATTGGGATATAGATTTATCAATGTTACTACAGCAGATCTTAACATTATTTTTGTTAAAAATCTTTTTAGTTTTGGTGAATGATTAAATTGCTTATGAATTAAATTTAGGAAAATTCTTCTGATATTCATTTGAACATTATGATTAAAAGGTGGATTAAATCATATAATGTGAGTCTATGGTGTTTCTATTTATTTTTACCTTTTTTGTCTATTTTTTAATACTCTGAATTAACTTTATGGTTGCTCAGTTCTAAAGCCTTTATATATTTAATTTTATTATTATCAAATATTTCCTTATTGCTGGAGTTGGTAGATAATCTAACTTGGACTGATTTATGTAAATTATCTAAAATTTTATGATGGTGTTTTGAATCTTTATTGACGTATCTATGGTTATATAGATGTTTGGTATATGACTTGTAATAACCAGTATTCAAGCCCAAGCTCATATTGAGAAAGTTGATCACTTTAGCATTAGTGGTAATAATTAGCTCATGATCTTTGAAAAATTTTATCAGTTCCTTTCTCAATCAGTCTATATTTCTTGGACTTCTTTTATGAAGGAGAATTATGCTGTCATCCCTATAGAGTCCAGTGTTCTTAATGTTGATAATAAATCTTAGTTGCCACAATAACAAGATTCCAACAATTTCACATGTATTTGCAGAATCATATGCTCCTATAGCAATGCTAAATTCTGTGTTATTTCTTTTGATCTACAGATAACTATTATGGAATAAAATAGGTTTTTGTGCCTGCTTTATTATTTTGATTTTGTAATCACTAATCGGACAGTAATTTTTTGCCAAATTGATAGCAAACATTAGCAGATTCTTGGTGATGAATGGGTAAAAGTTACAAATATTGAATTAGATGAACACACATACTTTCTTCCTTTTTATACTAGATAACCTTTCTGAGGCTTCTGCTGTTTTATGCCACTGGTTAGTTCCTAGAACATCTTTCATGTATTTGCATGCTTTTTCAAGGATGTTTTTGCTGATTTTACCGATATTCCTTTTAGTTGCGTTAAGTAATTGGTATTATGGGTTGTTTATGAAATTTACTTTATGGTCTTTAACTGAGGTGAATGCTTGTTGTTTGTGAAATTTGTGAATCCTATCATCAATTTTTAATTCAGTTGCTATTTTCTTGGCTTCTTTATTGATATTATTTTCCCAGTTGTTTGTTTTTTTTTATAAAACTTATTAACTTCTTTGTTAATAGCTTTGTGGTTCATATCCAAATTGATTTCATAATGGTTACCCGTGTTGTCCACATTGATAATCTTTTTATCTAATTTCTTAGTCATTGAAATGTCCTTTTTAGCATTTTTGCTGTAGATTGTTGATAATTTTAGCAAATTTAATTTTGTCTATTATTGAGAATAGATCTTTCTCAGAGTCATGCTACCAGTGAGGGATAATATGTATATTTATTAATAAACAAACATTTTAATTTTATTTTCAGTCATATTATCACAATTCAGAATCACATTCTTAAATTTTATCATCAAACAAATTTTAAATTTGTTTGGATTATATAATTAGTATTTCTTATGTAGAACATAATTATATCTAGTAATAATTCAATAGATTATTCATTGAACCTGATGAGCAATGTGTCTGTGAAACTTTGAAGTCATTTGTAAGATAAATCAATTGAACTTTATTAATGTATTGACTAAAGTTATTTATATAAGACAATTTGACTTTCACTCAGACTGTGTTGGCAAATAAGAAAACAAATGGATAAGATAAAGTAGCAATTATAGTTGCTAAGTTGAAATGTCATTTCATTCTGGATAAATGCCAAACTTCAAGATGGCTATGTGCTTAAATATCATGGCTAATCTATTTGGCAATTGATAGCAACATTTCAAGTCTGTTCCTGACTTGAAAAATTGAAATATAAAACCAGTTTAGAATATAATCAACTGTATATATATATATATATATATATATATATATATATATATATATATATATATATATATAGGTAGGTAGATCAATTGATAATGGAAAAAAGTATTTATTTTACACAACAAATATTGGTAAATATGTAAAGCAATTTTGAAAGGTCACATGTTTCGTTGACTTTTTCATATAGCTATAATGCAACCCCAGCTTCTGAGCAATACTAGTAAGCCTACCAGTCAAATATTTCAGTACTGAGCATCATACTGGATATATTTTATAGCAAATAAATGGTCTTCATTTTTATTCATACAAAGCTACCCCAAAATGGTGCAAAAAATCATGCCGATATCTGATACAAAGATTTAGATACCATACTTTTATTTTCATTCCTGTCTGACTATGGTAGCTCCTCTACCCTGATCCTGCCTACTACATAGCCTAAGTTTCTTTTCTTTTGCTGCTACATTATGTATCCCACTTAAAATCAACAAATATCTTATATGAATGAAGAATTCATAGATTTTTTCCTATCTCAAATTTACCGTAATTCCACGAAAATAATACACATTTTTTTTACTGTAAATTACAGGTGATAGTAGGGGTGTGTATTATAGACAGATTTAAACAAAAATATTTTTTCATTATTGATTTATAATAATAAATACTTACTTGTTCTAAAATAAAAAAGATATTATCACAATTTTCATTTTAAATCCAACAATCATAATTGTAACATTTTTTTGTCAATAAATTTATGTTTATCAGTAACCACATTTTTTATTTGGCGAAAAAACAAAAAATGGCCCCAAAAAAAAACAGGCCAATTTTAAAGAAATTATGAAACATCCATCTGATCATCTTTCTTTTACAAATTCAACTAAACTTTGTTCCATATCTGGATATTGAGGTTTTCTTCCTCTACCTATAGCTTTGGCACTTGATTTACACTTTTTTAGTTCATTTTTATTCTTTCTCCATAAATGTATTTTAGCCTCATTCAACTCACATTCTCTAGCTGCAGCTCTGTTCCCTATTCTTTCTGCTAATTCTATTACTTTTTGTTTAAAATTTGCACTATAACTCACACGTTTTGATGACATTTTGACGGTAAAATAAAATGTTATATTTATCGGGAAAACCGCATGGTAATTTTCAACATTATTTTAGCTGCTTAGTTTTAATTTTATTCTTAATGTCAAGGGTGACAAAATGTCTTCGTAATTTTTTTTTTTTTTGACAAAATTTATAGAGGTCTATTATACATAGGAATAGATATATTTCTTAATTTTGGGATCATTTGTTGGGGGTGTGTATTATTTTGGAGAAATTAGGCTACATTCATCTTTGATTTACAAGTGTTTACATTGATAAGGTATTGCCTTTCCAATGACAAACTTTTTTGCCAGGATTACCAGTACATAATTCAGGGTGTCTCACAAGTTGAGTTACATATTTCAGGTTATAATAATTCAAGTCATACTAAGTAAAAAGTACTCTATACAATGTGTTATTTTTTGCTTTATTTTGCTAGAAACTGAGGTTGCTTCAATGTGTGCTACAGGTGGCAGGCTAAAGGAACTTACCTGTACAGTTAAGGTTAGCCAAAGGTACCATGAGAATGTAGGCCTATCAGGTAGGTTACGGTCATCAAACATGCATGAATTTTAACCCTTCCAGAAAAAATCTACCTCTGTATAGTGCAACTGGTCACCGGAAATGCATGATTTTTAACCTCTCTATAGTGCAACCCCACCTATATTTTACTGATCCTAAAAACTCACATTATACATAAGTATATACAGTAAGTCTCTTTTAATACTGTATGCTTAACTAGGTATTAATTCATAATTATTTTGCATATGGGAAAATTCATATAATTGGCTGCAATAATACTATACAAGATAATGATACCACAATTTTAGTAGCAAGTAGGTTTTAAAAGGTGAATTGATTGTGTTGTAGCATACCTATCGATGATAATACAGTAGTAAATATAATATGTTGGTCTGTAGTTGGAGATTCATTGTGGAATTCACTTGAATAACTTCTAGCAGTTGACTACTTCTTCTACGCACCACTGGCGAATCTTATGTGTTGTGCTTGTCCTAAGTATTATTGTTCATTACCAACCTTTTTTTGATTATTCTATTCAGTAACCTTCCCTAGATTACAATAGATTGATTGATTTGTTTTTTATGGCTTATTAACCCTTTGCAAGTTCTTTAAAGCCAGAAATTTTTTTAGAATTATTTTTTTGGAGTGAATAATGATTTAGTGATACAAGTCTTGTTAATTAACCCATAGCTGGGGAGGAGGGAGAGGTAGATTCATGCCTTTGCCAAGATTATTTGTATGTAAGTAAATATAACAAACCCAAATGGAATTGGAACTCAGCTCTCCGAGACATTGTCTATTATATTACCTGCACACTCAAGCTTACAGCACTTGGTATTCACAAGCAATCATCCATCTAAGTACAAGGTGAAGTTGCTAGCCCTATAGCCAATGAGTTTAAATTCAGATTTGCCTCTCATAAGTTGGTATCCAAGTCTAGAAAGTCCAGCCTACCCTGATAGCTAGAAAGAGAGAGAAAACAGGTAAGTTCTTGCTTTTTTTTCTAAGGTCATTAGTATTGAGTAAACACTGGAATTTGAACTTAGCTCATTAATCCTATTTTTCATGTCATTAACAGGTGAGGCCAGCCACACCTCCAATTTTTTTTTTTACTAAATTTCACCCAGTACAAGACTCAAGAGTCACTCAAGGGGAAGGTTACAGTTGAACTTGTAACAATGAATGTGACGCATGATATGAATGGAAGAAAAGGTGTTAGTGAAGATTATGAGAATAAGGATGATAATGATTGACCCTTGACATGAAGAGGTCAAAAATGAAATGTTCAGGAAAGCATCCCCACAACAGTCTGTTTCACAAAGCAGCAGTTCTTAGGAAATGCTGTATTGAACTTTCTTATTACATTTGAAACATGGAGGAAATGTGGATGAGTCATAGTTAACAGTAAAGGGTTGAACTGAGGGAACAAGAATGGAGCTCATCTGATGATATGCTTAATATTAAATTTATTAATTATAATATATTAAATACAAAAAAAAAACAGTTGTCTTAATATGGAATATTTATTGTTTCCCAGAATTAAATTAAATTTATGCCACTCATTTTAATTTTCTGTAAATTGAGACATGTCCAATAAAGTTTGAAAAAAAGATTCTTTTCTTCTGGTTTTATTGGCCGATAAGCAGAGCCAGCACAAGTATCTTGTGCCCCCCCACCAATCTATTATATGCCACCCCCACCACCATCACTGATGCCCCCCAAACCTACTTCACCTCAATTTTCATAAGGTAGTATTCATATAAAATACAAATTTTATTCTAAATTAATTATGTACAATAATAGATTATATTCAATATATTAGGTTGGTGCAAAAATAATGACGTAATAATGTCGTTTTTTGACGTTAAAAAATACGTCAAAAAACGACATTATTACGTCGTTGTTTTTGCACCAACCTAATAGGTGAACAATTCAATTAGAAAAATTAAAAATAAATGCAATTTATTTAAATACAACTTAGAGACATGTCATAATAGATCATTTCATCTTTAAATAAATCAACAATGTTTTGCAGCAATTTTTAACATCAACTTGAAATTTTTTGTTAAAAAGTTGAATAATTTTAACACATATTATGGATAAAAATAGTGAATTTTATATAACGTTTTCTTTTTAGACTTAACATGAGCAAAACAAACTCACAGATTTGGACATTTTTTCATCCTTTAATAGTCAGTTAATTTGTAATTTATATAAATGTAGGTAAAAAAAAAAGAAAATGTTGATAAGATAGTGAGAGTCACAAAGCATTGCCCCCAACCCCGATAGAGACCTGCACCCCCTCCCTGCTTATAAGCACCTATGCTCCTACTTTGGCACACTTTCCTCATTTTTAATTTTTCTTCAAAAGCTTTTGAGAAAGCAATACAAGAAAGAAAAGGAGAAAGAAAAGGAGAAAGAAACAAAGAGAAACAAACACACATAAACTATATAGACAAATTTAAATGCGATACATTTCAGGCTCATGTGTTAAATAATCAGGTATAAAAATTACAAATTGAAGTTTGAACTTATATAAATGAATAGTTTAAGACATTTTTATATTTATATATTCTTTTTATAGATACAAATGTTTAAGTAAATGTTCTGTTTATAATAATCAGTATTAACAAGTACTACAAGTTTATTATTCATATAACCACCAACATGGAGATTGTTGACTGAGCCTTAAGTCTAGGTTAACCTTGAAATGATTATCAGTCCTGGACAGCATTTAGCACTAAACATAAATTGTAAATGTTAAATGTTTGAATAGGTCAAAAAGGGGTGCTTTTATATGTTAGGTAAATCGTATTACTCAGGTTTTGTTTTTTATTAAATAAATATTCGCAGTTAAGACATGCCATGCCATATATACTGGGATGAATCCTCTTCATTCTCTTTGTGTTCCATTAGTATGAAAGAAGATTCACTCTAGACAACTTTTTCCCAAAAACCACTATTTGTGGAACAAACTTCTGAGAGGATGCTTTCCTGACCACTACAATCTCATCAAATTTAGGGTTGCTACAATCTCATCAAATTTAGGGTCGCTACAATCTCATCAAATTTAGAGTCGCTACAATCTCTTCAAATTTAGAGTCGCTACAATCTCTTCAAATTTAGAGTCGCTACAATCTCTTCAAATTTAGGGCCACTACAATCTTTTCAAATTTAGAGTCACTACAATGTCTTCAAATTTAGGGTCGCTACAATCTCTTCAAATTTAGGGTCGCTACAATCTTTTCAAATTTAGGGCCACTACAATCTTTTCAAATTTAGAGTCACTACTATCTCTTCAAATTTAGAGTCGCTACAATCTCTTCAAATTTAGGGCCACTACAATCTTTTCAAATTTAGAGTCACTACAATCTCTTCAAGTTTAGGGTCGCTACAATATCATCAAATTTAGGGTCGCTACAATCTCATCAAATTTAGAGTCACTACAATCTCTTCAAGTTTAGGGCCACTACAATCTTTTCAAATTTAGAGTCACTACAAGGTCTTCAAATTTAGGGTCGCTACAATCTCTTCAAATTTAGGGTCGCTACAATCTTTTCAAATTTAGGGCCACTACAATCTTTTCAAATTTAGAGTCACTACAATCTCTTCAAATTTAGGGTCGCTACAATCTCATCAAATTTAGGGTCGCTACAATCTCATCAAATTTAGGGTCGCTACAATCTCATCAAATTTAGAGTCACTACAATCTCTTCAAGTTTAGGGCCACTACAATCTTTTCAAATTTAGAGTCACTACAAGGTCTTCAAATTTAGGGTCGCTACAATCTCTTCAAATTTAGGGTCGCTACAATCTTTTCAAATTTAGGGCCACTACAATCTTTTCAAATTTAGAGTCACTACAATGTCTTCAAATTTAGGGTCGCTACAATCTCATCAAATTTAGGGTCGCTACAATCTCATCAAATTTAGGGTCGCTACAATCTCATCAAATTTAGGGTCGCTACAATCTCATCAAATTTAGAGTCACTACAATCTCATCAAATTTAGAGTCACTACAATCTCATCAAATTTAGAGTCACTACAATCTCTTCAAGTTTAGGGCCACTACAATCTTTTCAAATTTAGGGTCGCTACAATCTCTTCAAATTTAGGGTCGCTACAATCTTTTCAAATTTAGGGCCACTACAATCTTTTCAAATTTAGAGTCACTACAATCTCTTCAAATTTAGAGTCGCTACAATCTCTTCAAATTTAGAGTCGCTACAATCTCTTCAAATTTAGAGTCGCTACAATCTCTTCAAATTTAGGGCCACTACAATCTTTTCAAATTTAGAGTCACTACAATGTCTTCAAATTTAGGGTCGCTACAATCTCATCAAATTTAGGGTCGCTACAATCTCATCAAATTTAGAGTCACTACAATCTCTTCAAATTTAGGGCCACTACAATCTTTTCAAATTTAGAGTCGCTACAATCTCTTCAAATTTAGGGCCACTACAATCTTTTCAATTTAGAGTCACTACAATCTCTTCAAGTTTAGAGTCGCTACAATCTCATCAAATTTAGGGTCGCTACAATCTCATGAAATTTAGGGTCGCTACAATCTCATCAAATTTAGGGTCGCTACAATCTCATTAAATTTAGAGTCACTACAATCTCTTCAAGTTTAGGGCCACTACAATCTTTTCAAATTTAGAGTCACTACAAGGTCTTCAAATTTAGGGTTGCTACAATCTCTTCAAATTTAGGGTCGCTACAATCTTTTCAAATTTAGGGCCACTACAATCTTTTCAAATTTAGAGTCACTACAATCTTTTCAAATTTAGAGTCACTACAATGTCTTCAAATTTAGGGTCGCTACAATCTCATCAAATTTAGGGTCGCTACAATCTCATCAAATTTAGGGTTGCTACAATCTCATCAAATTTAGGGTCGCTACAATCTCATCAAATTTAGAGTCACTACAATCTCTTCAAGTTTAGGGCCACTACAATCTTTTCAAATTTAGGGTCGCTACAATCTCTTCAAATTTAGGGTCGCTACAATCTTTTCAAATTTAGGGCCACTACAATCTTTTCAAATTTAGAGTCACTACAATCTCTTCAAATTTAGAGTCGCTACAATCTCTTCAAATTTAGGGCCACTACAATCTTTTCAAATTTAGAGTCACTAGAATGTCTTCAAATTTAGGGTCGCTACAATCTCATCAAATTTAGAGTCGCTACAATCTCTTCAAGTTTAGGGCCACTACAATCTTTTCAAATTTAGAGTCACTACTAGGTCTTCAAATTTAGGGTCGCTACAATCTCTTCAAATTTAGGGTCGCTACAATCTTTTCAAATTTAGGGCCACTACAATCTTTTCAAATTTAGAGTCACTACAATCTCTTCAAATTTAGAGTCGCTACAATCTCTTCAAATTTAGAGTCGCTACAAAGTCTTCAAATTTAGAGTCGCTACAATCTCTTCAAATTTAGGGCCACTACAATCTTTTCAAATTTAGAGTCACTACAATGTCTTCAAATTTAGGGTCGCTACAATCTCATCAAATTTAGAGTCACTACAATCTCTTCAAGTTTAGGGCCACTACAATCTTTTCAAATTTAGAGTCACTACAAGGTCTTCAAATTTAGGGTCGCTACAATCTCTTCAAATTTAGGGTCGCTACAATCTTTTCAAATTTAGGGCCACTACAATCTTTTCAAATTTAGAGTCACTACAATCTCTTCAAATTTAGAGTCGCTACAATCTCTTCAAATTTAGAGTCGCTACAATCTCTTCAAATTTAGAGTCGCTACAATCTCTTCAAATTTAGAGTCACTACAATGTCTTCAAATTTAGGGTCGCTACAATCTCTTCAAATATAGGGTCGCTACAATCTCTTCAAATATAGGGTCGCTACAATCTTTTCAAATTTAGGGTCGCTACAATCTTTTCAAATTTAGGGCCACTACAATCTTTTCAAATTTAGAAAACAACATTTGCCGGCGTGAATGTCCAAGAAATTTTCATAGAAAATATTCGTCCTCCGACAGGAATCAAATCTGTATCCTACATGGAACCATCATATAGCCTGACATGCTGTACTAATTTAGCCACAGAGGAGAATTTCAGTTAGCAAGAGGTCAATTTCACTGTTTTTAAGCTACAATTCTCCATGAATCCTGTGGCTAAATTGGTAAAGCATGTCTGGTTATATAAATGGTTCTGTGTAGGATACTGGCTCAATTCCTGTCGGAGGACGCATATTTTCTATGAAGAATTATTGGACATTCAGGACGGTAAATGCCATTAATATTGTTTATTATAAACAGGGTATTTACTTAAATATTTGTATCTATAAAAAGAACGTATAAACATAAAAATGTCTTAAAATAATTGTTGGACTTTGTCCATTTATTTCATAAATGAATATCTTTTGGTTTAGTATACATATCCCATCACAGTTAGAAAATAATACAATATCTGAATATTTATAAAAATTTGTATTTATATTAAAAAAAAATTAACTACAAATTATAGTATTTTTTTTAGATAATGTACATCTTAGATCCACTCAAGGTAGACAGTTACTGAATTATATTGTTGTATGAGCATAAAAGAAGTGCAGTTTATAAGATTATGTAGAAGAGATTATCTCTCCTCCATAACCTCATAGATTTGAAGAGATTATATGATTATAGTGTCCCTAAATTTGAAGAGATTGTAGCGACCCTAAATTTGAAGAGATTGTAGCGACCCTAAATTTGAAGAGATTGTAGTAACTCTAAAATTGAAAAGATTGTAGTGGCCCTAAATTTGAAAAGATTGTAGCGACCCTAAATTTGAAGAGATTGTAGCGACCCTAAATTTGAAGACATTGTAGTGACTCTAAATTTGAAAAGATTGTAGTGGCCCTAAATTTGAAAAGATTATAGCGATCCTAAATTTGAAGAGATTGTAGTGACTCTAAATTTGAAAAGATTGTAGTGGCCCTAAATTTGAAAAGATTATAGCAATCCTAAATTTGAAGAGATTGTAGTGACTCTAAATTTGAAAAGATTGTAGTGGCCCTAAATTTGAAAAGATTATAGCAATCCTAAATTTGAAGAGATTGTAGCGACTCTAAATTTGAAAAGATTGTAGTGGCCCTAAATTTGAAAAGATTGTAGTGACTCTAAATTTGATGAGATTGTAGTGACTCTAAATTTGATGAGATTGTAGCGACCCTAAATTTGATGAGATTGTAGCGACCCTAAATTTGATGAGATTGTAGCGACCCTAAATTTGATGAGATTGTAGCAACCCTAAATTTGATGAGATTGTAGTGGTCAGGAAAGCATCCTCTCAGAAGTTTGTTCCACAAATAGTGGTTTTTGGGAAAAAGTTGTCTAGAGTGAATCTTCTTTCATACTAATGGAACACAAAGAGAATGAAGAGGATTCATCCCAGTATATATGGCATGGCATGTCTTAACTGCGAATATTTATTTAATAAAAAACAAAACCTGAGTAATACGATTTACCTAACATATAAAAGCACCCCTTTTTGACCTCTTCAAACATTTAACATTTACAATTTACGTTTAATGCTAAATGCTGTCTAGGACTGATAATCATTTCAAGGTTAACCTAGACTTAAGGCTCAGTCAACAATCTCCATGTTGGTGGTTATATGAATAATAAACATTAGTGTAGTACTTGTTGCTTTGATGACAGCATAAATGATTGAATTTAAAATCTAAATTGTTTGTCTAGTGGTATATTTAAAATATATATATAAAAATATAGAATTAATACAAGTAAAAGCTTTGTCACTTAGCTGATTGCTGTTACCTCTGTCTACTCATTGGGGCGTACCAGCAATTGACTGCTTATTCTTCTCTATTTTTTTTTATATGCACCTATCATTGGGTCAAGTTTTTTTTCATAGTGTCTGTGTGCGCTCATCTGTCTGTCTGCATGGTTGTGTGTACATGTAGAATGTCATGATTATTTGTCTTTTTTTGTCACTTTACACTCACTCCTTAACCTTTTTCTTTCTCTTTTTTTTTTTTTTTTCCTCTTTTCTTTCAGTTGTTGTTATTTGGCTTCCAGTTTTTCTAGACAGGCTGCTGTTTTTTAATTTTTGAGTGTTCTTGTCTTTTCTTGAGTTTGGAAAATTGTATTTAATTTTTTACATAAATAATTAATTTTTATGTAAATAATTAATCTAGTTTAAATACAGAAGTAGGTATAAAAATGACTTGTGGGGTACAGCATACCTGGATTAAAAGGAGAATTTAATACGAGATACCCTGCCCACGAAATACAACGCAAATTTCAAGAAAAGACAACACAATAAGGAACTTTTGTAGAAAGTAGAACATTGTATATTTAATGTCATTCATGCAGAATAAACAAATTTGTATATTTTTATATCTTGTTGAATAGAGTAAAAAAGATTAATGCTTTAGTTCGTTCAAGCAAATGTGATTTGAACAAAAAATGTCTATGTGTTCGCTGTCTTTCAACAGAGTAGTAGAGTAATGTCTGTTTCTTTTGTTTTTGTGTATCCGCCGAGTAGGTGGAAAGGAAAAATGGGCAATCAATTTAAGTTGAAAAAGAGAGTGTGAATGAGAAATAAAAGATAAGAGGAAAATGTTCTTATCGGGTTGAATTGTTTTGGAGTCAGTTGTAAATTTGTTGTTGTTGTTGTTTTCCTTTCCTACCCCACTTTTTGCTCTTAGTGTCGGGTTGAGTCAGTGATGGACCTGACTGTCAGTCTTCTGTCCTGTATGATATCTGTGCCCTTCTGACTGGTGATTGACTTGAGTCTCTCTATTCATAGCTGACTTTTTTTTCACACTGAATCATTATCTTTTTTTTAGTTTAGCAAATTGCCTCCTTTCATTGGTCAGAAAATTAATTTCACACCTTATTGCGAAATCTGTTTTTAGTCGTTTTGATCCGATTTTGCGGGTGTGCAAATCTACTTTGTGTTTTTCAGTTATTTGTTGGAATGATATAGGATTTGTATCCTATAGACTTCAAAGGGCCTGCTTATTCATTTCTCCTGTTACCCTGGGGCTGTTAACAGACAGAAAGGAAAAATAGCTTTTGTGACACAGATATCCATTTTAATTTCATTCAGCTTGTGTGTGTATGCATGCTTGCATGTGCGTTTATATATTGATGAATAGTTTCCAAAATATCAAATAAAATCTAACAATTATTTGATTTTTAGGGTGTAAAAAGTTTGTAGGAAATTCAATCATCAAGATTTTTTATATTAAACACCTGAATGTCCAAATTCCAAACTATTATAAAGTAAAAATAAAGAGAACATGTGCATGCCTGTTAAATAAATCATTTGTATTTACAAACATATGAATTTAAAAAAGTTAAAAGGGAGTAAAAATAGTCTTTTGTTCAATTACAGTCTTTGAGTAGTTGGTTCACAGAAAAATCTATAGTTTAGAAAAAACTTCTAAATATTAGGTTGGTGCAAAAATAATGATGTAATAATGTCATTTTTTGACGTATTTTTTAATGTCAAAAAACGGCATTATTACGTCATTATTTTTGCACCAACCTAATAGTTGGTCCATAGAAAGATGCTGAGGTTGAGAAAAGACTTTATCATTAGCAAAGATTCACTGACCATCTTTGTCATTGTTGGAGACGGTTTGTTTGAATTTGTCAACTGACTGGCCATGCTGTTGGTGGAGATGATTCATTTGAAGTCACTGGCACATGTTTCTTTCAGTACATACTGGTGGGAGACAGTCATATCTCTGGTCTGTGAAAGTAACATTTTTTTTTGTATACATAAGAACAGTATTGCGAGTCAGAAAAAAATTACAAAATTTTGGGAAGGAGATTTAATATCTTTGTCCTTTTAGAAAAAAAATGAAGTACACTAGATTTTACTGATCAGTCATGAGTTAAAGGAGACAATAATAATAGGCTCTGCATTTTTATATTTCAAATGAAATATCTTTCTATGACGTAAAGAAACTGCTTAAAACAGTTTTATTAATAAATACTAAAAATTCCCAATGGATAAATATATAAACTAGTCATTGCTTAAACTAATAGCCATTAATATAAAGTGTGAGAATTATATATGAAAATATTTAACAGACAAATATATATTTGAAACATATACTAAAATTATTCAACCGACAAATATATATTTGAAACATATACTAAAATTATTCAACCGACAAATATATATTTGAAACATATACTAAAATTATTTGACTAACAAATATATATTTGAAACATACTAAAATTATTTGACTAACAAATATATATTTGAAACATACTAAAATTATTTGACTAACAAATATATATTTGAAACATGTACTAAAATTATTCAACCGACAAATATATATTTGAAACATATACTAAAATTATTCAACTGACAAATATATATTTGAAACATGTACTAAAATTATTTGACTAACAAATATATATTTGAAACATGTACTAATATTATTCAACTAACAAATATATATTTGAAATATATACTAAAATTATTCAACCGACAAATATATATTTGAAACATGTACTAAAATTATTTGACTAACAAATATATATTTGAAACATGTACTAATATTATTCAACTAACAAATATATATTTGAAACATATACTAAAATTATTTGACCGAGTTAAAAATTGATACAATGAGTGTAGATTTGTGGCATACAAACCTTTTGTGGGAATGGTTACTGCTTATCTTTAGATTCAGAATTCAAAATCTCTTAAAATTTTGGATGCCAGAGACATTTTTAAGGCAAGCAGTCTCTGTAATTATAGTGCTCAATATCAACAGATAGAACATTAATAGTAATAAATAAAATTAAATGTTCACTTATCTTGTTTCTACTCTGAGGTTTGTGGCAATTGCATTCACTCTTCAAAAGATTTGATTGTGTGAGTTCCACTGAGCAAGTCTTGTCACAAGCATAAAGAAAGAAAATGTCATTATGGCAGGAACTGAGAAACTGGTTGATGTTTGCCATTATTTTGGCTAGTATGTCTTTTATGTTGATTTTAGTTGCTTTTCGTCACAACTACGCAGATGATCAGTCTACAGAATGGATCAAAAATAACAAATAAGTTTCCAGCAAAACTTGAAATTGCATCCTCTTTACTTCAGGGAGTATTTAACAGCTACTCTGTTGCTTGAACTATGAGAGCTTTATTGTTGGTTGAAAATAAAAAGTGTGTATTAATGGTTGTAAAATGATGCCTTAAGCACTTACAATGAAATCCAAGAGAAATTAAATCTGATAAAGCTTACATTTTGTAAGGAAGCAGCAAGTTCTGTAGATCACCACATTTAATTAAACATCATTTTGTTAAATCCAAGACATTCAGCATCCAAGTGACCAATGTTACGTAAAACTGTATAAAATATAAAATTATCATACATACTTTTCATTGTTAATATTGTAAAAAGAACCCAATAAATAAATCTGATGATGATAAGCACAGAACAAAAAATAAGTTGATCTGAGCAAGTACATATCTGATGAGATTAATTTGTAACCATTGTTATAAAATAAAATAAGTCATATCTCGGCTGATTTACAGGCAAATACTCAAGAGCGAGAACCGGATGTGAACGGGACAAAGCCCCATCACAAAATGAACATTATCTTCGTTTACAAATGTTCCTGACACTCGAGTTCCAGTCGAAAAATAAAATAATATTTAAAGTGCTCTATTTTTTGTCCAATAAAAATGCTTCCCTCCTAATTATACTCGCTTCGTTTTTCGAGACTGTTAAGCCATAAAAAATGCTATAAAAGGGGTCATACGGAAGTTCAATGGGCAGTCAACAGGTGGCCACCGAAGAGACCTGTTCACAGCAGGGGAGTGCCAGCGTCAACATGTGTGAACTACTATGAGAGATCGTCCTAGATCCGAAGCCGGCTTATGAACTTTACCACAAGGGAGCTGTCCCAAACCCTCACGTTCCTGTTGAAATAAACCACGTAAATCTATTTCTGCTGTTGTTGTATTTCTTTCTTGCAACCATACGCTTGTCTATAACACCATTCATGCATCTATTAACTAGAATTGTCCTTCTGAAAATTATTATTTTCAATGCACTCAGCTAAGGATCACTGAGAGCAGTTGATTACAATAAGTAAGTGATCTTGGCTATTCATTAAACAACCTGAAATGTTAAGATGGTTGTCTTTTTCACTCTCTCATATTTACACACGCAAACACTATTACAAAGTAGGGTTGGTTATTTATAGTAAAACTGTGTTTAAAATAGCTGAAACTAGCAAGATCTTTCATTTGCAACTAACTTTATAGCTAACAAGGTTGACATGTACCCAGAAATTTAACATGTACTTAATTAATTATTTGTTTTAGCAGTTAACTTTCTTCACTAAGAATAAAAAGTCAGTTCATCATGACTCATGTGATGGATGAGTGGTTCTTTAAAGTTGATATTCCTTAAATTGAGGTTTTAAATCAGAAGTTGAGTGTCAAGGTCCATTGATGAGAAACAAAGTATGACAACCCCTAACCTGTGCATATATGGACAGTCTGACAGTTACTACATCTACTGTCGTTGGATGTTGGTGGATATTACAGGGTTTAGAAAAGATAATGACTTGAGCAAAAATGAAGTTTAAACGAACAAAATCGAGGTCATTAGTACTGAAGAGAGGGATTGTGATAGAAAAGTTCCATTTCCAAATTGCAGGAACCATTATCCGGTTGTTAAAAGAAAAACCAGCTAAATGTCTGGGTAAAATATTCAATGCTAATTTAAAAGATACGGATGCTACCCAGAAATGTTTTTCAGACCTCAAAGCAATGTTGAGCAAAGTGGACAAGTCAGGGCTGTCAGGCCATTTTAAGGCATGGTTATATCAATATGCCATTTAGCCAATGATTCTGTGGCCTCTGATATTATATGAAGTGGCATTGACAACAGTTGAGAATATGGAGAAGAAAGGTAGTGGTTATTTGAGAAAATGGCTCAGCTTACCAAGGAGTTTGAGCAGTGCTGTATGGAGTATCGAACACATTGCAGCTTCTCTTCAGAGGATTAATTGAGGAGTTTAAAGTGGTGAAAACAAGGGAGACAATCCTATATGGGGATTCAAAAGATCCTAAAGTTGTAGAAGCAAGAAAAGAAGTTCAAACTGGAAGAAAGTAGAAGGCATCGCATAAGTTCAGTACAGCAGAGCAATGGTTAAGACAAAAGGTGCTAATAGGAACAATGGCAGTGGGCAAATCAGGCCTAGGTTACTGTCCCAATTCTCGAAGGAAACTAAAAGGAAAGATTGAAAACACTGTCTTCAATATGAAGTGAGAGCAGGTGTAGAGGAAATTAGATCCGGTAAAATGGTGGCCTTAGGTCAACAGGAAGCCTGGACAAAATGGAGAAACCTAGAAAAAAAAAATTTCCTGGATAGATTTCTGATATACTAATCCCAGTAATACAAGCTTCCTTGTAAAGGCAGTGTATGATACATTACCCAGCATGGCAAACCTCAACACGTGGAGAAAGAGTGAGTCTCTACTTTGTCCGTTGTGCTAGAAGAGAGGATCACTCCAACACATATTGGGCTGTTGCCCAAGGCATTAAGTGAGGGGCATTACCAGTGGCACCATGATAAGGTTTTAGGAGCCATTGCAACAATAGTCTCAAGTGGTCTCCAAACAAACTGTTATAAGCTGATGATTTTCATCTGAGCTGAGGAAAAGGTAAAGACATTAGAGAAGAAGAAAACATCTCTTCTCAGTTCTGCCTTGGACTGGTAAATGTTAGTAGATATAGGAAGGCAGCTTAAATTCCCAGTGAAAATAATACATATTAAGCTTCATCCAGATATGATTATTTATTCTGGAAAGACCAATCAATTCATCATGTTAGAAATAACAGTCCCTTGGGAAGAAAACATGAACAAAGCCCATGAAAGGAAACTTTACATATTGTAGAGGAATGCAAAATGCATGGTTGGTGAGCTCAGTGCAAACCAATTGAAATCGGATGCAGAGGCCAGTCACTATGTAAATGTTGCCAAAATTAGGTATAACAAATCTGGAAAAGAACAAGGCCATTTGCTCAATAATAATAGCAGCAGAAGAAGCCTCTAGATCATTATGGCTTAAAAGATCAAGTGATTGGCAGTCAGTAAGGAAATGAAGGGAAATTGCAGTTGATATTTTTATTTTTTTCTTGAGGGAACTGGAAGATAGGTCTTGGGTATGACCTAAAACTATACCCAACAATGGAGTCTCAAGTAGGGGACAGAATTAGGGTAACCTGAACCATTGTTACCTATGGGTGATCTGTAGCTAAGATCTAGCACCTGCTTACTCCCATACCAGAGTTACAGTTTTGTAGATGTGTATGTTAGTATGTATGTATGTATATATACCAATCTATCTTGTCCACAAAATTCATCTGGGAATTTAACTATATATATATATATATATATATATATATATATATATATATATATATATATATATATATATATATATTGTGGACTCTCCCAATATTCGTTGATGAGAGCTGTTGACCTGCACCTACTAGAGACTCTTTTACAATGTATGAGGGTCAGTCAAACAACTCAGTCCCTGGGACTGACAGCCAGACAACATGCACATATGATTTGATTATAGCAGTGAAGGTTTTGTGTAGAACCAACAACACTTTCTGAAGAGCTAAATACAGAGACCTGGTGCACTACATGTCACAAGGTCCCCAAACGACTCTCCGAAGGTTTTGAATTCAGAGTTGTCCTTCTCTTAGACTAGTTACCATCCAAGGCTATAGAACCCAGTCTGTCCTGCTATTTATCCATAGCTGGAGGGAGAAGAAGAGGATTCATACTTTTCCAAGGGTATTAGCACGTAAGCAAATGTAATGGATTCAACTGGAATTCGAACTCAACTCTCCGATTCCTCAATCCACTATCCATTACTCCACCATGCCTCCTAATACTAAAACTCCACCGTGCCTCCTATATATATATGTGTGTGTGTGTATGTATATATGTACATATGTGGGTATATGTGTATGCACAGTGGACACAGGGGGAGGGTTTTTTTTTCGGTTGGATGCTTAACATGAAGTGTGTGCATGTATATATCTCAGTAAGGGAAACAAATCATTACTTATGACTTCAAGCTGAGCATGTCACCATGTTCCTTTCTAGATCAAAACCATTACTGCATTTGTGTCCCTTTTTATGGATGAGCATAGATTGCTGGTGAACTGGAAATTAGCCAAGATTGTATTATATTAGGTTGGCGCAAAAATAATGCCGTTTTTTGACGTATTTTTAACGTCAAAAAACGGCATTATTTTTGCACCAACCTAATAAATTGCCAGGAGGAGTTGCAGTGTGTGATTTGGGAAAATGGAGAAAATTGTAGCTGATGGATAGTACACAAGTTGATACCTGATCAGTATCAGCTGAGTCACCATGGAGAGGGAGTATGATGTTGAAAGACCCCAAAATCCTAATGAACCTTAGCTAGAAACATCACTGATGATGTGTACTAAAGCGTCCAATAAATTTATTTTACCAAATTACTATTACTAATACTATAAATATCAATAAAGCAAGTGAAATTAAGATGAAAGAAATACTAGTCAAATATTAATAATGGCTGACAGTGCTTTGTTTAACAAAAATTCAAGATAATATTACTATTATTAATACTACAAGTGTAAATAAAGCAACTGAAATTAAAAAACACTAGTCAAAAATTAATAATGGTTGACAATGTTTCATCTGATAATTAAATTCCAGAAAAAAGATAAAACTTAAAAGACAATTTTTATTATAATTACTAGTTTTCTTGTTATATATATATATATATATATATATATATATATATATTTGAAGTTATGATTGTATACCGAGAGATACTGTAAAAAGAACATTTTTCAATGTGATGGATATGGTCAGCAATGAACACATAGATTTATCTTAAATATTCACAAGGATTGAAAGAGACGAGCATTAAAAAAATAATATGTATAGAAATCTGTACTAAAAACAAGAGTGTGGTTTGATAGACTTCTTAAATAAGCTATAGGTCAATATAAATGACGGTAAATGAAGTTTATATCTTCGAATAAGTACTTTTGAAATGAGCATGATAGAAATAAAAGTTTTAAAATAAAAATGAATTGTAATGAAAACAAAATTGGGATTACCTTTTATGATTAATATCCAAATATATCATATCTTCATATATAAGTCTATCCAAAACCAAAAGATTAACCTGAAAACTCGAGTCATCTTCTTAAATAGCCTCGTCAGATAGAGACTTTCATGTAAATGCTGTGAATGGTGCAACACCCATTGCAAAATATCTAAACTGTCAGCTGCATACAACTACTTTCAAAGATCAATGGTTAAAAATGACTTTGAGCGTGTAAAGCCTGTTGACCTTGGCATAGGTCATCCTTCTTTGAATATTGTAGGCTGGTGCTGCAGAATCTTAAACAAGGAACTGTATCAAATTACAGAAACCATATCACTTGAGGACTACCAACAGCAGCAACAACTAAAATGGATGGCACATGTAACTTGAAGAGAAACTAATGACATAAAGATGTTGACGTTCCACATTACTACAAGTAAAAGGTTATGAAGGAAACCCTCATCAATACTGGAAAGAGTGATAACAGCTACTGGACTTGAGAAACCTATTTTCCTGAAAAATTTTCCTCAATGAGATAGATAAACATTGAGATTGGTTAATTAAGAATAATTTTCTCATTGTTGTTGTTTTTATCACAATATTTCAGCTATTGCATGCAAAGGGGAACTTAGGAGAGTACAGTGGTTGCAACATTGCTATAAGAAAACAAGAAAGATAAAATAGTAATTTGAACTGAACCAATATCCTACTTAGGTATTTGTTTGTCTCGCAAAATAAAAATAGTGCCCTGTTTGGTCAAAATTCACTCCTTTAGTCGTGAGACCTTAGTAACCACTCTAGGGATCAGGTATAAGGAGGCTGTACATTGCCCAAACTACATGGTGGCCCCTCTCTCAGCTGTACTGACAAGATCCAAAGTGTTGTGAGACCGTAACATGCCTACAACATGGACTCTTCCAGGACTATATAAAGTATGCGATATAACACTCTAGGAGAAGAGGAGGAAGGAGAGAGAGAGAGTATTCTAATACCGTAGTATCAGCCACGTACGACTACCAATATTGGACACTAGCACATAGGAAGCTCCGCTTACACTATCTTTGTAACCTTTTTGTTTAATATATCTTTCTTACCTCTAATCTGTGTTCCGTGTTTTCCTTCCGTGGTCCTGACTTTGGGCCCACATCAGTGGTGACAAAGAATTCGAGAAACGCACTCACGCCAAAACCTCAATACCTCACCAGTCCCACATCAGTGGCGACGAAGAATTCGAGAAATGCATTCATGTCAAAAACCTCAATACCTTGCCAGTCCCACATCAGTGGCGACACAAAGATTCGAGAATTTCATTCTGACCATATCAATAGCGACAGAGTACTCGAAAAATACGCAGAAACTCCACGCGTTCCCACAGCAGTGTTGAACGAGAAATTAAGCTGGTATTACTACATTAGCGATTTAAATGCAACACACAGCGTCTACATATAAAAAAAAAATATTCCGATACCAAACAGCAGTGACCAACTAGCGATTTGACATCTACGGAATATTAAAGTCTGTCCAAATAACATTACGAGAACAATTTCTTATACACCCACACACGGAAAAAAAAAACAGTTTTTTCATAAAACAAACTGACAACACAAGAGCCAAAGTACTACTTATGACTCAAGTTTTCGAAAAAAAACTATCTAAAAAATTTTTTATGTAACTGAGTTGAATCTCGAGCATAAAATTATTCTCCTCTCAAATTCACTGAGGTAAGTTTTCTCTTTTTTGTACCTCTAAAAAAAAAAAAAAAAAAAAAGCTAAACAGATAATTAGTTTAGTTTAACTAATTGTCTGTCCATATTTTTTTTTTGTAAAAAAAAAAATCTATCAAGATTTTTTGTGTACCTCCCCTTGTTACACGGGTTTCAAAGCAACAAAAAAAAAAAAAAAAAAAAAAAAAAAAAAAATCGCTGTCATTTTTGTTTGTCTAAATATGGAAGATTTTCAAAAAGTAATCATCCAAATGCTAAAAGTACATTTGGATCAGCAACAAAAATCAGAAGAAAGACAACAACAATTATTTTTGGAATTACATAAACAACAAATGGAATTCCAACAAATTACACTTCAAAATGCTGAACTACAACAGAAACAACTTAAAGAATTACTTGTAAATGCATTAAAAGGCTCAAACTCTGAAAAAGATACAATATTCTCCCAGAGTACAATCTACAATTCAATGGAAACCTTTGAATATGTACCAGAGAACGACAAAACGTTCAAGGCTTTTTACAGGTGCTACAAAGATATTTTCAACGTAGACTGTGAACAATGGCCCAGTAAAAAAAGGTACGTCTACTATTGAAAAAACTGGGAACTACAGAATATAGTAGGTTCGTAGACTTCATACTACCCAAGAAAACCACTGACTTGGATTTTTCAGAGACTATTAAGCTCCTATCGGAACTATTCAGGCCTAACACAACCTTGTTCTACAAACGTTGGAAATGCCTGAATACAGTCAAAGACAACCAGCAAGATTTTCTAACGTTTGCAGGCTCTGTAATGATTTTAAACTAGCCGAACTGACTGCCGATAATTTCAAGTGCTTAATTTTCACACAAGGTCTAGTATCAGCAGAAGACACTGAAGTCAGACGACGGGTACTGAGCAAGCTTGAGATTGAACAAGGATTGACTCTCCAAAAACTGGCAGAGGACTGTCAAAGAGTAATATCTGTAAAGTGTGACTCAAACACTATCGAGGAATCAGGTGTGGCTCAGATTAATAAAATCAGAAGCAAGTCTTCCTCCTATTCCCCTTAAAAAGACAAAAGGCAAATCTCATGTCCTAAATTCCACAGTAACCAAAACCCAAATAGGTTAAAGAAACTGCCTGAACCATGTTACCATTGTGGTAAATGTCATTGGATGAAATTCTGTATAGTTACGAACAAAAAATATTGCAAAAATTGCAATAAAAGTGGGTATACTTTAACTCGGTGCTGGTAAGCCAACAGAACGAGAAAACACAAAAATAAAATTAGGCAAGCTCAATCTGACAATATTGTTGATAGGAATTTAAGGAAATATGTAACTGTTGATATTTTCAATAATTCCATTAAATTCCAGCTTGACTCGGGTTCTGATCTTTCAACCATTAACTGGTGTACTTGGTGAAAATTAAACAAGTCGACCTTATTAAAAACGGATAAAACAGCAAAATCCATAACTGGTGAAAAGATTAACATTTTAGGCAAGGTAATACTTACAGTAACACTAAATGGAGTTACCAAAAAGCTCAAAGCCTACGTATTGAAAACTTCAGATAACTTATTTGGAACAGATTGGATAGAAAAATTCAATCTTTGGGATTGCCCAATGAGTACATTTTGTCACAAGATACAAAGTACAACGTCCAATTTGGTAAATCTCAAAAAGGAACTCAAACAACAATTTCCCCAGGTTTTTTCTGGCGGCCTTGGGAAATGTACTAAAATGAAGGCTAAGTTTAAGGTGAAGTACGGTGCACAACCGGTATTCAAAAAGAAACGGAATGTCCCTTTTGCTGTTCTAGAGCAAATCAACAAAGAGTTAGATAGACTCATTCCAAAAAATACAGAAGTCTTTGAAGACTCCATCATTGCTACTCTAAGGACAAATTGTGAAATCAAAAACATGATCGCGAGTACCATAAGAGAGCTCCCAGTTACTTTGGCCAACATAAAAAGAGAATGTCGAGAGGATGAATTCATTCAATCCATAAAAAGCAAAATTCGCAACAAAGACCCCAATGTGCCTGAAGTTTTCTCCCTCTGCAATGATGTCCTACTATACAATGATCGCGTAGTGATTCCAAACAGCCTACAAAGAAAAATCCTCAGGGATTTTCACATGGGACATCCGGGGAAGAACCATACGAAAAGCCTCATGCGCTGCTATGTTTATTGGCTAAACATGGACAAGGACATAGCAGACATGATAGAATCATGCAAAGGATGCGCGCTTGCAGCAAAAGCTCCAACCACAACGTGCAAACCATGGCCCAAAACAGATTGTCCATGGCAAAGAATTCATATCGATTTTGCAGGGCCTATAAACAACATGTACTACCTCATTGTTGTGGATAGCCACTCAAAATGGCCTGAGGTCCTACAATGCAAAAGACCAACCACAAACTGCATGATCGGATTTCTATACGAGCTATTCACGCGTTTTGGCATGGTAGATTGTGTAGTTACAGATAATGGCACTCAATTCACATCAAGTGAATTTAGAGACTTCTGCAAGTCATATCAGGTGGACCACATTACAACGCCTCAGTACCACCCTAGGTCGAATGGCCAGACCGAAAGGTTCGTGGACACTCTAAAAAGGGCTTTAAAAAAGGCACTAGGCACACCGACAGATAGAGCATTGCAACAGTTTCTGCAGGTGTATCGGATAACCCCTAATCCGAACACGCCTATGGGAAGCTCGCCTGCAGAAACAATGTTCGCAAAGAAAATCAAGTCTGTCTTTGACAAACTTATTCCATTGCAAGCGAAGTTAAAAAAAAACGTATCGCCTCATAAGAAATTTTTCAATCCTGGCGATAAAGTCTTTTTCAAGGCTTACAAAAACAACATAACATTCTGGGAAGTAGGCATCATAAAACAAACAATTGGCGAACTGGTCTATATTGTCCAAGGACCGAAAAACACTCACAAACGACATTGGAACCAGCTCAGAAAATGCCATTTGAAGGAATCGGAGGAATCGCTACAAAATAACTGTGAAGAGCCGATTGATGTAATTTTCGATCACTTCGATCTCGACATGCCCCAAGTCTCTCCTGAAATGTGACGCTCAGGAAGGAAAAGGAAATTTACTCAACCGCTTGACGTAAATCCCAAGAGAAAAAAGTATTAATAGTTTTATGTTTTTTTTTCTCCGTTTCAAAAGAAAAAAAAAAAGAAAACTCTTGGAAGTGGGGTGTTGTGAGACCATAACATACCTACAACATGGACCCTTCCAGGACTATATAAAGTATGCGGTATAACACTCTAAGAGAAGAGGAGGAAAGAGAGAGAGAGTATTCTAATACTGTAGTATCAGCCGCGTACGACTACCAATATTGGACACTAGCACATAGTAAGTTCCGCTTACACTTACACTATCTTTGTAACCTTTTTGTTTAATATATCTTTCTTACCTCTAATCTGTGTTCCGTGTTTTCCTTCCGTGGTCCCGACTTTGGGCCCACATCACAAAGGAATACAGAGCATTACATTTGGGGAATTGCTTGGCTGCAGGAGTTGCCAGAAAGTTGTCAATGTTTGACAACCAACTGTCTTCAGGGCTCTACTCCAGGTTTTTTGTCTGGATTTACTTCCATAGACTTTTTTGTGTTTGGATATGAACAGAGTTTTAAAATCAGAGTTTTCCTTCCTTTAGATGAACTGCCTTCCTCGGCTGTTGTGCTCCATCTATCCAAAGCAGCTGGTTATGAGGTACCAATTTTCCCCCTTCACCCATTTTTTGGCTTCGAGCTAGACTTAGTTGTCCGAGGCTATTTGAAATGCATGCCATGGAAGCATTTTATAGACAGTGGAAACTTGTCCACACTATCACTGCTATGACAACCTTTGTAAAATATATAATGTATGTATATAAACATTATATACATTACGTGTTTTAGAAGCTCAAAAAAAAATAACGTTTTTTTAAATATAGAAAACATTAAGAGTTGGCTACCTGTGCTGCGCAAGGAAATTTTTCTCACCAAATTCAATCCTTCAAATCTACAAATCAACTATTCGCCTTTGTATAGAATATTGCTGCCATATATGGTCTGGAGCCCCTTCTGTTTGTCTCAAGGTCCCTGATAAAATCCAGAGACGGATATGCAATGTAACTGGCCCTGATCTGGCATCTCGTCTGCAGTCGCTGTCTCACAGACATGCTGTTGCCTCCCTCTGTCATTTTTACAAATACTTTCATGGTAACTGCTCTGATGAGCTGCTTTCACTGGTTCCCAGACTTCATGAATTTAAGCGCTCAACTAGGCTGGCATCTCGCTCTCACCCTTTCACTGTCGAAACTGTTAAATGTTGCTGTCTCTTCTACTCCAATAGCTTCATGTCTTCACTTCTCACCTGTGGAACTCCCTCCCCTTTTCCTGTTTCCGTGATCGCTATAATCTCCAACTATTCAAATGTAATGTCAATCGACATCTTCAGATTCTTGATCTATCCCCTATCCTTCTCTTCATCCTTCCTCTATCACTCCTATTTGCTCTCACTCCAACTCTCTGTAACCCCTTGTAACACCTTGCATGCTATTAGCTTGCTTGGGGTGAAACACTTAAAAAAAAAAAAAAAAAAAAAAAAATTAGGTAAACAAAAACACTAGGAACCAAAACAAATTGTGAAATAGTTGTGCATAAATAAACAAACACTAATATTGAAAAGTTTCTTAATTTTAGAAAAAGATAGCAGAAACAAAAAATGAAAATATGTATCTGGATTTAAGCCTAAAATACTCAGAGATTATGAAATCATTATTTAACATAAAATAAGATCATTTATAGTACCTTTTTGACAGAACTAACATCTAAACTATTAATTGATAAAAAAATGAACGAGAATTAAAAAAAAAAGTAAAGTTGATAAATATAACTTTAGGTAAGTAAAAATAAAACAAACGACCTTCAGTTTAGTTGTACAAAAACAAATAAATACTAATACAGAAAAAGCCAGTAAGTGTGGAAAAAGTTGAAAGAAATAATAATAATAATAATAAACAATACACATACAACTTTAAATAAATATAATAATCATAATATAAATGAAATAAAATAAATGTGAAAATTATATTAAATTATAATAATCAAAACTGTATAAATGAGAATACTATAGGATTTTATATAAAATATTCCCTGATGAGTGGATGGAGTGATTGCCAGAAGGTCTGTCTATGAAACTCTAGAGTCAATAACACCAAGCAAGTAAGTGATAAACTTTATATATGTATTAATTCTATTGCATTCTAATTTTTAGTTTTGACCATTATTTCTCAATGAATGTCTTCTTTAGCCTTTTTTAATGTCGAATACTGCATCTGGTAATCCAAGCTGTTTATCAAAATCCTTTTTTTTTTTGTCCTGAACTGGGACAAGTCACAAATCCAAGCATCAAATCTTTCAATGTTATTTCTCTTTATTCAGGCTGAAAACTGAAGAATATCTCAAAGCTTTCAAGCCTTAATTTGTGAATTATTCCAATGAAATAAGTGAAATTAAAAAAACAAAACAAACAATATACCAGACAATGCATAAGGGTTATGAGTGCAAGAGACACTCAAACAAGATTTAAAGAACACTGTGATAGCAATGAAGAAGAGGATAATAGTCCAGCTAATTTATGGAATATGAACAATCTTAGATTTTTTGACTTTTAACAAATCAATACAGACTTAACAATTTACCAAATTATTAAAAGCAGATATCAAGTTAGAAAATGACAGTTAATCAATTTCTTACTTCTATTTTTAAACTTCATCAAAATGACTGCTGAGTCTTTGTATAAATATTTTATTTAGTTCAGAAAGATTAGAAAAATTTATATACACAGTATCAAAATCAATGACATTTTTTTTTTCTTCAAATTTTTACTTAATTCCAAATCAACTTAAAAAAAAAAATTACTGTTTCAAGTTAAGGTAAAAAGAACACCCACCGTATATCGATGTAAACACTATGAATTTAAGTGAGGTACTAGATTGTGGCAAGATCACATCTCTTTACAGTTGGAATGGCTAGATATAACTTTTTTCTCGCACTTTTCACTTGTGGAACTCTCAATCTGCTTCTTGCTTTTCAGTCAACTTTGATCTTTCAAAAATTTAAATGCAATGTCAATCATTATCTATTGTTTTCTTAATTTCTCTTCTTTTATTGTTCTTGCTTTCCTCATTCGTGAAATGAAAGAAAAAAAAAATGAAAATATCTATATAATCATAGTGAGTGCAGGGTTAGAATGTTAGCATTCTGATCATGGAGATCCAGGTTTGAGTCTTACCATGGTAAATTTGGCAGGGAGGTGAATTCTTGATAGTATTGACCTGGGAAGATGATCCCAGCATGCAGTATTATTGGTAAGTGCTTGAAAAATAAACCATGGCTTGACCCTTTCATCATATTTTCTGTCATATAAAGTAAAACTAAAAAGAACTCTAAAAATCATCCTGTATTTTAAGCCCAATAGCTTAGCTAATGTCATCATCATTGGTGGAACTTGTTGCTGAGTATTGGTGTGCTTATCGACATTTCTTTCTGTGTGAAATGAGTCCTATGTTGGATCTGAAGGGACATCCACAGCTACTGTATGGTAGGGTAGGAAGATTCAGAGGATAGAGAACTCTGGCTTTTCTTTTGGTTCTCTTTGTCACTTCTATTTGCCTTCTGGTGTTTTCAATGGATATCGTTTTTTGGGGGATTGTTTTCAACCAATTGGTTGTTTATACAGCTTCAATATCCCAATTCACCATATTGATTTATGTCCTCATCAAGGTGTTTTTGAACTGATCCTTGAATCAACAATGTGGCGCTCCATGTGGTCTCTTGCCAGATTCAAGCTCTCAGAACAGGATTTGTTTGGGTAGGCAGATGTCTGGCATTCAGATAGGGGTCTGGTCCACTGAAGATATTGGTGAGTCATAATGGTGTCTAGGCTTTCCCCTCTTTGCATGGTGGAGAACTTGATGTCGCATAACAAACTTTGTTCTGCCACATGTTCCATAAGATTTGGTGAAATTTCCTTTGATGGAATCATTCTAGTTTGTAAATATCATTAAATCCAAAGAATCTGCAATGTTATTGGTCTTGAACTGACATCTTGGCTTCAGTCCCTTCCCCACAATTGTAACATAGCTTCTTTGTGCCTTTTCTATAAATACTTTTATGGGAATTGTTCTGATGAACTTTCTGCTATGATAACTAGACTTTATGAATTTAAGTGCTGTACTGGATTGGTGGCAAGGCCTCATCATTTTACAGTTGAAATGGCTAGATCTAACCATAAATTCTATGCTAACAGTTTCTTCTATTGCACCTCTTGCTTGTGGAACTCTTTTCTGACTTCTTGCTTTCCAGTCAAGTTTGATCTTCTAAAATTTAAATGCAAAGTCAATCATTATCTTCTGCCTTCTTAATTGTTGTTCTTTTATTGACCCCTCTCATTAACAGTAGTTTTTCTCGTGTTCTCTAACACTTAGTAACTGCTTATGACCTAATGGCTTTATTGTCTTGCTTTGGGTGAAATGATTAAAAAAAAAAGATGTCTTCAGAAGAGTATCCATGTCTCACAGAGAGTTGAGATTACAATGGCTCGGTAGATCATGAGCTCGGGGGGTGGTGTTAGCCCAGGATTGCTGAAGCTGGGTTCCCTGTCAATTCCAGAATTAAATATATATAAATATAAATAATATATAGCATATGTTAACATATAAAACAATGACATTTAAGTTTTTTCCTAAATATTCCTTAGCAGGAAATGCTTATATGATTCCTCAATACCAGAAATAGTGTTCTTAGAAATAGACAGTGTGGACATAAGAATCAACACAGCATTGTGACTGTCAGTTTTATGCTTCAATGTGATCTTCAGACCAAGTGCCACAACTCCTTTAGCTGGCTCTGTTTAAAGGCCACTTTATATATATAATATATATATATATAATAGCTGGCCACTCATATTCAAGGATACTTGTCTACTAGGTTGGCTAACCAATCCCTATTGCAAATGCTTGCTTAGGCACATTTGTGTTTGCTCAACACCTACAGAGCCAACCCGTGGTTTATACTGCAACTATGCTGAACAGACCTTAGAGTTTCTGGGACAGAGTATGTTATCTAGTGTGATCAACAATTTGAACAAGGTCAGCACACCCTTGGCCACGATGACTTGTGGCTTTGTGCTAGCACAGCTATCGACAGCCTCAAGTGTTCCATCTACCCAATTTCACTCACAATGCTTGGGTCAACTTGTGGTATGGTTTTCAGGCACTTTCCAAAGGTGCTGCACACACACTATATATATATATATATATATATATATATATATATATTAGGAAAATTAATGACAAAGTGGAAAATTTTTTCTGCATGACATGTTTCGTACATTAGGACTAAAGTAATGTTTTTAGTGATGTAATTATATATGCATATGAGGTGTAATGAGAATATAAAAGGCTAATGTTTGTTATAATTATGCATAGATAGGAAAAACTGAAAATGTTGGGATGCTAAAAATTTAAATTTAATTTTTTTGTTTTTTTTAAATGTGTTTGGATAAATTGTCTAACCAGTTTCATTAATTTCTTTATGCTTTTGTTATTGTTTTTAGTACTTTTTATTAAGTATTTAATTTTTCAAACATTGTTCTGAAGTATAAAAAATTATATATCATTTTCTCCCATATGTAAGTGGACATTGAAGTCAAGTTCGATCATCAAAAATTTAAATGCAATCTCATTCGTTATTGTCTTCCTGATTACTCTTCTACTGTTCCTGCTCCTTCTTAACATTTTGTTTTCAAATTCTTTCACACCCAGTAACTTCCTTCTGTCTTAGTGGCTTTACGCTCTTGCTTGGGGTGAATTTGATTAATATATATATATATATATATATATATATATATATATATATATATTTCTCTTCATCATTTAGGTATTTGGGGCTACATATCCTAAGGGCCTTGAGGTAGAATCCTATGATTAGTCCAGATTTTATTCTTTGATTTTGGTGGGAATAGAAATTAATTTTTGCTAATGGGTTTATGATAAACTTTAAAATCTAATTTCTTATCATTAATAAGACCAATCATAGGATTCTACTTCAGGGCCCTTAAGATATGTAGCCCTGAATAGCTAAACAAAGAAGAGAAATATATTGATAAAACATTCATATATATATATAAACAAATAATGAAATAGATCATTATGCTTCTCCATACCGTTCTATATCCGAGTTTCATGTCGCTAGCAATCTTCAAGTGTAAATCTTTGTTTCAAACAACAAATATAGCTCTTTTTCATAGTTTTGTAATTATAGATAAATATTTTTTTCCTAAAGTATATAAATAAAACATAATGACCCATTCCTTTCCCTAATTAGAGACAGGAATAGTTGTTCAAACTTGAATCTTCTAATAACCATCCCTCCTTCTTCTTCTTCCTATGTTGCTTCTTTCATTAATTTTTTAAAACTTCATTTCATTCTTTACATTTTGCCTCTGATCTATTGATACGAAAGAATAATCTGAGCCCGTAACATTCTTACAAACATTCAGGATTCACATAGATCCTTCATATGTTCTCAGATCGATTTAAATATTGCAATATTAACAAAACCTATAACATATTTATAAATCAGATATTGCTTCCAGATCCAAATCCATGGGCTCCTCGCTCCTGTTAAAGGTACCCCTCCTTGATAGAACATATCTTCAGAGGCTTATGGCCACATCATGTTGAAACAGAAGCTCTTGTATGATCACAAAAGTTAAGAAATGTTGAGCCTGGTCAGTACTTAGATGGGTGACTGCTTGTGAATACAAGGTGCTGTAAGCTTGTGTGTGGTGTAATGGATAATGGCTTAGAATTGTTAATCAGAGAGCCAAGTTCCAATTCCTGTTAGGTTTGTTACATTCACTTATATGCAAATATCCTTGGGAAAGGTATGAATCTATTTCTCCCCCTGCTATGGTTTAATTAGTAAAACTTGTATTATTAAAACCATTATTAATTAAAGAAAAAACAAACAATTCTTACAATCTAAAAATATTTTCTCACTTTAAATAACTTGCAAAAGGTTGATAAACTGTAGAAAACAATTTAATCAGTATCTTTAGCGGCATAGCTGTGCTTACCATACTTGATCAACTGTGGGTTGAGGCTATTTAATTTATAGTTGGAGGTTTTGAATTCAGAGTTGTTCTTCTAGACCAGTTGCCATACAAGGTTATAGTCTGTTTTACTATTTACCCATAGCTGAGGAGAGAAGCAATGGATCCATACAATTCTCAAACATATTTGCATGTAAGTAAATGTAACGAACTCGACTAGAATTTAAACTCGGTTCTCCCATTCCTCAATCTGAAGAGCTATCTCTTAATCAACCATGCATCCATAGATATTGTTTACCTATAAATATATTATTCAGAGTTACTTCCACCCATATCTGACTGGTGTCAGTTTAAACAAGTTCAAGCATGTTTGAATGTAATAAATTCTATTGGAATTGGAACTCAGCTCTTTGATTTCTCATTCTTATCCATTACAATACCCACACATCCATCCATATATTAGGTTGGTGCAAAAATAATTTCGTTTTCTCACATAGTAACATATGTTAGAAAACGAAATTATTTTTGCACCAACCTAATATATATATATATATATATATATATATATATATATATATTCAAAACATTTTTTTCAGGGCACAATCTATTTTTTTCTTATTATAATATTATATTTAGTTGGAACATGTTTGAGTAGTCCTCCCTATTTTTTTATTGCATCAAATACATATCAAAGGGTTCAGATCAAGCTGTTTTTGCACCCCCCCACTGAAAGTTTTGTTCCCCTTTGATTTAAATTAAATTTGAACAAGGGAATGACTCCTATCCAAAATATAGAAAGAGAAAACCAGAAGATGGAGGTCACATTGGCAAGAGCCTTGAGTAATATTGAAATGCATCATTTTTCTTCACAAATTATAACAATGATTTAAAATTCAATCATTTTTCTCAGCAAGGCATGGTTAATTCAGCTAATATATTATTTTTTCAAAACACAATCTATTCTTTATTATTATAATGTTATATTTAGTAGGTACATGTGTTTGTGTAGGCCTCTCTGTTTTTTTTTTTTTTAAAACAGTCAATTATTTACACTATTTATATTTGGACTATTGTTCTCATCTTTGTTGTTTGAATTCACAACCACTATATCCTGTGAGTATCAGATTTTCCAAGCCCTCCTTCCTCATTATGTGCTAGAGAAACCTCAACTGTCTCTTCCTGATGTTAAGTATAAGTTTCCTTTTTGTTTTCATTTTCTCTAAAACTTTGCTGTTACTCACATGTTTGGTCCATGGTATCCTCAGCATCCTTCTGTAGAATGACATTTCTGTTATGTCAAATCTTCATTTTTGAGAAGATTGTCCAGCACTCACTGCCATACAAGAGGACAGATATCACATAACAGTTCAGTACTCTTTTGTTTCTAGCAAAGTTTTAGTATTTCTTAGTACTCTGCTTAGATTTTAGAATACATTTTTGGCTATCCCAATACACACTTGAATTTCAGTGTCACTTTCCTTCTTATAAAACACTTCTGAGATATTTAAATTTCTGTATAGTGATCAAACCTTGAATACTGAAAGTTTTATGAGCTGTTTCAATGTAAATGATGTTGCATAGTAAAGAAAACTAAAACATCTTTACTACTTTGTTGATGGGGACTTAGAATATGCCGGGGAGTTTTAACAAAATCCAAAAAAGTGTTTGTAATTTAATCGCTCTTGACCTCTGCATCTTGACTTCAGTCACTTTCCCACCACAGGGACAAAACTTCTTTCTGTCTTTTCTATAAATATTTTCATGGCCAATTGTTCTGATGAGCTTTCCTCCTTGATGCCTTGACGGCATGAACTATATGATCACCAAAAGTTAAGTAATGTTGAGTCTGGTCTGTATCTAGAAAGCTGACTACTTGGGAATACTAGGTGCTAAGTGTGGATGGTGTAACAGATAATGTCTCAGAATTGTTAATTGAAGAGCCAAGTTCCAATTCTAGTTTGGTTTGTTATATTCACATATGTTGGGAAAGGTATGAATCCAGCTTTTCTAACCCCAGCTATGGGTTAATCAGTAAGGTTTATCACTAAATCATTATCTCAAAAAAAAAAAAAAAAAAAAGTCTTACAATTTTTTTGGCTTTAAATAACCTGCAAAGGGTTGATATCTAGTGAATAATTTGACACTGTTCAAGAAGTAAAAGGTGATGGAAAAATTAATCATGTACTTGTACCAATTGCTAATTTCTGTATTCATTTGTTATATAACACTCTTGAGATAATTTAGTCCCACCCCTAAAAATCTTATGGTTAAAAACACATTGTATTTAAAAACTAGTGCTTATTAAAGGTTTCATTAATGTAAAGAGATGCTTGTACAAAAGTTGATTTGAAAGTGTTAAAAAAAAAAAATAAAAATAAAAGCAACTGCAGCATAGTGCATTAGTGTTGGTTTGTGAATTTAGTGACACAGTAATTGTAAGTTCAATCCCTGGGCCAGGCCTCTTGCATTTGAGTGAACTTTGATCTTCAAAAATTTAAAAGCAATCATCTTTTTAATTCCTGTTCATTTATTGTTTTCTCTCCTTAATCACGTTTACTTTTTCTCATATTCTTTCATACTTGGCAACTTCTTGCATCTTAGTGGCTTTATTGACTTGCTTGGAGTGAAATGATTTAAGAAAGAAAAAAGCAGTACATACTTGGACTCAGTGGAAATAGGGCATCCAATAACAGAGCTGTACTAAAAATAAGAACTAGATGAGATAATTCTAGACATGGACAGTGGAATAAGAACAGTTTATCTCCATAGATTAAATAAAGGATTCAGTTCAAAATTCTTTGTAGGTTACCCAGATTGCCATATGTCTGATAAAGCACAATGGTTGAAATGATGTGATAACAACAACAAAAATTGAGGACAAGTGTCCACATATAAATAGTGTAAATAATGATAACTCCTCATTTCAAAAATTCAGACAGATTTTTTGCTACATTCTTTAATTTTTTAAAGCCAAAATTGCAATTATTATATTAGATAGAATTAGCATGGAAATGCCTGGGTTATAAATTCTTAGAATATGCTCAATTTGTTTTATAAAAATAAAGCAAGTGAACATATTCTAGTATTTTTTTCTTCAATAAATAAACAAGTAAAAATAAAAAATTAAAATTTAAGTATTATATTTTCAAGTTAATATTTTTAACTATAAAGCTATATCTTTTCAAATTATATCTTGGTTGTTTTTCCTTTGCTAAAAAAAAAATAAATAAAGAAAAAACATTTACTTTTGACAAATAAAAAAAAATTCATCCTATAGCTACATTGAATCTAGCATTTTGTAGAAACTTCAAGTTTAACAAATTTTATTTTGATTCAAATAAAATTTTAATCAATTCACAGATTTCATTTTTGTTTACTTTTTAAATTTAAAATACTTTATGCGATATAGCACAAAAACTCGGTAGAAAGTATTTGTTATGATTTTTTATAGCTTTTAAACATGAATCTGAGAAATTGACTAAATGGATGAAAAATGGTCAAAATCTAATACAAGTTAGGACAATATTAGAACATTTGTAACAAAATGAAATTTTGTAGGAATAAATATAATTTTTAATTAACATAAATTAAACATCACTTGAATTTGTTAAAATTTATAATCAGCTTGTTTCATGAAATGAATATACATTCATTTTGCTTGTTTTTTTTTTTTTTGCTTTTAATTATACAGTGTAACCTGGATATAAGAGAGTTGTCGGGACCGGAGAAGAAGTCTCTTATATCCGGGTTTCTCTTATATCCGGATTTGGTCTATTTTGTTTAGGTAAGTATGGCTCTAATTTGGGACCAGAGAAAATCTCTCTTATATCTGGGTTTTTCTTATATCCGGGTTACACTGTATTTATTTTTGAAAAAATAAATTGTAAAGGCTGATTTTTTGGTGCTAAAAATGTCATTTTTTTTCAACAAAAAATTAATCTGAAAATTTCACCCAATCATGTTTTGTTTTACTTAATTTTATGTTTATTCTTTTTGAAATCTTGCAAGTCAAACTTTGTGAGCATCCTTGAAGCTGGAGCATCTGAAGTATAGGAAAATATGGTATATATTTTAATCTTAAAACAGAAATCTTATGGACACTTTCTTTTTTAGTATACAATTAAATAACCTTAATTTTCTCATTCCTAATAAAATTTTTGCAGTAGTTATAAGTTAAAATCTTAAAAGTATTTTTCACTAACTTCTGGATATGTAAGCTGATCCCTTCAAATAACAGATAATATATAACAGTGTATCCCAAACACTGTAGATTCCACTATCATCACAAATCATGGATATCTCCTTCGGGAGGCCTTGTGCCTTGAATACCTATTGGGACTTAAACTAGACCTCAAATAGAACTTGCACATATGATCCATTGCTAAGGAGGCTGAAAAGTGGTTGGTTCTCTGTACTGCTTTAGTAAGTACCTGACTCCTCACAGTCCTATATCTTTACAAGAGTCAGATCATGTTGAAAATGGAGTACTGCTGCCATATATGGGCAGGTGCTGCCCAGTCTTCACTTTCCACTGTCAATAGAGTCCAAATCCTTGTGGGTGATAAATTATTTTCCACCCTGCAACCTCTTTCTCACAAATGAAATGTTGCTTGTCTCTTACTGCTCTGTTGCTATTTCTATGGAATGTGCTCAGACAAAACACATTCCTTACTTCCACCAGTTTTGACATTCACAATTAAGTCCCACAATGATATGCACATTACAGAAAAATGCCCCTTCTTATTACATTGGTGTGATGTAGGTTCCATTTGAGCAGTTTCTTCTCACAAACTGCTGCTCTTTGGAACAGACACACAAGAGGATGCTTCCTCAATCACCACAATATTAATCTTTTCAAGTCTAGGGGTAACTGTTATCTTCCCCACATATCTGCACAAACTATACCTCTTACTCTGTAACCCTCTACCTTGAGTGGCTTCTGGGCCTTGTACAGAGTGAACATCATTGTTTAAAAAAAAAAAAAAAAATAATAATTGTTTAACAAATTCATCTGGATTTTGTATGTTATTTGTGATAAAGCTTTAAATGACCAGTACTAAATCTTTTTAAAAGAAATATTTTCTTAATGTATCTATCCAAGTCAAACATAGCACAATAATAAGATGCAACATTCAATTTGAATAAGTTTTACCAATACCATAACCTTGTATCAGATATAAAATAGCAACTATCAATTGTTAATTTGAACTTTCTCCAAATTTGATGATAAACTTGAGGGAAGTCTTCTGTTTTTTTATTTCAAGCATTGTCTGTTATTTATTTTTTGACTAGTATTTATTTCATCTTAATTACAATTTTATTTCATTTCTTAGCCCAACATTTGTCAGTCATTAATAAGCAGAAATGAATTGAAAATAAAGAATAACCCTAGTAAAAAAATTGATAATGGAAAAGCTTATTCCATTCAAGAATCCTGAAAACAATAATTTGTTATTATTGGATAAAAGTCCTTTGAAATTTAAATAATAATATAAATGTGACATGCACCCCACTTTCCAGATTTAAATGTTACTATTACTTTTTGTTTGTAATCAATTTTAACATTTATTTATGAAAACAGGATTCATCTCCCCAACTCTCATTTAGTAAATCTTGAGGTAGATAAATGTATGAACACAAAAAATAAAAAACAATGACAATAGAAATTTTTAAAAAATGATTTTTTTTTTATATGAGAAAAACTTTCACTTATAAATGTTAGTTGAGGTCATATACATAATGTCATGGTAAGATAAAAACAAAGCTTTTTTTTAAAAGTGTCAGTAAAACCAGAATGAATAACATTTAAAATATGTTATAAACAAAATGCATATTATATATATATATATATATATACACACACACACACACATACATCTTACCAGTTTGTGACTGGAAGGGATAATTCCAAGGAGGATATAAATCCATGAAGATTTCAATGTCGACTACAGAGCATTATGAGGATAATAAGATGGAGACTTTAATTATCCATTTTGATTATAAATTTATTTTGTGAACATCGAGATGTTCAACTCTTCGGATTGACATGTCCTCCAATTTTTTTATGTAGGAGATATCGTTCTGAAGAGTTGAACTTATTGGTGTTCGCAAAATAAATCTATAATCAAAATGGTTAATTAAAGTCTCCGTCTTCTTATATATATATATATAAGTATATATATATATATATATATATATATATATATATATACACACACACACATATATATATATATATATATATATATAGGAATCCCTCGATTAGTGTGGTTAATGTGTACATTAAAAATGCATTAATCAAATATGAAAACTTATAGAAGATGATGTAATTTATACCTCATATTTTATTCTCAATCACAATTAATTTCTAATTTGTGTATTTTTTGATTAAAATATAGGTATATATTTTCTATTTTGGGAAATTTTATAAACATATAATCATTAATATTTTAACCTGGAAATTTTATTTATAATCTTTCCATAGTAAATGCATACATCTTTTATATTTTTTGATATTTCTTAAATAATATATATTTCTGTATCTAATTAAATCATCCATTTTTTTTTTAACAAAATACCACAAATTTTCTTTTTAAGACCTTCAAAATAAATATGAAAAAAAAAAAAAAAAAAAAAAAAAAATCAAAATATTCAAAGAATTTTAATAGAGATAAATAATCAAATATGTATTTTTATTATCAACTTATGTTATAAAATTTATCTATTTATAACTATTCATTTATTTTTAACACAACTGTAATAATTTAAATAAAATAATACTTGACAAACAAAATAGTTATTTATTTTCCATTTTTAAATTTTAGAAAATTTTTAATTAATTAGTAATTATAAAAAAATCAATTTTAAATTACTATGTTTAAACTGAAGAATGTTTTAGTAGACTAAGAGCATTATGCATGCACTAATTGGATTTTGGTAGAAAAAATTTTAGGGCACGAATCGAAAATGCATTGAGGGATTCCTATATATATATATATATATAACACACATTAACAAAGGACAGCTCGAGTAGTTACTAGTTTCATGTTCTTGTAATCTTCAGACAACTAGAATGCCTAGTCACCTGAAGATCACAAGAGTGTGAAATTTGAGTAATGATTTGTTACAGCCTACCTTTTGTTAAATGTTGACGTTGTGAAGCATTTTTTGTTGTCTAAATAATCTAGGCATTGAGACTTTAATGAGTAGGTAGGTGTTTGCCTTTCTTTCTTTTTCTTTTCTTGTTTGGAATTTTTTTCTCATCTAAGGTTTTCTGGCAAGTTGGCTATACTTTAGTGTATATATATGTTTAGATTTTTTAATACAGTAAATGCCTCAACTAAATCTTATGTTTAGCAAAATCACTATTTTTTTCGGTAAAAATTATTACTACTTCTGTCTCACAGTAGTTGTTACATTTAGTGTCTGAAATATATATAAAATGTAACAATTATAGGACAGAGACAGTAATAAATATTCAGTCAAGCAGTTCTACAAAATATAGAAATGGATTGTGTTTCAATATACATGCATCTAAGCACTTATAAAACATTCCATGATAAGATAAAGAACAAATAGGAAATGTTTATCAATCTAACACTTTAATTAAAGCTTCATCAGAGACTGAGATATGGAGGAAAAGAAAAAAGCAATTCTATCTTATTTTTCTCTATATTTCAGTCTCTGATGAAGCTTTAATAAAAGTGAAACATGATAGATTAATAAACATTTCCTATTTGTCTTTATCTTATCAAAATATTCTATAGAGGAAAGAAAAAAATAATTAAAAAACTAAATGAGAAGAAAGCTGGATCTTGAGAGATTATAACGTGTAAATGTTCAGGAGTTCATTGGCTTTTTGCTAACTTTTCAAAAATATGCTCACATTAAAAGAATACAAAAATGTATTGTGTGCAATTCCGTTCATAACAACTGATAGTATAAATATTTTTTAATTTAAATATTTACCTGACTTCATATTGACATTAAATGTAAAAAATGAAATATCCTTACATGGTGTTAAAAAAAAAGTCAAGAGACTATTTTACTTGGCATAACTTAATGCAAAAATAAAATTTTCACAAGATGCCTAACATTTGTTTTCTACTTTCACATGAAAATATGGATTGATTTGATTTTTTATGGCTTATCAACCCTTTGCAGGTTATTTAAAGCCAGAAAATACTTTTAGATTGTAAGAATTTTTTGAAAGATATTAATAATTTACTGATATAAGTCATACTAATTAACCAGTAGCTAGGAGGGGAATAGATAGATTCACACCTTTCCCAAGGGTATTTGTGCTTATGTGAATATAAGAAACCCAACTAGAATTAGAACCCAGCTCTCTGATTTCCAATTCTAAGCCATTATCCATTACACCACCCACACATCCAAGCTTAAGGACCTAGTGTTCCCAAGTGGCCACCCATCTAGGTACTGACCAGTCTCAACATCAGTCTTAACTTCCATAATCATATAAGAATTGGCTTTTCAATGCATTAAAATATGGTAAAAAATAGCTTTTAGCTTTTAATCTGCATATAAGATATTTTTACAATGTCTGGTTTAGAAATCTACATTTTATATTAAACAGGAATTTAATTTCAGATACTGTTTCACTCACAAATTAAATTGATATATTCAGTGGAAATATTTTTTAAATCCTTAAATTTTCATCACTTTTTAATGAGAAGATATGAAGGTCTTGCACTCAAGATATATAAATTATATTTTAGCCTTTGGTATATAAAATTCAATAATTATTTTGGATGCTTCTCATTTTATTATATTTTTTTTTTAACCTCTTTTGTTATAATGTTTCAGCTGATTCATTCTTCAGCTATCTTCAGGTAAAATTTTGTTTAGAGTTTGTATGATGTGCTGCAGAGTAGACATTTTTTTCTTTCTGCATTATGTCCCTTTGCTTTCCATCCTGTCTTGATATCCCATAATGCAATACAGCTGAGAAACAACATCTATCAAATGAATGAACTACTGAATAAAATTGTAAATGAAAAGATAAGTTTAAAAAACAATTATTAATAATTTTTTTATATATATATATATATATATATATAAAAAGGTATATTTAATTATAAAAAATTTAAATAAGTTTTGTTAATTTCAACCAACAATGTGTCTGTTTAAAGTATTTTTCTAATAAGATGTATATCAGGATCAAAATTGTGGTGAAACTCTCCATCATTCATGCTCCGTTTTTGTTCAAGAAATTTAACTGTCTCAGTCATTATCACTTTATTCACAATTTTGATCCTGATGTACAACTTTTTAGATAGACTTCGTCAGTGGAATTAACAAAATGTGTTTGTGTGTATATATAAGTGAATAACAAAATTTGTAAAATAAAATAGTTGTTTCATCCTAGGAAGGGCCTTCTTCAGACAATAAGCATTTTATTGAGATAAGTGTGTGTGTGTGTGTGTGTATATATATATATATATATGCACATGTGTGTGTGTGTGTCTGTGTATATGTATGTATGTATGTAGTTACCTCCAAAGACTTGCTAAAAAATGAGAATACACAATGAAAAAAATGTCCTAAACTTAATAAAATAAAAATTTTATTGTCAAAATCTTTGTTATTAAAAGAATTCTTTGATTATTATATTTTTTAATCCCTTTTAGAACATTCAAAAAAAAAAAAAAAAAAAAAAAAAATTGATTTTTTGTGTCAGCTAGTGACCATAAATTAATATAGGAAATTTTAGCATCTTTTTGTAGTGAAAAACAAGTTGATTTAGAAATTCTTGCAAAAATCAGGTAATTGTTGCATTTTTATGAAACTCAGGACTTATTCACAAATTAATTATTTTAGAAACCTTTCTTTCTTTTAGATAATCTCAGTGAAAAGATTTTTTTATTACATTTGTTACAGCTTACCTTTTTTAATTTTATAAAATATTGAGAAATTTATATATGTTGGGTTTAATGTTTTTATATTAATTATAAGCAGAAGTCCTTGGAGAGTTTTTGAATTACCAGTCCCCCCCCAGTTACCAAAAAAAAAAAAAAAAAAAAAAAAAAATCT
>OZ010602.1:56756808-56816808 GCA_963932145.1 Acanthosepion lycidas | reverse complement strand
ATAGTAGTTTATATTGATTATTAAGTCAATATAGGATGTGTGTAATGGTTATCAATGCAGAAAGTGGAACTAGCAAGGCAAGTTCAAATTCCGACCTGGGCTATTAATTTCACATTCACACAGATCCTCTTGGGAAATTCAAGAATCCATCTCTGAATTCAAGACTTTAGAGAAGGCAACAGAAAACCATTTCACTATTTTTCCCAAGAGAACATGGGATTTCACAGATAAAAATAAAAAAAATAAAAAATTATGGAGAGCCATAATTACTTACATCCTGAAGGAACTTGACATTAAAAAAAAAGATACACTATAGTGTATAGTGTAGCTATTATATGAAACTATAAACTTATATAGATGGAATTATATGTGCTTTTATTGTCAAGAAAATTTCCACAAATAAACCTAATTCACCACATTTTATACATTTTCTGTTATTACATAACCATTTTTTATATAAATTAAATTAAAAATTATTTATAAATTAAATAAAATGACATTAAATTTATGACTTGGCAAATGACTAAATTTATCTCCCTTGGATCGCTTTCCAAACAGAATTGATTATGTTCAGAGAATCTAATTATTTTTCCTTTGCTGAACCAGGAAATTCTCAAGTACAACGAATTAAAGTCTGTTTTTCAGACGTTCAGCACCAGAGAGAACACAAGAAACATGGTGTAATTTTCTATCACTGCCAACCGATTTAAAAAAAAAAATTACTGCTTCGAGGTTTCTTGGTTTACTTTTCTAGTTTGAATATGATGGATGGAATTATGTTTAGTTTATGAAAATTATTACTTTTTAGATATTAAGAAAAATGTTTCTGTTCATAAAATTAAAAATGCTGCTTTTCCAACAGAAACATTCTGCATTAAGCCAACAAATTTAATAATCAAATCAAGCCTAAAATCAAACTTCCAAATATGCAGTACATGATTTGTTTTAATAATGACTGGGACAACATGAGGGTGGATGCAAAAGAGTCCAACAAATAATTCTCGTACAAATTCGGTAGCATCTTAATGCACCAAATAAAATTGCACAAATTAGAGATTTATAATTATTATGCTAATGATAGAAATTAGGTTTCTAACATGTATCTGAAAAGTGAGATAATTAGGCATTAACTTCTTTTGCTTTATTTTTATTTGAATAGATAAAAAACTAAAATACCAAATTTGATGGCATATAAGATTTCATCTGCATTTATATTTAATATTGTGGAATTGTTATTTACTAAGCATAGCTTAGTTTTGGCACAAGGCCACACATATAGAGCACTCAGTGAAGATCAAATTTACTACTAATGATCAACAAGACCAGCTTGTTGGCCATGACATTACAATGAAGTGCCTTTAGTATTATGGAGTTAAACAAGTAATCTCTGGTGCCTATATATATATATATATATATATATATATATTGCTCTGAATTCATATCCTTTTGTAAATATCCATAGTGATCACTAATATTATATATATATATATATATATATATATATATTAGGTTGGTGCAAAAATAATGACGTAATAATGTTGTTTTTTTGACGTTAAAAAATACATCAAAAAAATTTTAACGTCAAAAAAAACGACATTATTACGTCATTATTTTTGCACCAACCTAATATATATAATTAATAATCAGACAAATCCTTTTATCTTATATGGGGAATAGGCTATTTCGTCTGATGACAAAAGTGGTCATCTGTCTTTTCAACTCCAGTGTGGAATGAAGTTCACATCTCTAAGGTTAGAGGAAGTAGTAGGCGTTAACTGTGAGGAATTGATACTTAAACCTTAACTTGCCGAAAACAACTAATACAGAGTTTACACTTTTCACTGTTTCAGTTGGGCACTGGGGTCAAGGAGGGTAGTAGGTATCTATCTTAAAGGGGGAGAGGGTTTTATTAAAGAAAGCCCAGAATATTAACCTTGTGACGACAAATGGTGGTATTAGAAGAAATACAATTTTTTAACTTAAATTTAAAATTAAAGAAGAAATTAAGAAGGAACCCAAAAATAAATTTAAAAGAATATATATATATATATATATATATATATATATATATACACACACACATACATACATACATACGCAGTGTAATTGTTGTCATTTTATATTTTTAATTTCATGCATGCACATTGTTTTTTTGATTTTATCGACTGCACAGTATAGTAGGGTCAGTTGTGAGAAAAAGAAGTACCATGATGTAATTCACTCTGCCAGAAATTTGCAAACGGCATGTTGTACTGCTTGGCATCCATGCCAGAAGCTCCAATATGAACATTTCAGAATATTTGGGTATCAATCTGAGGACAGTTCAGAGAATTCAGAAAGAGTTGGATGAGTCTAATGATGATTACGAATGCACGGTAGTTCAGAAAACTAACTCTGATCATTCTGATTAGAAAAGAACACCCAAATTTGTTGGTGAGGGCTTCTAATTCAACCCAGAGGCCTACGTCAAGTGCCTTGAGGAGGTCAAGAGGGTGGCTGCTGGAAGACCCTATGTCTGGCAACAGGACTGCACCATGCCACACAAGCAGGAGAACCCAGTCATGGCTGTGAGACAATTTCTGTGACCACATCACCCCTTACATCTAATCACCTAACTCCTTGATTATTATGTGTGGGGCACACTTGAGCAAGAGACCAACAAATCTCCTTGTAAAGAGCAAAGATGAACTGAAGGCAAGGATTATAGCAGTATTTGCCAACTTAAACAAGGAGAACATCAAAAAGAATTGCAAGAAATTCTGAAGTTGTCTGGAGGCCATGGTTGAAGCCAGTGGCAATTTTATTAAATAAATTTACTGTTTAATATTTCAAGATATTTTTGTGTAATTTTGGTAAATATATCTGTTAAAATGAGATGTCAGCGTTATTTTCATTTCTGCATAATTTAGACGACAATTTATCCATCGTACCCTGTATATCTATATCTATGTCTAACAGACATATAAAGACAAGCTAAAGAATAACCTCTCATCTGTCAATGTGCCTCATACTAACTTTGAGCGAGTTGCTCTTGATAGAAATAACTGGAGATATTTGTGCCAGAGTGGTAGCAGAAATTTTGAAATTGTTGTATTGACTGGCTAAGAGACGGAAGACAATGGCAAAAAGCATGAGCAAATATTCCTCTTGCTATGTCAAAGATCCTCGCTGCTTAACAATATGTGGATTTGCATGCAGGTCACTAGCAGAACTGAAGTCTGACAGAAGACAAATATAAAAACAGAATGAGGTTGTTGGATTCTCATACATCAAAATTGATAGGAGCGTCCATCATGTCTAACAGATACCTCAACATCTTATATAAGATGCAGGAGATACATTTTTATTCAATTTTGGGGTTGAAAGCAGAGTGGGTTTTATATGCCATTAAATTTGGGAGTTTTAGAACTAAAAAAAAAAAAAAAAAAAAATTAAAATTTTCTTCAGTTTCAGTTGAAAAAAAATAGCAGGTTTCATTAGAAAGAAGAGGGACTATTTTATATATATATATATATATATATATATATATATATATATATATATATATATATATCTTTATCCCATGATTAGGAAAAAAAATATTTGCAACAGAAATTTGTTTAAGATTTTTTTGTTTTGAAAAATTAAAAAAAGGCAAGACTTCATCTGTTTATTACCAGACAAAGTTTAGATATTATTATTATTTTTAATATTACAAATTATTTTCAGACTTGAACTGAGTACCACATGTAATGATATAATTTTTTTCTCTTTAGAAGACTATGGTATATCTTAGCAAATAAAAAATTCAAAGTGAAAAAAAAAAGTCGATGATTGAATAGGATTTTACAATCAACCAGAACAAGAAAATAAAATCACACAAATTAAGAACAAAACAAAAAAAAAAAGGTGACTAAATAAAACATATGTCAAAAATCACATACACCAGTGGTATATATTTGTAACTTTGAGTTAGAAAGAAATTTTTAAAATAGAAGCCAATAAAATTTTGTTGAGTATTGGATTTGTATGATATGACCACCCTCCTTTTCACTCTTCTGACATTTCAAGATATGACTATTCTCATTTTGACTTTTCTAACATTTCAATTTGTCATTTCACATGAATACAATGAAAAGGCTTAATTTGGTTCTAAAATATTTTATGCAGCAATGTTAGTTTTTGATCAATTTTCGAAATCAAATATAAGAAACTCATTATCAAATTATATTGATAAAATTTTGCAGGTGTCTTATATACTGAATTATGATGTGGCGTCTGTGTTTCTGCTGAGGAGTGATATACCACTGGCATAGAGTTCTTGCATGTTAATACAAAGACATTATGACCAAAGGAAAAGAAATATTTAGAAATAGAAATAAAACGGAGTATCCCAAGCAGGAGATGAAGATAATTACATAAAAAATTATATAAATTGATTGCTATAGTTATACAAACAAAGAAAGATAAAAGATGTGATATCTTTTTCTTGGCCTCATATTCCAAAAACACTAAAAACTCAACTTTTTAAAAGAACATACAAAAACACTTTTATAATAATCTGAGCAAAAAATAAAATTAGAAATAAAAAGCTAGCAATTCTAATTAAGAATATACTAAAATATTTATTGGGGAGCTATGTTAGCTTACAAAACCATATATACCATTTGAGAGACTTACCAATGACAAAATTGTATCCAAAGTAGTTTTTCTGTTTTTATTTAGAAAAAAAAAAACAAAAAAAACTCAGTTTTTTTATATTTGTATTTACCAACAGTAATAAGACAATTTCTAAACATTTTTCTTTTAAATAGTAAACTAGGAATAGACATCTACATCTTTTGGCAATGTTAATTTTATAGTCTAATGGTTATTTACAAGGTTAACTTAGTCTGGCACAAGATGACAAGTGTGAGGCACCCAATGATGGTCAAACACACTTTGCAATACTAATGGTCTGCTAGACTATTTCATTAACGATAACTGCATAACAATGTACTCTACAGCTTTATAAATTTATTGATAGCAATGGGAAAGTTTGAAATGTGGAATTAATAGTTAAATGTGTAGGTAGGGTTATAATTATTGACGTGGAAAGTTAAATTGGTGAGCTGAGTTCAAATTCTCTCCTGGTCTGTTGCATTTACATTTGCACTAATGCCCTTGTAAAAGGCATAAATATATCTGTTTTACCAGTTATGGGTTAAGTAGTAGGGTAAACTGAGCTCTCTAACTTTGGCTGGTGGCCAGTCTTGGTGAAGGACAACTCTGAGTTTAATACAATGGAGAAAGTAATGAGAAACCACTAGACTTTCTTTCCCACAAAGTCATGGCAATTCATGGAAAGCCTATGTCCTGAGGAACACAGCATTTATAAAAGAAAAAATAGGCTAAAATTTAAACTCTTTATCTATCGATCCATTGACTGCAGTCAAGATCATAGATTCATTGTAAACACTATGAACCTTTCATTGGCTGTATAGTGCATGCTTCACCAGGGCTACATATGGTTTTAAATTCAGAGTTGTCCTTCACCTAGGCTGGTTGCCAACCATGGCTAGAAAACCCAGTCTGATTTGCTATTTAATCTGTAGTTGTGAAAAAGAGAGATTTGTGCCTTTCCCCAGGGCATTTGTGTGAAAGTGAATATAACAAACTTAACTGGAATTAGAACTCTGCTCTCTGATTTCTTATTTTGAGCCACTATTCATTACACCACCTGTATATATTAGGTTTAAAATAATCATTGTAAAATAATAAGTTGAAGTACCAATCTCATTACCACATTATCCAGCACAATAGTTTCTAACAAATGCATTTTTAGAATATGAGGCAGGGTTAAACAAAATAAAATGATTTCCACTTTTGGTTAAAAGAGACAATAGTTGAGGAACAAGAACACAAAAGTCAGTGATACAAGTCTATAGTTAACTTTTGGGATTGCTGCAGTTATCAGGATCCATCAGCAGCTAGTTGTCGTGTTTTGCCCCCACAATAAAAAAAAAAAAAAAAAAATTTTCATTATCACCATCATCATCATATTTTGTTTTGGAAGAACAGGAGGAGGGAGGAGTAAAAAAAAAAAAAAAAAAAAAAAAATGGAAAAGTCACCACATTTTTTTTTAATATATATTTACAAGGATGACGCCACCATCAGGCATAATCAAACACGTCATCTATCACAGCTTTGACATAATGCAGTCTGTCCCTTTATGTAATCACGACAGGGACACAAACGCATCAAAGGAGACTTGCTGCCTGCACAACTAAATAAACGTTCATCCATCTGAAGAATACATTCAGATATAGTTGGGTTGAAAGCTGGATAATAAATGTCTACAATAGCTTTCTTTGTTGCACATTTGGTAGTATTATTTTTAAGTGACTCTGCTTTGTTAATGTCTTCAAAGTAAGATGGTTCACATATTTGATCTGGAAAGGAAGAAGAAACAAAAATTAAATATTAGAATCTGTGGAAATTTCATAGTGTACCTCTAAAATTTAAAGAAAGGAGAGTTTACATTTTAATACAAAATAAAAAAAAATATGTGATTTACATTTTTAAATAATAGCTTGATCATTTCCAAATTTCTATACAGAACGTCCTCAGGTTATGTCAGACCTGACATACTGCATTTCATGGTTATGGTGCTATCTCTTATAATATAATACGTCATAATGTGGCACTTTTGGACGAAGATGGCTGTTGTTTCTTCACCAGATGTAAGTCATATTGGATTGTACTACATTCGCTATCTCATCTGTGTTGTTTTTTTTTTTTTAATATTTTGCCCTTCATTATGACTCCCAAGCATAAGGCAGACTCGTGGGTGCTTATGTAGGGGAGTTCTGACGTATGTTGAAAATCAGGTTATGTTGCATTCATAGGAATGGAACTCCTACATAAGTCAAGGACCCCCCCCCGTATCTTCATCTGTCAAAATTAACAATGACTGGTAATTTCGTTGATTTTACAACTTGTCAGACCTTGTTAAGTTACATAATGAAAGTCGTTTTCAGTTTTTTTATTTTTATATCTGAGTCTAAAGAATTTACTTGGAAAAGATAAATGTTGGTTGTTTGTATTTGAGTACAGTATAACCTGGATATAAGAGAGACTTTCTCTGGTCCCAAATTAGAGCCATACTTACCTAAACAAAACAGACCAAACCCGGATATAAGAGAAACCCGGATATCAGAGACTTCTCCGGTCCCGACAACTCTCTTATATCCAAGTTACACTGTATATAACTACTTGGTTTAGGAAAAAGTAAATGTTGGTTATTTAGATTTGGGTTTACAAGTATTTATTGGTTTGGGAAAATTAAAATGTTGGTTGTTTGTATTTGAGTATATAACTACTTACTTGGTTTGGGAAAAAGTAAATGTTGGTTGTTTGTATTTGAGTATACAAATATTGGTTTGGGTTGGTTGTTTGTATTTGGGTATGAGGGGAAAATGAAATAAAATCAGTAAGTAAAATAATAATAATGAATAAAAGGAAAAGAAATACATTTTCCCATGATACTAGTAATAAAGGACAAGAAATTTTATTACCCCACTTGGTTCCACCAAATACCTATTAGGTGGCACTGTTTAAATTCTATAAAGGACAAACATTTCCTTCCTCTTTCTCTTTTCTTCCTCTTACTTTAAAATGTATCAGAATGCAGATGTAGATGTCCCCACTGGGAAATGTCTCCTTTCCCCAATCAACTAATGGATGAAGTAAGTACAAACTTTACTTTGGTCATTCCAACTCAGCACAGGGATGACTTAAGCTTGACCATTATAACCATTCTTTTTCTTACTTACCCTAACTTATTCTGGAAAAAGTAGAAAAAGAAGATGCACATATCCAAGAGACATTGAGATCTTTGTTTCCCTACAGTTTCTATAAAAAAAAAAGAATTAATGGTCCATAGTAGAAACCCAAGTTTTCGTTGCTTCTACATTAAATATTTATATGTAAACGCACACACACACCTACCATACACCAACACGCAAGTTCCATAAGTAGATAAGAATTTACTTTGTTTAGGAATAGGTAAATATTGGTCATTTATATTTGTGTCTACAAGTAGGTGGCTCATTTTATATTGGAAATGGGCTTATGACTATACAGTAGATTCAGTGTCATATTATAGGCCTAGCTGACAAAGCAGTCTGACAATGGATATTGCTGGATCTAGTAACAGTTTTTCAGCTACTGCTTAGACAAGTAAGCTTTTCTTCTTTGATTTGCTATTCAACTGTAAAGTAAAAGCGCTTTTATGATCTTAAACTTTTTGTATTGTCCTAGATTAAAAGACTGGTCTAGAAATCAGATAAAATAAAAGGTAAAAATGTCGAGCAATGCAAAATTTTGGGATTAAATTTACTATTGCTGTTGATCTGATGTATCATTTATATACCTGGAGCAAATTTTTTGAAAAGTGTATGACTTAAACTTTGGAACATAGCTTACTATCTACTTTAGGAATATAATTCCAAGAAAATAATGCTTATGAACAGAAATAAAATACCAACTTTAAATGTTTAATCTCTTACTTGAGAAAAAAACCTCAAAAAAAAAAACCTCAAAAAAAAAAAAAAACCTCAAAAAAAACTGATCCTTAAAGAAAAAACAGAAGCAAACTTTCTCTTGTCAAAAACTGGGTTTTTATCTAGGAAAACTTGGGAAAATGAAATAAAATCGATAATTAATATAATAATAATGAATAATAATAAAACGAGAAAGAAATATATTTTCCCTTGATGCCATGAGTAAAGGAACTGGAAATATGATTACTCCACTTGGTTTTGTCAAAAGCCATTAGGTGATGCTGCTTGAGTCTATAAAAAGAAAAACATTTTCCTTCCTGGTTCTCTTTCTCCAAGATGCAGTACTACACAATAATTATGTTCCTGCTGGGAAATGTTAGTTTTCCTGGTCGACTAACGTCTCTCTTTCCACTTTCCAACAATAGCGTTCAGACATGCCTTGCAGCTCTACTCACAAAGTAATTTGCTTGTTCCAACTCAGCACAATGCTGACTTGAGCATGACCATTTTAACTCTTATCCTTACTTACCATAAGACATACCCAAGAAACATTCAGAACTTTGTTTCGCTACAGTCATCATAAAAAAAACCCCCAAAAAACCCAGATGGTCTGTAGTTTGTATGCTTCTTTGTTTATCATATCTGAACACACACACACACACACACCTAAAAATACACACAAACACGCAACCTTTAACATCAATAAAAGAGCAAGAATTATGAAAAATTAGAAACAGACCAACAAACTAATTAAACTTTAGTTCTATGCTCTAACAAAAGAAATTTCTATAAGTGAAACAGATTTAAAAAAATAAGCTTGCATGTAAAAAAAGGTATGTTTATTGCCCAGTTCACACTCCTTCCTGGTTTTTTGAACAGGGGTAGAGGTTTATCCCTTGTTTCCTGTTTAAGATTGGTTTTCCAGTTCCTTCTAAAGTCTACTCCCATTTTTTTCTAACACCGCCACCTAAACTCTAAAAGTTTATTTTACCATTTTTTTTTCTTTAATAGGAGTAGATAGGTTTGCTTTCATTCCTAACAACCCATTGCAGCTTAGTAGCATTAACACCTTGCTTGGGGTGAATTGATTAAAAAAAAAAAAAAGAAAGAAAAAAAAAAAGAAGGAAAAAAAAAAGAAAAAAAAAGAAAAAAAAAGAAAAAAAAGAAAAAAAAAAAAAGAAAAGAAAAAAAGAAGAAAAGTCTCCAAATCTTATTCATAATATTAGAAAGTGTGAATCTTAAAAATAAAGATTTGCAATTAATATTTATATATTTTTTATAATTTATTTTTCATGGTATTCAAATTTTGATTAAACAATATACATTTTATAATTATCATACCAAATATATTTTCATGAAACTTATTTAAATGAAACTTATAATTTGCTTGACTCAATTAATTGTAAGATTTAAATAGGCATTAACACATTTCAGTGGTCAGGAATTAATACAAATGTGAATAGGGAGGATATTATATTGATAATCATTTCTATATTAACAATTGAAAGGTATGTAACCTTTTATAAATTTAAAAAAAATTGTTCACCAAAATATTCTTAATTTTTGGATGAGTTATTTTTTAAAATCTGAGAATGGCAATTAAGACAGGCACCAAAAATAATACATACAGAATTAATAATTAATTGATTGACTAGTTTTTTTACAGGTTATCAAACCCTTTGGGAGTTATTTACAATCCAAAATATGTTTTGGCTTTAAGAATAATTATTTTTTTGTGAGTGAATATTGCATTAATAATTTTTCTTTTTGAATAACAATGGTTTTTCAGATATCATTTAATGCATAACTTAGGGGGGGGGGTATGGATTTATACTGTTACCAAGAGTATTTGCATGTAATGAACCCAACTTGAATTCAAACTGTTTTCCAATATTTTATTCCAAGCCACTACCCATTACACCATCCACACATCTAAAGAATTAGTAAAAATAATGTTTTATCTATGAAATGGTTTTGTTCATCTGCTAAAAACTAAGTCAAAAAAGAATATTTTTTCAATGAATATTATTCATTTCAGTTCAACTTACCTTTTTCCCAGCAAACATCATTGCAAGACTTGTCAGATTCTCCAAGAAAGACTTGGATAGAATTTGCTGGAGGCCATTTTTTTGCTGTCTTCTGGAATGAACAGAAATTCTGTCCTTCTAAGTAGGCATTCATTCTTTGTAACATTCCTTCTTCTGTAAATTCATATGGCATATAAGATTCAAACTAGAAAAAAATTAAAAGAAATTATTTTTTTCAATTATAAAAATTATCAAAATATTAAAACATTTGAAAAGGTATGAAAAGAGAAATTTGCTTACATAAAAAAAAAACTATCCCATGTGTATCTTTTAGATTTTATGAATTAAAACTTATATAAAAGATAAAGCAAGTATTTTGCAATAAGTTATTTTAAATATTACAAGCATTTATAAAGATGTGCACCATTTCAGACACTGTAGTTTATAGCACTTCATACATATGAAGAACACTCAGAATACACTAAAACTTTATTATACAAGTGAGTATTAAACAATAAAACTAGTGATGACCAACTGGTATCAGTAAAATTTTCAGTGTATGCTTATGTATGTATATATATATATATATATATATATATATGTGTGTGAGAGCCAGGTTTTTATTATTCAAAGTGCAGCATAAAATCTCTCATTTATAAAAATAATGGACACATATTTGATTAACACAATGGCATATATATATATATGAAAATACAAATAATATCGATGCTATATTCATAGATTAACTTTTTATAAATGTTCAATCCACTCTTCAAGAAGTTTCAGCAATTAACCAGAACATTTACATATACATGCTAATATATATATATATATATATATATATATATATATATATATATATATATATATATATATATAGGTCACCTGTAGATCACAGTAGATTAAAACTTAAGTAGTGGTCTGAACTTCATCGCTTTCCAAGTTGTAACGCTCGGAAGCATAATTGCTCTGTCTTGGTAACCTTGGCATAGACTATTGTTTGTTACTATTTAGGTAGGTGTCTGGCTTTTGTTTTTTTTCTTGAGTTTATGTTTCTTTTTCCAATTTCCTTATGTTTTTTTTTCATGATTTTTTTGTTATTTATAGTTAGTTTTATTTTTATTAAGTTTCCTTTCAATCATGTCAGACTTCTCTTTGGCCATATCATCATTTGGAATTTTTGTGGTTATATATGTCAGAATAAATCATTATTTTATTACTTTACATGATAATATGGGCTCCTTGACATTTTATAACCTTCATCAGTCTTTCATTCATTGACTTTGTTAATTTTTTTCAACTCTTTCAAATTTAACATTTCTTGAAGCAATTTTTATTGTTTCCCAGGGATCTTCTTTGCTTAAATATTGTTTTCTATTTTCATCTTCATGGGCAGAGAGGATCCCCAAATGATGCTATGTTGAAGGGCAGGGTCTCATCTCAGGAAACAGCTACCTGACCGCATTTTATATAGACTCTACAGGGAATTTTTGGCTGAGCCTATTGGCTTGGATACCCCACATTAAATCCGGCCTTGTGCCACATCTGGCCATGTGGAGCGGTTGGTAGATAGCCTGCAGTTAAGAGATTTATTGTGGAATTCACTTGACTCACTTCTAGCATTTGACTACTACTTCTACATGGTGCTGGCAAATTTTATATGTGTTGTTCTTGTCCTAAGTATTATCATTCATTACTAATCTTTATGTGTTTATTCTATTCAGTAACCTTCCCTAGGTTACAACACTTTTCATTTTTAATATTGTAAAATTAACCCAATAAATAAATCTGATGACGATGATGATAAGCACAGAAATACAAATGAGTTGATCTGAACAAGAACATATCTGATGAGATGTTTACTTAAAAGTGGTAACTTGTTTGCTTTCATGTCTTTATCCACTCTTCTTAATATTCTGTATGGGTTTTTCTCTTTCACAACAAAAAATTCTTCATTCTTACCCTTTTAACTTTTCTCAAATGTCTTTTTGCGACATGCTTAAATGCAATTATCTTTCTTGCTACTGTTTTTCAACTTCTTTTTTAAACTTTAAATTTTTTTTGCAATTTCCAAAGTTGTTTTTCTGTCATTCAATAACTTTATAATATTTTGTTTCTCTTTTTGAGATTCATATCTTTTTATATGAACCATTGCAATCTTTATATATTAAAAAAAAAACAAAAAACATTATTTTAATTTTTAAAAACAATATTATTGTTTTAATATTTCAAGTAAAAAATATAACAATGAATAGACACCAAAAACTAGTAAATAAAAATAAAATTTAAAAGTCAATTTTTCAATTACTTACACAACTTCTGATGTCATTATATCATATAATAATTAATGGAGTCTCATGAAGTATTACAAATTTGATGTAACAACTGTTTTTTAAGAAAAGAATATAAGAAATTATCTTGAAATATTTTACTATTCCCTTATAAAGAACTGTACCAAATAATAAGCCACATCACTTGTGGACTACCAACAGCAACAACAACTAAAATGGATAGCTTATGTAAGTCGAAGAGAAAATAATGGCGTAATCAAGATATTAACATTCCACACCACTTCAAATAGAAGGTCTGGAAGGAAACCTCCATCAATATTGTAAAGAGTGACAAAAAGCTACTGGACTTTAGAAAGCTGATTTCTTAAAAAAGTATTTTAAGAGTAAGATTTTATAAATTTCAACTGGAAATAGTACTGTCTGCTCGGTCAATGAATGGCAAATGTTTCCTTGTATGTAAACGGCTAATATTACCATTATCTGTCCTGTATATAGATAAAAAAAGAAAAAAAAAGTTATTCAAGGGCAATAACTAAGAAATACTAAACAAAATAGAGTTATTTCCCCTTACTAATCATGTCTCTAGCGAACTATTTCAGCTAATTGCAATAAAATTCTTACCTTATTTGAATTAATAATTTCTTTCAGCACCGAGCTTAAATTTTCCAAGTTATCAATATTTACAGTATATACGTAAGGTTTGCCAATATATCGCTCAGCATATGGATGTTGGCTTGTCAACTGAAAAGAGTAAGTTTAATGAAAATACACATTTCAATCATTATAAAATTATTAATTTTTTTTATTCACTGGAATCTAAATATATATTAAAAAGACAAAATTAAATAAGATCTCTCTTGAAATAAAATTAAAAAGCGATAGATGTTAATGTTTACTTTTACAAAAAGGATTTCAACTTCTCAGTTGCATCTGTGATTTATTTACCAGAAGAAATGTTCATATTATTTTTTTTATAATAATTCTCTTTAAAATTGATAGAATATTCTAACAGTAGTTTAAGCTAATGAATATGTACAAGGAAATTTGCTACATGATTTATATTTTGTATACACCTTCCAAATAAGTATTTAACAATTTGGGACAAAGTTTTTAGAATTTTTTTTACCCTCACATTAGAATTTCAGTAAACATGGACAAACATGGCCGCAATAAAACAGTGTCAAAACATGGTTTTCCCTTGATGCCACTTTTTTAACAATCTTCGCTCTTCAGTCTTCAGCAATGTTTATTGTTTTAAAAAGTGATGGTTAGAATTGTAATAAAGTGAATTTATACATTTTCATTGTTCTTGGGAATTGACAACAAAAATAATAAACACTATTAGATTGTATAATACATGATTATTTATTAGAATGGTTGGCAAATCATCGGCTAATTGCCAACTGATTCAAACTTTATAAAATAGTAATTAATAAGGATTTACTTATAGTTGGTTCATATATTTTATATAATTTAGTAAATGTTTATAAAAAAAGATGTTTTCACATTTATTCCTTTATAAAAATAAAAAAAAAATAAAAAAATGTTTTCCCATTTATTCCTTTATAAATTGGTAAGTGATAAAAATTGCATTGCATTAGTTTTTACAATGTTGTAAATATAAAATTATTCTTGTAAATAAACAATCTAATAAATAAATAAATAGTGTTTAATATTTTTGTTATAAATTCCCAACAAAAAAAAAAAAATGTATAAATTCACTTTCATCATATGTTTAGGTTTTATTCCAATTCTAATCATCACTTTTTAAAACAACAAAAATTACTGAAGCATGAAGGTAGTTAAAAAAGTAGTGTCATGGAAAAAAAACGTCCTTTTGACACTGTCTTATTGTGGGCATATTTTCCATAATTTCTTTGAAAAATCATAGTATTACTTTTCTTTTTTGAGATTTTTATACCTCATCAATGCCAGTTTGGTGATTGATTAATGAAAAAAGTATGTTTTATAATATTATTTATAAATAATTGTACAATGGACTTATGTGTGTTCAGTATTCTTTGTATGTATTATTACATTATTGGGTTGGGCATGTCACACATGCATCTGTGTGTGTGTGTAAGAAAATAGTCCAAGTGTAATGCTACAGCCAGTGTGTGATATATCAGTGAAATATCACATTTGTTATTTTAAAACAGAAATTTTTAGAGAAGTATCTTTTCTAGTTACTCCAATACAGAAATTACTTGTAAGGTATTTTGGTAGCCACTTAAGAAAAGAGTAATTTTTCATCAGTTGGGAACAGTTGTTTTAAACATAGAATAATAATTGATGATAAACTCATAACTATTAATGCTATATTACTGCATTAAAAAATAAAACAATATTACTCAAATATAAGATGATTAAACTGTTCAGATTGACAAGTATCTTAATTTTAGTCACTTCTGGTTCAGGTCAGCAGAAACAAAGTCAATTTAACTTACCTTTCTGGATGTTGGTTTACCTTTAAAAAAAGGTGTATTTTTGCTACTGTGTGGAGGATTGAATTTTGGATTAATAAATACACAACCATTGGCAATGGCTTCTAAGGGAGCAGGACCTTCATAAGGAAAACCTAAGCCAATGAATATCTGCAAATGAAGAGAACAAAATAAAAATAAGGAAATTATAAAATTATTAATAGTTATGATTTTTATATGCATTGTTTTTTTAAGTCCTATCATAAATCCTTTTTGTTCTGATTTGAACTCATTGAAATTTGGAGCATCAATTTAAAAATCTAGCAAAAAGAAGATCAAAGATTTCCCATTCATGTCATATAAAAAAACAGAATATGAGAATTATGCAGTGTCAATCCTTAATAGAGCATGAATAAATAAAATAAAGATTCTTTAGAAATTAAATTGAGAATATATTTGTGAAACATTTCAAATAAGTCAAAGGCCTTTTTGGCTCTATTATATTTTTACACCAATGTTTTATTTGGTCAAATCTCTTGTAGCCTTTGTACAATAAATATGGCATCTAGTGAACAATTTTAAATAGATCCATTTAGGACCAAGAACAAAAAACAAAACAAAAAAACAACAACAAAAAAAAACAAAAACAAAAAAAACTGAATAATATTTTTTTGAAGTTTCAAAATGCATATAAAAGATTTACTGATACAATAGAAAATCGAACCTGTAGCATAATGATGAAAATTTTGTTTGTGGGTGGGTTTGTTACTATAAGACATAATATTTAGCACAACATAGCAATATTTTCATTAGCACAATACTTTTAAAGTACTTTCAGTTAAAGAATAAGGCCATTTCAGTTCAATTTTCTATTTAATAATAGCAAGGTGTCAGTATTCAGGTTTACCATAACAATTCTTATAAAAGTTGAAAAAAAAAAAAAAAAAAAAAAAAAAAGATATTGGAAGAGGAAAAGAAATTTGTGTATGAATTTATGAAATTAATAAACCTAATATCTTGGTACTTATATTGTAATTTTTCTATTATTATTATTATTGCATATTTTTTTTTTTACCAGAGCTTATATTGCAATTTTTTATTGTTATTCATTGCTTTTCTCAAGCAATCCTTATTACTGGTTTCCATATTGTATTCATTACTATGCTTGTGTAACAATATTTAGCATGACCAAACAGAAGAAATTGCATTAGTTTATATTATTGTTTATTAGAGACCAAATGTAAGAATATTAAAGTAGATAATGTTCTATTCTGTTTCCAATATGAACAGAGAGAGAAAAAAAAAACAAGAAAAAAAAAAGATATTTTTTTTTTTGAAAGGAGTTATAATTGAACTAGAATTAGGTTTAGGTGCAGGTAAAATTATCACAAGAGTCATGGTATTCTCAATGTGAAACAGTCATATCGGATGAGGTTGTGGGGGTCAATCAACTGTTGACGACAGCTATGAAACAGGACTGTTTAATCAAGGAGAAAGCATTTTCCAGCTGTGGATTGGAAACCAAAAAAAATGTGTCAACACAGAACAATGGATGCCCTCTGACCCCCAACGGAATGAGTTGGAAGTGAATTTTGTTAACAGGATTTAAACAAGCCAGGTAGTTTGGAAATTCCTAATTTGAACAAAGACGAAACGCATTTATAAAGTGTGTCAAAAGGAAATTGCTTATTCGGTTATCTATGGCAGGTTCAAAGGTTATGGTAATTGGTGAAATATGAAAAAAAAAAAAAAAAAAAAAAAAGGATTTTCCTGGGAAACTAATTTGGTATTTTGGAAAGAAAGAAAGGGCTGAGAAAAGGAGTGACGTCACTATCCCATTGGCTGTGTCACGAGGGAAGAAGACAGAAAGAAATGAAGCCGTAATTTCATTGGCTAACAAGGGTCTGAGATGAGGTTCGCATAGACACCCCAGTGACTGTCATCCCCATCCCAGTAAGTAAAGAATGGACAAGCATAAATACAGAGCCCCAACGATGAGTGCAGTTGCAGTTCAGTTAGAGCCGGAGAATAGCCGAGGAGTGAGGCTTGAAGTACCAACACAGCTACCCGCCAACCTCCGCAACAATCAGAGACAGTCTTCATCAGTTTCTGTGAGGCTTCGGTGTGAAGAAATAACGCCAACCAAGAACTCCGACCGGAGTGATGAAATAAAGCCAACCAAGAACTCCGACCGGAGTGATGAAATAAAGCCAACCAAGAACTCCGACCGGAGTGAAGAAATAACGCCAACCAAGAACTCCGACCGGAGTGATGAAATAAAGCCAACCAAGAACTCCGACTGGAGTGATGAAATAAAGCCAACCAAGAACTCCGACTGGAGTGAAGAAATAACGCCAACCAAGAACTCCGACCGGAGTGATGAAATAAAGCCAACCAAGAACTCCGACTGGAGTGAAGAAATAACGCCAACCAAGAACTCCGACCGGAGTGATGAAATAAAGCCAACCAAGAACTCCGACTGGAGTGAAGAAATAACGCCAACCAAGAACTCCGACTGGAGTGATGAAATAAAGCCAACCAAGAACTCCGACTGGAGTGAAGAAATAACGCCAACCAAGAACTCTGACCGGAGTGATGAAATAAAGCCAACCAGAAAATTTGAAAATCACCCCTTAAAGAAATTTGTCGAGACTTCCGTTCCATTGTCAGCTTGTTAGGAACAGGGGTTGGGAAGAAGACAATTGGTGATTGTACTCTGAATTCTTCTGTATATAAAGACTCTTTTCTACAACTTACTCAGGCGTTGTTCTGTTTATATTTGGTGCCGTTTCATTTACCCAATTGTGCGTCTGTGTCCGGATTGGTTTGACTTGGTGGCGAGACACTTAGCGAAAACCCACGTGGCTTCCTTGAGATCAAATTCACAGCGTGGACAAGGGAGTTCACTGTGGGTGGAGTCGACTCAGAGACCGGCTTCTAGCTACCTGCCTCATTGCTGTTGATGAAGAATTGGTTCCAGGACGAGGAACCTTCATGGTCTGGTTCCAGGAAGGCTGATCCAACGCCATGGGACGGCCACACTTGGTCAGCTCAGGAGATTTTTGTGGCCTGGCATATGTGCTGATTCCTTAAGTTTTCATATTTTCCAGTGATGTTCTTTATTATTTCAATCTCATCCCACAGAGGAAAGTGATCTCTCTTTTCCCTCCATATGTGGTCAACTATGCCTGATTTTTCTATTTCCCTTCATGTTACTGCTTTACAATGTTTTTGGCAGACTTACCTTAAGGGGGAGGGCAGCCTGTTTCTCCTTTATATTTCTTACCACAGCTGCACAGGATGGAGTACACACAGTCCTTAGTCATGTTCTCCTCTATGGGCGGTCTTACCTGGAAGAGGTGTCTGTAAAGTGTTGAATAACTTTTGAAGGAGGTCCTGATGTTATACCGACCACAGATCTTTTATATTATATTCCAATAATCACTTCACATAAGGTGAGAAGACTGAAGCTGTTTTCTGAGTGTTGTTATCCTCTTGTATCCATCTATCCCAGTTTGCCAGAGCTGCTGTCATGTACCAGGGGCAGTTGTTATCTTGTAGGGTACTGCTTAGTCTCCGGGTCACCACTTATGACTTTTGCTTGATGGTCTAAGCAGTGGATGATCCCTTTTTTACACTGTATGGGTGGTGGGAGTTGAAGTTGAGGTATTGTCTGAATGTAGGCTTGTGGTATATGGATGTCTTGAACCCATGCTCTGTTCAAGATATTAGTACAATGGCCGAAACATTGTGAATATGGCAATGAAGATGTGGATAACAGTCCAAATTATATAAATAATGTAAGTAATCATAATACCTCATCTCAGAGATATAGACATGTAAGGGAGAGATTATAATTGTTCCAATGAGAGAAAAGCGTATAGCTTTAAAAAAGTTTCAAACATTTTTGATTATGTGGATTTTTTTTTTTTATATACTTTACTAGCAGCATGGCCCGCCATTGCCAGTGCTTGATTCAAAAATCGTACGACTCATACAGCAATCACTATCACTTGACTTAAAATATTTTTGCCCTTCCTTGCCTTTAAAGTAGTGCCCTTTGTCGTGCTGATGTTGCTATATGCCTTACTTCTTGCCTATCTCGCACTGCAAATTTCTTCTAAGCTCTATACTAAACATTAAATCTGTTGCGAAAAAAGAACTAAGCAAAATGAACACAAAACGATCAGCTTCAAAAAAGGACTCGTAACTGGAAAAACCGAATGAAAAAAGAATGTTAACAACAAATACTTTTTCACACCCAACCCAGTTCTGCAGAATCAGAATCAACATTGAGTTTAAGCAAGTGAATGAGCCAATTTGAGTAAAGTGCCATGCAGATTGAAATTTTTCCCACTTGTGACGAATGCAGCTATCGATATTTTTTTGCATGCTAGCATGCTAGTTAACATTTGTGTCAGTCAGCTGTTGGCTCTCACGCTGGCCAATAGAATCTTCCTGCCTATTCGTGGCAGCCAGCTATAGGCTCTCACTCTGGCCAGTAGAAAATGGACGCAAACTACATGAAAAGTGCTGTAGAAGCATGAAAAAATCAATTATTTCCACTATTGATGGGAGTTGGGAAATGCAAAGTTGGTCTTGGCCTTTCCGCTAACTTGGAGCATATGCATGTAAATTTTGGTGCAAATCCATCGAAAATTGTGGACATGCATTTGTTACACACACACACACACACACACACACACACAAATCCTGCCTTTTACAGATAGAGATTCTATATATTTAGCTACATGTGTTTTGGATCGTCTGACCTTCATCAGGCAAAAAATGGTTATTTCCACATATTATTTAAAGGAATTAATTTCTTTCTATGTTAAGTCTTTTAGCCAATGTCTTTTGTGTGTAATAGTAGTCAGCTGAATCCATTTTGTCCTGGGCAAAAGATGTTCCTTTGTTTTAGGGGTAATATAACAATTAAATTTGGTCAGAGAAAAGGAAAGAAAGGTCTTTGTTCTTTTCTTTTATGTCCCTGTGTATTCCTTCATTTTTTCGTCTCTTCTTGTGTGTGTGTGTGTATATATATATATCTTTTTCATACATATATATTGTATTATTACAAGGAAATAGTGTGTGTGTGTATATATATATATATACACACACACACACACACATACTTTATATGGTGTGTAGAATTTGGGTGCGTGTGGTCCATCTAGTGTGTTTGTTTTTGCCAGTATGTGTCCATATATTCATTCTCCATATTATATATTATTGTTAGGAAACATATATAGTGTTTACCAATATGACTGTATGGTGTGTGGTGGCTTATGATTTGTTTAGTGCTGGTTTAAATTTGCTTATGAAGTTTCTTTCTTAAATTTGGAGGTATGAGTAATCATCTGTTTGAGATGATATATATATATATATATATATATATATATATATATATATATATATAAAATAAATATACATTTTTCTTCGCTCTTTGGTACCTAGATTTTACAAATTTAAGTGAATTACTAGATTAGCAGCAAAGTTTCATCATCTTACAGCTGAAAGGGATAGATGTAACTGTAAGTTCTATGCTAACAGTTTCTTCTCTCGTACTTATTGTTTGTGGAACTCTTCCAGCTTCTTGCTTTTCACTCAACTTTTATTGCAATGTCAATTGTTACCTTCTGTCTTCTTAATTCCTGTTTTTTTTTTATTGTTCTTTCTCCTTAGTAATATTTTCTTTTTCTCGTATTCTATCATCCTTGTGTTTTAGTGGCTTTAGCCTTGCTTGGGGGTAAAATGGTTTAAAAAAAAAAAAATGTCTGATTTATATATGGTCAGTATTAAGAAATATATACTTATTGTATTATATTTTTTTATCAAGAGATAATAAAAAATTGAAAGGAAATACAAGCAAAAAAATGTCCAAGATACAAACCTTTGATTCCCGAAGTAAACTATGCAGCTCTTCCCCTTTCAATAAGCCATGGTTTTTTACGTAGGGTGGAATGAAATGACTACGATTTTGTTTTGACTCCAAATAAACGGTGCCATGAACCTCAGCATATTCATTCACTACATTTAAATATCTTGTCTTTCCCTGAAAGAAGACAAAAGAATTAAACATTCAAAAAAGCACGGATATTGAAATTTTATATCCTTTATTTTTTTTTTATTGATTGATTGTTTTTTTAAGCTGGTTATTTAAAAAGCCAGAAAATATCTTTACATTGTAAGAATTGCTTTTTTTTTTTTCTACATAATAATGATTTGGTGGAACAAGTCTTACTAATTAACCCATAGCTGGGGGAAGATGTGGATTCATACTTAATCAGAATTTGATGAACAAACAAGAAATTATAATATGGATATAAAGTGGAGGATCAATTCTATATTACAATCAGTATATAAACTGATCCCTTACTTTCTATACATTATATTCCAGAGAATGTAAATAAATCTAAAAGACATGCCCGTGTAGCTAATCAGTATTTGATTGATTTATTTTCTACAGCTTATCAACCCATTGCAGGTTATCTAAAGCCATAAAATATTTACATAATTTTTTTTATTTTTTTATAATGATGTTTTTAGTGATAAAAGTCTTACTAATTAACCCATAACTGAAGGGAAGAAAAGTGAATGTAATGACCCCAAATGGAATTGGAAACGAATTCCGATTAATAATTCTGAGCCATTATCAATTACAGCACCTGCACATCCAAGTTTACAACACCTGGCATTTCCAAGCAGTCACCCATCTAGGTACTAACCAGGTTTGACATTGCTTAACTTTGTGAACCAGTGTTTCAACATGATATGGTTATAAGCCTGTATCCTTTATTTTAAATTCCATGTCCATTCAGGATGTAAGCTATCATAGATCTCCAAATTTTCCTTTTCTTTATTATCAGTTTAAAATTTCTTGAGAGGAAAGATAGTGGAATAGTTTCTCATTGACTTCTCCATGAATTCAGAATTGTCTCTCTCTTAGACTGGCTGTCATCCAAGGCCAGAGAATGTAATCTATCTTGTTATTTAACCTATAACTTGGAAGATGAAAAAATGTGTTCATGCCTTGCCAAAGGGTGTTACTGCAAAGCTATGCACAAGAGTCTAGGTCAAAATTCGAACTCGGTTCACTGATCCTTTACTTGGCCTATAACATAATTGATAAGAGAAAATAGTTTTATACTATACTGTTCTAGATTATTCAATATGATTAATCTTGTTGTAAAGGTGACAATGAATACAAAATTTGAATAAAAATAATGACCAGAAGACTTGCAATAGCAAAAACAAAGTAGAAATGTAAATAAAGACAATCAAGATGTTGATTTTCCACACTACTTTAAACAAAAGGTTTAGAAGGAAACTCCCATCAATACTAGAAAGAACAATAACAGGAGGCTTGAGAAGTTTAATTTCCTGAAAAACTGCTTTAAGAAAAAGATTTTATGTCAACTGTTTTCTGTATGGGAAATGGCTAATCACACTATTACTAATATTTAAAATCTATCCATCCAAATACGACTTTTCAGACTTGAAAATCTTGGAAGTGAATTTTATGAATTTAAGTAGTAAATAAATTTTTTGCTACACTTAATTTTTTTAAATTTCATTTTTTTTTTCTAGACTTATAATATTTTTATAAATACCTTAACATTTTTTTTTTGTATGCGTTTTTTTCTCCTATTTGCTGGGAAAACCTTTTTATCATTCCATCAACATGGCTGATGATAATGTCCAGGAGAGTAACTCATTGCACTTTCTCGACCTAATGTTTTTTTTGCTGATATGGATTGTAATGATTATATAGAGTCAAATGCCAAGTTTGCTACCAAGAAATTTGGTTCATTGTGTTGTCTGAGACAATATTTCTTGCCAGAATCTATCTTGTGCCTTTATAAGTCTACCATTTGTCTGTGCATCGAATATTGCCACCACATCTGATCTAGTCCTTCTGATATGTATCTAGAGATTTTTGATAAAATCCAAAGATGAATCTACAACATTATTGGTCCTGACATCTCTGCTTCAGTTACTTTTCCAACACTGTACTGTAGCTTCCCTGTGCTTTTCTATAAATATATTTACAGCAATTGTTTTTTCCTCTTTGGTACCTTGACTTCATAAATTTAAGCATAGTTCTAGAGTGGCAGCAAGGTTTCATCATTTTATTGTTGAAATTGTTAAAGTTTTATTCTAATATTTTTTTCTCTTGTACTTTTCGGCTATGGAACTTTCTACCAGCTTCTTGTTTTACTATCAACTAGAAACTACAAAAATTTAAAGGCAATGTCAATCATTATCTTCTTTCTCCTTGAATCTTGTTCTTTTTGTTCTTCCACCTCAGTAACCTATTTCAGTTTGCTTCACTCTCAGTAAACTATTCTATCTCCGTAGCTTTATCACCTTCATTGGGGTGAAATGATTAAACTAAAAAAATGTACTGTGATATTCTGATTGAAGTGATGAAAAAAAAAAATTTTAAGAGTTGAACACATCATAGACTTGAGGATGGATCAAGAATAGATCTGCAGAAACACTGGTTTTGAAAACAACAAAAACGAAAATAACTTAGTAGTAGACTTTAATAGTAGTTTCATTAGTCTAGATTTTTTAACAAATGTATATAGACTAATAAAACTACTTTGTTTCAAAACTGAAGAAAACAATTCAATTTTTCAATAATACATCTATGTTTAAGTAAAAAATATAAGCAAACAATGCAAAACATATTTAACACTGAGCTGTACAGAACTGTTTTATTCATTTGGTGATAACTAACCTTTTAATAACCCTCTGTGAGTACCATGTCATGTTTGAGCACTCCACAAAATGATTTTACATAGTATTTAGCTAGTGGCAAGATAATAATGGTGTTTCTGGTTTTAGTGATAATATCTGTGTGAATTACAAGCAGTTTTATTTGTTTACTGAAAATAAAATGAAAACTATTTTTTTGCATCTGTCTATATTTCAGAGATGAGGTATTATGCACATTATTTACATTATTCGGACTATTGTCCTCATCTTTGTCGCAATATTTATTACAACGTTTCGACTATTGTACACTCCTGCCTTCTTCAGGTGGTTGGAATGTCAAACTGAACACTTTATTTTGCTCACTGGGGTAGACTGTTCTAGTTCCACGTGCCATGTTTAATGGATGTCAGTTATCAGTTATCTCCTGTTAATTTCCCTCTGAAAGTTCTGCACTGCCTTAACCGGGTATTGAACTAACGCCTTTATCCACTGTGCCATGTGTCCTTGAGAACACATGGCACAGTGGATAAAGGTGTTAGTTAGATCCAGTGACAGGAGCCAAAGAGTGTGAGTTCAATACCCAGTTAAAGGCAGTGCAGAACTTATTGAAATAAATTATATATCTATATATTAAATTGGGTGCTAGAAAACCCCACATGTACTAATACTGAGACAATGATATACAGTACTGACCAGAAGGTTAAATAAGCAATAACCAGAAATGATTTACACTTAACTCAAGCTGAACATCAAAGCTTCTGATTCTCTTGCATTGATCTCAATTAAGGGTACATTTTATAACTTTCCATTGATAAGAGTTGCTTCCCTTGGTAGAATAAATGTCTTAATAAGTAAGAAAAATATTTTAAATCTTAATTATTTATTTTATATTTACATACCATTCCTTCATTCAAATATCCCCTTCCTCAGATTTTACCACTCCTCTGCTCATTAGATTTTTGAAAAACAATTCCTAACTCCAGCACTTATTTCAACAACCTTTTCTTACTCAAGACTTGAGATTATAGTAAATCATGTAATAAAAAAAAATAATGCCCGATATTTGAGCATTGATGTTATATATCTCATCACTAGTTGCTATGGTGATAAATCCTAGTCATTAATAGCCAAGTTAGTAACAATAGGTATGGACAATAATATCAACATCAGCTGTTATTTTTCAATGGTTTTCAGAATATATTGTATGTTTGATACTTAGATATGTTAGTGATATTTTGAGCATTTTACACTTCACTGAACTAAGTGGAGGGGGGGTAGCATGATGATTATTAGTATGGAAAGTGAAATCAGCAATCTGATTTTAAATTCCTACCACATTTTCCATATTGAATTATTCTTAATACTAGGTGATCAATTCTTTTTGTCTTTTATAATTTACACAGAACATCGAGATCACCATACATTGTGCTACTGCTCCTAGTTGGACTAAAGGTAATGGCAAATAGAATTTACACCTATAACAGGTCATCATTGTTAGTAGAGGTTGTAGGAAATATAATAAAATTCAACAAGGCAAGATTTTTGTGTATTTCTATATAACAATTGACTGATTAACAAAGGAGAGAAAATACACTAGTATGCATCCAAATATAAGTGAAATGTATTAGAAATTGTGTGTGTGTGTGTGTTAGAGTTCAATCACTAAGGGGAAAGATATCCCCATTTCTTGAGACAAATGTGGTGTTGGTGTTACTTCTACTACATTCTAAAAAAGAAAAAAAGAAAGAAAACAGGAACTGTCCCATTTTTATAGCTGTTTAACAGTATCACCTAACAGCGTCTTGACAAATCTGGCAAAGCCGTGTGGAGGTAACTCACAATATATATTCTAGAATATTGAACGATATATTTGAATGTCTACATTCTCTTTGATGAATAAATCACCATTGATGAAAAGATTTTGGACAGGATTTATTATATGAAGATTACTTCCACTTTCTCTGCTCGTACATCACTAGTTGGCACTATTTAAAGACTATAAAATTTCCCTCTGGCATGTAGCAGTGATAACAACAGGACTCTTTCCTACCAGGGAGACACTTCCTGGATAGTAAACTTCTTAATTTCAAACTGATATGTCCCGAAAAGGAATATATTTGTTCGAAGTGGTTTTGGACTACTGTAACCGAGTAGGACAATCTAGAAGGTAACTGTAATGGACTGGTCGTAGGCGTAAGCAATAGGTGAAAACTATAGGTGTAGCCAATAGGCGTCATCCCTGTATCTCCACATCAGTCTGTATTTATGGCTGACACCAGCCAATCATATTGCTGTGAGGGGGAACCCAGGTGTATACATATTCATTACATCACAAACAAACCACATAGACATCACACACACACACACTATGACTAAGTTTTATTTCCCTTTTTTTCAACTATCTGTATATACATAAATATAACTTTCTTTTGTGAGCTTATGTTGTTCTATATAAATGTATAAAATTCAGCCATGTGTTTAATCTGTTTCTTGTGAACATTTTGAAATCTATTAATTTTGAAAATGCTAAATTGGTTTCTTTTGAAATGTTTGCACCTCAACTATGCCCATTACAAACTATAGCTTCAGCATTGCTACAATTATATTTAAGTTGAATAAATGATTAGAACCCAACCCAGTTTTTACTCTCACCCTAGATAATGGACGTGACAGTAAAGGTGACAGAAGGACGTCAGCACTGTTAGTAGTAACATAAATGTCCAACAGTTGCTTTTTTCATGATTAAAAAGGATTTTAAAATCTGTAATGGATAAAATATGAGGTTTCTTCATTGAAACTTGGGCACACTTACAAAAGAAACAAAAAAAGGAACAAAAAATAAAAGAACAAAAATTTTTTTAAAAAAGTAACAAAAAAAGTAACAAAAAAAAAGTAACAAAAAAATTTACCTTCCACATCGCTTCATTTTTGCCATAAACAACTGCTTGATTCTTTTTCACAACGTTTGGTAACACTGCATCTTTCAAATGTTGTTCAACAACAAATCCCATAAAGGAATTGTCAGGTGTATGGGCTAAGAAAGGCAAAAAAAGTTACAAAAATAATTAAAATATCAAAAAAGGAACTGAGAGTAAACATTTCATCAGCAGATAAAATTAAAATTACAAATACTAACTTTAGTCAAAATTTAGTTCTTTATCTTTACTAATCTTTGTTTAGCATTGCACAAGGACAAAAGCAGGGAGCTTGCAATTATCTTCCAATGGGAGAACATTTGGTCAACTTGAAAATCAACACTCAAAATTCTGATTTTTACCTGTTCTCAAACACTGCTCATTGGTACTGAAGATATAGAACATGGTTCTGTGGCAGGCCAGCAGAATTTTGTTTTTATGAATGAAATAATAAATTTTGTAAAATTCAAACCTTCCTTAAGCTGTGACACTTAGAATAAAAACCTACTGATTTTTTTTATATCATTTTATTGATAGTGTCAAATTGATTGCTGACTTTTACAGAACAGACTGGTCCATGTGTTAAAAATATGGAAAATAGGTAGTGGGTGATAATTTTTGTAGATTAGTATTTATTGGACCATCATCAAGCAACAACATTTGTCAGAATAAAAAATATTGTTTTCTTATCAATTTAGAAGCAAGGTTTTGTTCATAATATAAATACTGTCACATATTGATCTCTAACTTTTACAGTTATTGAACTAGCTGTTATTTACATATTTCAAGTTTGAAACTGTGTTTACATCATTGATATGTGTATTTATTTTTAATGGATTTTATAAGAGTTTTTAACTTTTTTTTGTGGAAGGGTCCATACACACATTGTATTGTTTACGGGCACATCAATCTTATGGGTCATTTTATGCTGAATTACAAACAATGAAGAATGAATATATATATACTTTTATTAATTGATGTAAATTTTTGTCCTTTAATTAAAAATGTATATATCTGTATGTTTATTTAAAAGAAATCTTTTTGCAAAAAGATAAAAAAAGAAAAGATAAAAAAAGAAAAGAAAAAAAAAAGTGTCTTCGTATACAAAATTGCTAAATCCAGAAAACTAAAATGTGAGGGAATGATTTGACACTATATCAATATTATGAACAGGACACCCCCACACTCTTCTAAAATGGTAAAAAAGATCAATATTTTTAAATTCTGACAAGTGTCATAGCTTAAGAAAGGTCTAATGAATGCTAATCTAGAAAATTTATTTCCAAAAATTTTTTCCTTATTTATTACAAGTGGACTACACTATTTAAGTTGTACCAATTTTATTGATAAATTAATAAATTATGCATTGACTTTCATTTGTTTCACTTCATGCAATACTCTTTGTCTGATTAATGGTTCCAACAAGATACCCCCAAAATCCTCAAAGAATTCTTCAAGATTGTTCTTTTTATGACAGAACATAATTTACCTGAAAGGTAATGGGAATTCATAGAAAGCTAAGGAAAATATTTTAATAATTGAATATTGATGCTATAAAGTTATAAGAAGAAAAGATTTTACAAAAATTGATGGAAACTTTTGCATCAATAATTTAAAAAAATAAAATCAGTAAATTTTTGAGAGTACAAACTGATTTGACTTTATGGTGTTGTACCATGATACTTTAGACTTAATAGTTACCAGTTCCCTACTGACAATAACTAATTTACTTTAATCATTTAAAATGCACAGCAATTTATAGAATATCCATTTTTGAAAGTTTATACATATGCTCAGAAAAAAAAAAAAAAAATGTTCAAATTTAATATTTGCAGCAACTTTAGACAAGATTAAACAAAATGCATGCTTACGGAACATAGTAAAAAACTGCTGAGGATGAAGATCCTGTCCACCCCAGGTGGTCAGTAGTTTGTTTCGTCGTGCAAAATCACGATGATTATAAGCAGGTTCAGTTCCAAAGGAATCAACAATTCTTAACAAACAACTAAAAAGAAAAGAAAAAATAAGATTTAAATAAATGTGCTCATGAGATCACTTGATAAATAACTTAAATATTTTTTATATAATCTGTGATATCATGGGTAGGATTTCTGGAACAAATAGAAATTTTTGGTTACTTTAATGATTATTGATATGGAAGCAGAAAAAAAAGAAAAAGAAACAAAAGAATTTGTCCCAACTATATCCAGTATTTAGAATAAAAACTGAAAATATTTTATATCATGATAGTCAAATATACAACTGTGTGTGAGGAGGGGAAAATTTTTTCCTTGTGATTATTAAAAATGACACATACACACACAATTATATCAGATCAAAGTATTGCCACTTTTAATTTGGTTAATTACATAAGTACAAATTTTCTTATTTAAAAGTTTGATTAAATAATGATGGAAAAAAAGTATATATATCAATAGGCATTATTATCTAATATCATATATAAAACAATCTATTTATGTTGCCAAGTGATACTGCAGGTATAATTTAATAAGTCCTACCTGTGATATCACTGTTACTGATAATTACAAATCTATATTTGTAATTATCAGTAACAGTGATATCAACACTGTAAATTCTGATGGTAGAAATAAAAAGGAAGCAATCCCAATTATATTTTATTACTGATTACATTTGAACTCAGTATATATAAACTTTATTTTTACTATTTCCCACTGACATTACTGCTACTCCCCACTTAGTTTTAATTATTTTCTGCACACAAATATTAAATGTAACGGTATGGGAAAAATTGATAAAATAAATAGTGAAGATTAGCTTAAAATTTATTTTAGAAAGATTCTCCAATCTGTATGCTTTAAACTAAACATCAGGCAAAAAGAGATTGTCAGTGGTCAAAAATTAATGCCAGTGCTACTGAGAGAATAGATCTAGTCAGGGCCAGTGCAAGAGTCTCTTGAGCCTCCCACCCAGAATCTATGATATACCCACCCCAATGTACTATATCTCAATTTTCATGAGGTAATGATGTAACAGAATAGCCTGTCACCCCCATTAGTAACTACCTATAAGTATCAGTAAATCAATGGACTACAGAGACTAGCTGGAATCTGTTGAGAACAACTCAGACTTATGCGAGAATTACTGACCTTCCAATAGTAGCATTCACTACTTCTTTGACTTGCGACGACCTTGTGCATAACCGTTATCTTTATTCTTATTGTATTGGTTTTTACAATAAACCTTTACTTATTTATCCACTGTGTTGTTCAAGTATATATTCCTATTAGCACGGAATATAACAGGTAATATTCATATAAAATATATATTTATATTGTAGCCAAATTATGTACAATAATGGACCATATGCAATATAGGTGAACAATTCAACTAGAAAAATTGAAAATAAATTCAATGTATTTAAATATGAATTAGAAACCTGTCATAATAGTAAGTCAATAATGTTTTATGTCAATTTTTTTAACATCAACTTTAGATTTTTCCTGTTAAAAAGTTGAATAATTTTAACACATTCAACATTGTGAATAAACAATAGTGAATTTTATATAGTGTTTTTTGAGAAAGCATGAGCAAAACAAATTCATTGATTTGATAAAAAAACAAAAAAGACACCAGAATCAAAATCTGCAAAAATTATTCATCCTTTAATAGTCAGTTGTGCTTAGTTTAATTTCTAGCATACATAAATGTAGGTAGAAAAAAGCAAATGTTGAGAAGATAGTGAGGGTCACAATGCAATACCTGGATAAAAAGGTGTAAATCAGAAAACCAATATGAGAGTAAATGTTTTTAAAACAGGATACAGAAATCCTATTTTAAAAACATATATTGTCGACTTGGAAAACACGTGGATAAACCAAAAAACATAAATCTGTTACTTTCAACCCCTTCTGAAAGATTGTATGAGAATTTGCCTTGGATTCATTAAAAAAAAAAAAAAAAAGACTATATGAATTTCTTGCTTTTGAGCCATTCTGAAAATGAGATAAGGATTTATCTTTAATTCAATACAAAAAAGCTGTGAAAATATATTAACAACTTTTGACATAAGAATTATACAGAAAAGATACAGAATAAACATTAATGGCTTTTTCAAAAGTCACTCATTTTCTTTCTTCTTTAATTACAAGAAATGCCAGCTTAGGGAAAAAGAATTAAGAAAAGATTCATTATTTAAGCATACATACAAATACACATTTCTTTCTTTCAATTTTGGATCTAATGAAGCCTTGAATGATGAAACACATAATCAAATCCATTTTTAATGAAATGTTTTCCATTTGTCAAATTTCTAAAAGTATATATATATATATATATATATATATATATGTATGTATGTATGTAAAAGATACTCACCTGAATTTCCCATATCCACCTTTTACATGTTTCTTGAATTGTCTCAATCCTACTAAGTCTGTGTAAATGATATCAACAGGTAAATCTTTTCTAGCTTGGCATGGGGATAACACAGATGGCAGTTTGGACAGAATGCTAGAATGAAAAGAAAAAAAAAAAAAAAAGATTTAATAGTTTAACTCATATTTTTTCATATTTTGAACTATGAATCATTGGGCAACCCTGACCACTAAAATTTTAAGCTTTTCAAGTCTAAGGTCAATTGTTATTTTTCATACTTATCCTTATAATCTGTACTTCATACTTTCTTCTCTTACATTTCTGAAACAACCAATTTAATTTAACCCTCTACCTTGAGTGACTCTTTTATCTTGTATTGGTTGATCAATTAGTAAAAAAAAAAAAAAAAAAAAAAAAAAAAAAAGGAAAGCAATCAATCATTGGTCATTCTATTTAACCTGTAGACAATCAATGATTAGAATTCCAAATTTTAGTAAATCTTTGTCATTAAAATACAAATGACTATACTAATAATATCCTTTTGACCCCACTATATGTATATAATGTTAAATGCCTACTGCAAAAACAGCCACTGAGCTACCAACAAGCTTCATGAGATGATAACCCCAGGGTCAAGTATGGTTTCAAAGCCAAAGTATCATTACCAACAATTAAGCACCACCTCTTGTGCATGTCTAACTTTTTTCTCATTCCTGACGGTTGGGACCATGAACAATTGACCCAATGCTTTCCCCTGTCTCCTTTCCCTCACCCTGACTGTGTACTTTGCTAGCATTCTCCCTGTCCAATTTCTGATGTTAATAATTCAGTGTTGCCTTAGACTTTCTCTCAGTCTCCTACCATCAAAGCACCCTCCAGGATGAGGGTGCAGAAGTTCTGGGCTTTGATGTCATGGTCAAAGTAATGCAGTTCTCACTTCCTTATGCTTGTTTGGTGAGGTTGCTCTGTGGCCAAGTTGGTTAAAGCACACCAAATCTAATGATGGTTTCCCTCTGCCCAGAGGGATGCAAATTCAAATCCTGTTGGAGAGTTCATATCTATCTTTAATAAGATTTCTCGAATATTCTCTACAGTAGATGAAAATAAATATGCTGTTTAATAAATAGAGTGTCTACTTAAATATGAGTATCCACTAAAAATAACATTTAAACTGATAAACATATATGTGTGTGTGTGTGTGTGTGTGATGAACAGAAAAAAAAAAAAAACCCTTAAAAATCCATATCGGTTATAATTTATTTCATGGATATTTTTAAATTCATTTCTTCAGACCAAATATTTTTAAGAAATGAAATCAATCCATCTAGACAGATATACCGAGATAAAAAGGAGAAAAAGAGGGAGAGAAAAAAAGAGAAGAAAAATAAAAAAATAAGAAAATTTTAAAAAACTAAGAGAAGAAAAAAGGAGAGAGAGAGAAAGAAAAAATAGGGAAAAGGAAATGATGAACCAATGGAAAAATAAATAGATTGGCCTAGAAAAATTTCTTTAGAATGGCTGATATACTGGGCAAGGGATGGTATATATATATATATATATATATATATATTAAAAAACTACACATTATTAAGTTTCTAAATAATAAAAATCTATTAAACAATAGACATGAGTTAACGGTTTTTTGCCGACATCATTAAATTTTTGCATTGAATAATTAGCATAAAAACAAACAATAAAATAATTTTTAAATTCCATAGTCTAAATAGTTTAAATGCCCTACAAAAAAAAAAAAAAGAAAAAGATAACCCTTTATGAAGTCATCAAAAAAACAAATGTTAGTGACTTATGACAGTTTTTTTTTATATACACAAAACCCTTTCAGAAAAAAATAAAAAATAAATAAATCTCCATAGACACTTAACCAGACGATGTCATCTTCCACTTTAAATTTAGACACCCCAACCTTACCCTGACTTGACATCTTTGAATTTAACTGAAATATTGATATAAATTATTCACCCTTACGCCCCTTTTCTTTAAACAATTGCTCTAGCCGTTACCATAGTAATTTTAATTTCAATAATGAATATGCTTATAAAACGCATAAATTTCAGGAATTAGTTATTCAAAAAAAAATTTTACTTGAAGATGGAACAAAGCTTGGTACTTTAATTCAATTTCATTCAAATAATTATATTGAAGTTTTCGGCTCTTGTTTTGAAACATGAGAACTCTTATGTAGCATTGGAATCATATTTTTAAATAAATAATATTTATTTATGCTCTACTTTTGTATCGAGCACTATTTTTAAAAAATAAAGAACTTTGGATTATTTACCTAACGAGTTCTTTCCTATTTTCTATATATTTTTACACACACACACACACATATATATATATATATATGTGTACACACACATCTTCCCCTACCCAGTAAATCAGCCCTTTTAAGGTAATTTTTCTAGGTCACTAGATATAGATATATATATATATATATATGTGTGTGTGTGTGTGTGTGTGTATTTGCCTGCATGCTTTTTTGTCTCCTTGTATTTATTAAGCTTATAGCTATAATAAAAACTTTCAAAATCATTTTAAATTGCACAAACAGTGCTATGGTTTATGAAAAATCATATAGAGATCCATAAAAAATTTTTTACATCTTGAGACAAAGATATTAAGATGTTTACAAAGTAATTTCATATTTCACTGCCATGAATTATGAGACAACCAAACAAGGCCAAATGGTAGGAAACTGTGTCTTAAATTAGTTCATCTCTTCTATCTGACAGTGTAGTGTATTTCAGAGTCTGAAAAAATTTGTAGAGAGAATTTGGGTCCATCACCAACATTCAACTGAGAATCAAACAAAACATTCTACCACCTGCAGCAGCTTAGGAATGAAAACTTTTCAGTTTTGCTATTGCTTTATTACAGGTGATGAAAAATGGGTTTTGCATGTCAACAGTAAATGAAAAAAGACAGTGAAAAACAAGTGTCAACATCAAAACCAGGGCTCTATTTCTTGCTTTATATCTAGTGAAATAGGAAAGGTCTCATATATTACAACTTATATGAAAGGAACACCACTGAAGACATTTATTGCCAGTAATTTCATGAGGTAAATAAAGCAGGACACTGAAATTATTGACCTTTGGTAAATAGAAAAGGTTTTATTGTTAATTATGACAATGCAAGGATACAATCTACAGGACAAATTCAAAAGAAGATTGCTCTTCAACATGCTCTATAGTCATTAGATTTAGTAACTACAGATTTTCATTTGTTTTGGTTATTAAAATATTTCATAAGTGGCAGAACATTTAGAAACAAAGAAGTTCAAAACTATCTTTTTTTTTTTTTTTTAAAATGAAAAATGAACATGGAATTGAAAATGGAAAGGATTACAGTTTTGGTAAATAATATTTAAATAAATTTAACTTAGATTTATTTTTATATTTTTGTTCTGGTAAAATATAATTACTTTATGATCACTGATATTTTTGTGTCCTGTCATACTGGTGAAATATATCCAGCTGCTCCAATACAAATCATTGCTTTCACAGCATTCACCACTATTTACAAATTGTCCTGAATTACTATTGTTTGAGTAAGAAAACCCAGAACAAAGAAATTTCTTGCCAGATATCTCATCACTTGCTCTGAATTGGTTAATAAACATTCTTGACATAAGTAAAGTTTTGATTTCCGAGCAGAAGCAAGATAACAGAAAGTAATTGTTTGAATGAGCTTTCCTCTTTGGTACCTCAACTGCGCTAATTTAAGTGCAGTACTTGATTGGTAGTTAGGTCTTATAATTTCACCATTGAAATTTCTAGAAGTAACTGTAAGTTCTATTCTAATAGTTTTTTTTTTCCACAGACACTCATCACTTGTGAAACTCTTCTGGTTTCTTGCTTCCCTGTCAACTACAATCATCAAAAATTTTAAATGTAATATCAATCGTAATTTTTTCTTTGAATCCTGTTCTATTATTGTCCTCCTTGTTTCTTTCACAGTCAGTAACCCTTTACTTCTTAGTAGATTTTGTCACCTATACTTGGTGAAATGATAGAAAAATAAATAAATAAAAAGATTACCCAGTTAGTTGTTCTAGTTCACTTGTTATAGTGATGTTGTGACCCAACAAGTATAAACAAGAGATCAAGTCACTCCATTGAACTAATTCACCAAGTGGACCACCTGTAAAATGAAAACAGAAACAATAGTTATAACTTTGCCCATGAATATATTTAGTTTCATGCTATCTTAACGATTTGACTGCCAGAGGTCAATTACAAAATTTGACTTTAAACATCAACGTAATAATAGCCAACTTAGGCAATAAAGATTTTTTGAGTTAATTTATAGCTTCAAATGAAGTCTTAACATTGTTTTTATATTAAAGGTATCACTGCAAATAAACTTGTTGGTTCAAGATAACTTACAATCAGCATCATTTATGTATGTATATTAACCATGTAGGCCCCCCCCCACTGAGAAATAGAGGGCCACAGCCTAACCATACTAAATGGGTTCCATAACAAATAAGTTTTTAAAGGGTGGAGATAAGTAAATAGATACTAGCTACTTATATTTAAAAACAAAAACAAAAAAAAAACAAAACAAAAAAACTTTGTAATAAATGCAAATCAGGGCCTACTCACTCCTCTTGGAGGAACCACACCCTGATTGAACAGGTCTTTAGGGGTATAACCATACACACCACTCTTGGCCAATTGCAAGTTGGGGAGGCTATTTAATGCAGAGTTGTCCTTCTCCTAGACTGGTTGCTAACCAAGGCTTTAGGACCCAGTCTGTCCTGTCTGTTATGGATTCATATCTTTTCCAAGGGTATTTGTACATATGTAATTATGTCACAATACTCTTTTTGTCTATGTCACAACACTCACCAGTTCTTTGAAACCCACTATTTATCTCTATCTACCCTGATGATGGCTTAAGAAAGTTAAAAGATTGGACCATATTTCTTGCACTTTTCCTCTGTAATGAACTTCAGACAATTTCTGATAGAATTTCTTCCTTGTCCAAGAAGGATTATTTATAGTTTGTAAAATAATATCAGAAAAATTAATATTAGCCTTGAAGAAAATTTGCTGCCTAAATACACAAAATTTAAGTATATTTAAGATTATTTTGACAGTTATAAATATACATTAAGCTTACATGAAAATGTTTCTTAGAATACACAGAATTTTTCTACTATAGACAATGCAAATACAATACCAAATATTCAACACTGGATGAATTTTATGATTTATGGTGATGAAAAAAACCAATGCAATCAATAATTTTAGGCAAGTGATTTATTTAAAATTAAATTTACTGCATGACTGAGTAAATGTTATATCACATCATGCTTTATTGTTAACTTTATGTCCTTTCATAAAATAATTACAGATTTGAAGTTCTCCCATCAAGAAAATTATTACAGTATAACTCAACAAGAAAGCTAGACTGAAAATGGTTTGAAGTTTATTCAAACAATTATTTTCAGTATTCACTGGACTTTCACAGTAGAAAGGCTCTTTTTAGCTACATGATGCAAGACCAAGAGTATATAAAAATGTTATATTCTGTGCTAATAGGAATATATACTTGAAAAACACGGTGGATAAAATAAGTAAAGGTTTATTGTAAAAAACCAGTACAATAAGAATAAAGGTAACAGTTATGCAAAAGGTCATTGCAAGTCAATCCAGTAGTGAGTGCTACTATTTGAAGGTCAGTAGTTCTTGCGTAAGTCTGAGTCGTACTCAACAGATCCTAGCTAGACTCTGTAGTCCGTTGACTTACAGGTAGTTATAGGTAGCTACTACCTATAGTGTAGTCACTCATGGGGGGTGACAGGTTATTCCATTACATCAAAAAACAATTATCTTATTAAATGCATGCAGAAAAAAAAATGCATTTTTCACATTTTTCTAGTTGAATTTTGCAGTTGTTAATACAATAAGAAAAATTAAAAAAACAAATAAAAGTTCAATACCATGCATTGGATTAGAATTCTGATCTTTTGTTACAGCTAAGACCATCACCCAAAGATGCAAATAAATGCTAACTACATCAGACAATCAGCCTAATGAGCCACATAACAAAACTCATTATCTGAATTCTGATGAATATTGCATGTAGCAGAATTATAACAGAAATAAAAACATTGTAATTTCATTAAATGCACTGGAACAAGTAATGCAAAATTTATGCTCAAATTGTTATCGGAAAGAGCAATACAAATGCAAAAAGATGTATACCTATGTTTTATAGATTATGCAAAAGTGTTTGATAAAGTATATCACAAAAAAACTGCTTGAACTGCTAGGTAAGTTTTATTTATTTAGGAAGGATATTAGAATAATCCAGATTTATACTGGAAGTAAAACACCTGCATATGGATAGAAAATAAATTCAGTACATATACAAAAATAGAAAGGAGCCTAAAACAAGGAGGTATCGTCTCACTAGACTTATTCAAACTTTACAGTGAAGCAATCCTGAAAGAATTAGAAGTCCAACCAGGATTCATTATTAACAGCCACAATCTTAACATTAAATATGTAGATAACATAGTGTTAGCAGAAAGGAAACTACAGGAACTCTGATTGAAAATAGTAAAGGAAAGCAAGAAGAAAGAATTAAACATCATTGTAAGAAGACAAAATTTATGTTTGTCAGCAAATCGGACAGTCCAAGATGCAAACTATGAATTGGAGATACCAAAATTAAACAAGTACAAACATTTAAATATCTAGGAAGTGTTTAAACAGAGGATGGAAAATGCAACACTGAAATTCAATTGCACCTTGGAATAACAAAAATGCCCGCCAAAAGCTAAAAGGGGTATTAAGAAACAGGAAAATTTCATTAGAAACAAAGAAAAAAATTACTGAACATTGGTCCTCCTATATAGAAGTGAATGCTGGACAATCTCTTCACAGATGAAAAAGAAATGTGGTTCTACAGAAGGATGCTGAGAATACCATTGACTGAAGAGATGAGCAATGACAAAGTTTTAGAGAAAATGGAAATGAAAAGGACATTTATACATAGCATCAGAAAGAAACAGTTGAAGTTTCTAGGGGACATAATGAGGAAAGAGAGCTTGGAAAATTTTACACTCACAGGGCATATTAAAGATAAGAGTAAAGCAATGAATGACATACCTAATGAACTTGTGTAAATGATTGTCAGAAAAGAAATTAGAAGAGATAGCAAAAAGACAAATTTTACTAAGTGTTACAAAAGACAGGAAATTGTGGAGAGCCATGATTGCTCATGTCCTGGAGGGATATGGCATATAGAAGACGATGATCACTAGTCAAACATATGATTACATCCCTTGAATTAGTTTCCATGTTTGAAAATTTTATTTAATAATTGTAACAAAAATATGAAAACGATAATTTAGTAAAATCAGTTTTTCAAAATTTATAATTACAGTTAGTCATTATCTATTTAAATTTTCACGTTTTACAGACACTGCATTATATTAGTTAGTTTGCATTTTTAGAATGTTGTAAATATAAAAATTATTTTTGTGAATAAACATTCTAATAAATAAAGTGTTTAATATTTTTGTCATAAATTCTCAAAGAACAAGAAAAAATGTATAAATCCACTTTCAAACATTGCCAAAGGAGTCAAATAATAGCAGTGTCAAGGGAAAAACTATTCTTTTGACACACCATTTTATTGCGGGGACAAAAAGTTAAAGATTGCCAAAATTTAAACTATAAAAAGGTTATTTATTGTTACTAAGAAAATATTAAGTTGAAAACTATATAAATAGTTTAATGGCAGTTGATAACACAGACAAAATTATAAAAGGAAAAAAACAAAAACATAACCCAGTAAACACCATATTTAAACAAGCCACATAAATTAATCAAATATTAAATCTGGTTTCATTTAAATTATTTTTTATCTTTAAATATCAATGTACAAATTTTTACCTTTAAATTGCATTTCAGCAAATTTCCAACCTGTTTGCTTGGTAAGTAAACCCAAATGTATCAGAACCTGAAAAATAAATTATTATTATAAGCAAAATATTCCAGAGAAAATGATGCATATTTAATTACAGCCCTGTAATGACTTTTTAAAGCATTACACCAATAGATTTGTATTTACTAAAAGAATCTGTAGAAGCATATCAATTTTTGTAGAGGTATTTTGTTTAAAAACAAGATGAAACATTACAATTTTAACAAATTTATTTATATTTTAAAATATTCATAAACAGTGTTGTAATTCCAAAACATCAAAATAAGACATGAAATATTGTCTGTCCTTTAATGATCCAAATTTCAAATAGCATTTTTAACTGTATCTGTGCATTGATAGTTTCATTTTTGTTTTGTCTCAGTGAATTTTTAATACACAAGATTATGTTTATGTTGAAAGTGTATATGTGTATGTAGTAGTAGTAACTGCAATACAACAATAGGTAAATTTGGCATGAAGATAATGCAAAATTGTGTAGTTCTTTTAAATAGTACTGAGAAGAAAAAAGAAAATGAAAAGGAATAAAATATTCATAAGAATTGTACAGTTTGCACTCAAGAGTTGAACTTGTATAATCATTAAATGTAATGTGAAAAGATTAGTTATCAAAATTTATAGAAAATATTTGGCTTAAAATTAGACTTAAGAATTATAATTGGCTAAAAATTATATTTACTGTTAGTTCTAATCATTTTGGAAGGTCCACAAAATACTCCCCACTCCCCATTTATAGACGAAACACATTGATGCATGCTGGTATTTTTTCCTAACTCATAAGATTAGGCCACTTCTTGGTCTCATCTGAATTCTGTTCTTTCGTGTTTTGAAGTCAAGTTGCTGTGATTGCTTGTCTGTATCCCTTTTTGTGTGTTAACACCATTCTTAGTTTGTGATCTTTTTGCCATATTACTGTTGCTTTGCCTTGCATATATTATTTGTTTACTTAATATTATTTTTACTATGTCCTTTTCTTGTTATTGTTTGTCAATTCTGTTCGGTATTTTTGCCAATTACATTTAACTATGGCCAAGTATTCTACGTTCACTTATTTTTTTTAATTAACAATTCAAGAGGGTAAAGACTAAAATTTTGCCATGTTTTGATCATTCAGTATTTTTAAATTCTCAGCTGACATGAAATGGAAAGATTATATTGAATCCATTGCTAGGTCTGCTGCTAAGAAAATTGGTTCACTGTATTGTGCTAGACAATTTTTCTCTCCTGTATCTAACATATTTATAAGTCTATCATTCATCCATGCTTAGAATATTGCTGCCACATATGGTCCAATGCTCCTGATGTATATTTAGAGATTCTTGATAAAATCCAAAAATGAATCAGAAATATTGTTGGTCCTGACCTGGCATCTTTGCTTCAGTCACATTCCCACCACTGTAATGTAGCTTCCCTGTGCTTTTTCTATAAATACTTTCATGTTAAATTTTTGGACAAACTCTTTGCTGTAGTACCTAGACTTTATAAATTTAAGCACATCACAGTTGAATTGGCTAGATGTAACCGTAATTTCTATGCTAACAGTTTCTTTTCTCACACTTCTCGCTTGTGGAATTCTCTTCCGGCTCCATGCTTTCCAGCCAACTTTGATCTTCAAACATTTTAATGCAATGTCAATAGTCATCTACTGTCTTCTTGATTACTCTTTATTGTTTTTGCTCCTTAATAATGTTTTTCTTTTTTTCTTATTCTTTCACACACAAATCCCTTGTGACTTAGTAGCTTTACTGCCTTGCATGGGGTGATATGATTAAAAAAAAAAAAAAAATCGTCTGTTAGTGATATAAAAATGAAGCATCTTCTTTCAAGTGGTCTCACTGGTCAAAAATTAGAAATGTGACAATTCAAATTTTGATGTCCATGGAGCAATATTTACATGGTGACTGTCATATTTATGTCTAAAGTAACCATCACACCAAGTGTTACTACTCTTCTTGCACAAAAATATAACAACTTCATTTTTGTAGGAAAAATACAGAAGGTTTGTTACAAATGTGCATATGGTCATACCAATGCATTTATAGACCAAAACCTATGAGATAATTGCATGAAATGAGCACATGGTTAGGTAATGTTAGAAACAGTCTATGAAAGGTGAAACCAATGAGGGTGAAGGAGTCAATATTTTTTAAAGAAAATATTATAGTAAAAAATAAAATAAAATAGACTTACTCGTTTCTTGGGCCGTTTGTCCATATTTTGTTTTCTGACAAGACTATTGACTGCTTCTATCCACTTGGGCCACATTCGACGAATCCTCATGCGCATAAAAGCATATCCCTGCCTTTCATTAGGGTCTATCAACAAATTCATCAAATGATCAATACTGTTGGAAATATTGGCCTAGTAAAATAAAAAAAATAAAAATAAAAGGATATTTAATAAGAGTTATCTCCTCTTACAAAATAATAATATCCATAATTCAATGGGGTGGTGGCACTTCTGGGCAAATAGTGAACTCTCAAACTGAGGTGAAAACATGAAAATATAAAAATACATTAGAAAAATTACTAGTAATACATTTTCATAGTAAAAGAATGAAAACATTACCAGCAATACATTGGAAAAAATATAAAAACTCACAAGAAAATAAAATTTTGGCATCTTGTTTAACAGTATATCAACTCCTTATGGGTCATAAGGAGTTGATATATTGTTAAACAAACAAACCAAACCATAATTCAATAATCTGCAAATATCTGTCAGCCATTTTCTAATATTTTGACAAGCCATTAAATCATACAATTTCTTTTCTCTATTATGTTAAATTAATGATGGATGTTCTATCACATTTTATGGTATATGTAACACAAAAACATCTGAGACTTTAATATTGATAATTGCTTTAAAAATAATTTGGAAGATATTATTTTTAAATTCTAGAATAATGGGACCTAAGTGTATTTTTGTTAGCTGAGAGATGAACGAAGATATCTACTCCGGAAATTAAATTCCGTATCTGCACACCAAATAAAACAGATATTTAACATTATAATAAATAAAAATTCATTAGTATTGTGAAAACACTGTCTTTAAAATATTTCTTACTTTTCAGTACTCTACTTATTGCATTTTTATTTTTTAGTGAGAAATATTTCCTTTTATTTGTAGTCTTCACCTATTAAACAAATTTGTCCACTTATCTCTTTACAATATACACAGTCATATAATACTTTATAGCAAAAACTTTTATCATGTCTGTATATTTGTAACCACAGAGATGTAATAAAGGGATACTAGAATTTTATATATAATAAATAAGATATATCTTCATTGTGTTTAACATATCTCTCTGCTTGTACAGTGTATACACACCAACATACTAATATCTTAATTCATTTCCTTATTTACCCTATTGACATTGTTCAGACTGTTGTCCTCATCTTTTTTATTATCATATTCACAACATTTTGGTCATTGTATGCTCCGATCTTCTTCAGGTGATATATGTTGGAATTTTGAATTGAACCCTCTATTTCATCCACTGGGGTAAATTGTTCTAGTTCCACATGCCATGCCTTTTCTTGATATCTCAGTTTCAGTTATTTCCCTATTTAGTAACTCAACTCTCCAAGTTCACCTCTGCTGTGGCCAGGTATTGAACTCACAACTCTTTGGGTCAAGTCACTAGATTACTTCAATCAATGCTTTTATCCTTTGAGCCATGTGTTAGAAAATGGTTGATAGTCATTTGCAGATTATTAAATTATAGTTTGTTTATTTTGCTTGATGGCATATCAAAGTAAACAATGTAAATAGTGTAAATAGGTACAAAACCTCATCTCAGAAATATTGACTATTACTTATTTATCTATTTGCTTGTACAGAATACATGACAAACCATACAGAGATCATATTACAGATATCAGTTCTTTTTAAAAGATATATTTATATTCTTTTTAAAGAATCAAGTGAAGTTAGGTCTTTCTGTTAATATCTAAATTTAGGTTCATATTAGGTACCATGATCCCTAATAGATATAAAGAAGATAAAAATATTAGATGTACAGGTAATTTGTATTTAGGTCAGATCAGGCCTGCTATCAGTAACATGTAGCAAAGTACAAGTGCTGTATGGACAGGTTGTTTTCTGCTGGTGTGGAGGGTGGCATGTCACCCCCACAGGATGAAAAACAAGACCTGTTTAAAGGATAGATGAGCTTCTTTATAGGAACCAATGGCCAACACACACATATATATATTTTACTGATACTCCCTGATGAATGAACGAATCCAGTTACGAATATATATATATATATATATTGGGTGCGATGGGTAAATTTTTAATTTTGTGCATGTCTATTGTTTGTTTTTGATTTTGTTGACTGTACAGTAGAGCAGGTCTAAATGGGTGTCATCTGTGAGAAGAAGAACACCATGATGCAATTCACTATGACAGAAATTTGGAATTGGCATGCATATCTGCTCGATGTGTATCCAAATGTCTATTTCATAATTTGTGATGTCATATAAATGTACGTGAGAAAATCATGGAAATTGTAGTTTAAAAACAGTAAAATCGACCATGCTAATCAGAACGCTCCTCTGTGGTGAAATCAGTAAAAGGTTCGTATAGGATACAGGTTTGATTCCTGTCAGAGGACGCATATTTTCTATGACAACTTCTCGGACATTCAGGCAGGTAAATGTTGTTAATACTGTTTATTATAAACAGAGCATTTACTTAAATATTTGTATCTATAAAAAAGAATGTATAAACATAAAAATGTCTTAAAATAATTGTTAGACTTTGTCCATTTCATTATATATATATTATATATGTAAGCAAATATATGGATATAGATCCGACAGTATGAAGAAAAATATACAGAAAAAACAAAGAAAAATCCTTATATGCAATAATGCTGTTTTAATGTTAATATGTCAACGTCGGATGTTTTGGTTTAATAAACCATCTTCAGGACATATTCATAAAATATAATATATAATTAACATCAATTGAACATGACAAAGATAATAAGTTTGGATAAGTCTTGTTCTTGTGTCCATTGTCTTTGTCATGTTCAATTGATGTTAATTATATATTATATTTTATATGTCCTGAAGATGTTTTATTAAACGTCTGACGTTGACATATTAACATTAAAACAGCATTATTGCATATAAGGATTTTTGTTTGTTTTTTCCGTATATTTTTCTTCATATATATATATATATATTATTCAGTTGTATGGATATGAGTTTATGACCTTGGGTGTTATGCTTTTCCAATCATTAGACAAGCTGTTTTTTTTTTAATTTGATCTATTTAGGCTTGCTTGACTATGTTTGGTGGTGGAAGGCAGGGTGGGGGGATTTAAACATCCCAAACAAACACAGAAGTAAATTCACGTTACCACCACCAAACAGTCAAACAAGCATAAATAGATCAAATTTAAAAAAATAAACCAGTCTATCTGATGATCACAAAAGCAAGGAACCCAGGATCACAAACTCATATCCATACAACTGAATATGCTAGCTCTATCACTGATATTGAGCACTTTCCACTAAATACTGCACACACACATTTTATATATATATATATATATATATATAGGATTAATACAAATATAAAATTTATCACTTAGCTGATTGATTTGATATTCCAAATCTTAACTCCAGAATTTTGTTTGTAGATGGACACTCCTGCAATGACTCTGTCCAGTCCTCAAGAGTTAGCACCAATTGACTACTTATTTTCTTGTTTTTTGTTATATTTATATTAAGTTAAAAAATAATTTATGCACTTTTTATTGGTGTAAAGTTGATTTTTTTCCTCTTTTATTGTGTGCACAGATGCTTGTGCATACATCTGTATGAATATATATCAGGTTGGTGCAAAAATAATGTCGCGTTCTCACATAGTAACATATGTGAGAAAACGACCTTATTTTTGCACCAACCTAATAATTGTGTATGTGTGTGTGTATATATATATATATATATATATATATATATATATATATATATATATATGGAGAGTGAGAGAAAAAATTCACTTACATAAATTGTGGTGACAGTTAAGTGTTTCTTTGTACTGGAAGATCCTCGCCAAGCTTTACTTGGGCACCAAGATTCAACCTGGAAATGACAGTGTTTATTTAAATTTTAGTAAGACACTGAACAAATTAAAATTATATATAAATATATAACTAAATCATTTCCCAGCTATTTTGCTACTTTATTTCACAATGCTTTTAATTCTAAGTTATATACTTTTGTCAAAAGATAAACATAAATTTTGTTTGTTTTGCTTTGATTTAATTTTCCAATCTCAAGCCCCAAATCAATATTTTAATATCTTTATATATTTATTTGTTAAACATACTACTATGTAATGTACATTTTTCTACTATCCTGTGTAAAACAGGAATTCGAAGCAAATCTATCAAATTTCAGTTACCTTACACGGTTTTTATATTTTTTTTTATTAAAATCAGATAATTTTATGTCTAGCAATTTCTCAAGTTTGACCCTTATTTCATGCTTAAAATATAATCTTCATGAGAGTGAAAAATTTCAGTTATTTTCTGTTAGTTGACTATGAGCTACTGAAAACCGAGAAATTGAAAATGCCGATAAGGGGAGACAACTGAATATTATCTTCAAAGCCATACTTTTGGTGAACTAAATGAAGATTCTATTAAATTGTTTGTATTTCTTTTATTTACCTGAGCATGGTCATGCTTAGCTATTTGCCAACTTTGAGCCCTTTTTTCATGATTATATGAGAAAAATTTCAGTTATTTTCTCTAAGTTGGTGTGAGAGTAACATTAAGTTACAAGGGGTAATCACAGTTTGAAGGTCTTTATTAGTGATATTATCTTAAGGTGAGGTAACATGCGCTTGGGAAAATTTTAGTTTTAGTTTACAGTTTCATAGTCATTCCCATGTAAAAACTCTCTGATTCTTTACGTGTGGTAAGAATAAATTCAAATTTCAATGTACAAGGATCAGGGATTTATTACAAAACAAAATTTATCTATATATAAAATTCTGTGATTTCTGTTAGTCTGTCCGTCTGTTTATCACACCTTCTTAAATAGCCATACGTTAACTGATTGAAATCAAATTTTGGGGAAAAGTGCAAACAGGTAAGCAGGTACAAAGTACAGTTTGTTTTACTAAGCTTAGTACAATAAATTTTTATTAGATTTTATTATTTAACATACAAAATACTCCCACTATTTTAAAAACAATTTAATGATTAAAGTAACAAATACTTATTTAATAAAAAAATGCAAAATTGTTTGTTTTTTTTGCATATCTTTTAAGTTTTTATATATATTTCATTCTAGTAAAATATAATGCACTCTAAATATAAACAGAGCACAGAGAGTAGAGTTTGTAAATCTTGACAAAAAAATGTTAGCAATAAATTCAACAATACTAAAATTGCAAGGATTTCAAATAAGTTTGTCTTAAAAAAAAAAAAAAAAAAAAAAAAAGGCCTGAATCTTGCTTCAAGCTTAAAATATGCTTAATTTTTTTAACTAATCTGAGCTTTTTGATGGTTTTAAGCTTCATGATAATAATAATAATAATAAAAATAAAAATAATAATAATAATAATAATAAAATAATAAAAATAATAATAATAAAAAAAATATCAGATTTTATCACATTCAAAATATAGATCAACTATTAAAACAATTCATAAAAATGTAGAAACAACTGTGTCATTTATAAACTTAACACTGCATTTATTGTTTCTTTTATCCTCCCCAAAATACTTAAATGTGAAGTGCTTAAAAGATTATATATTGTATCCAATTAAACAAACATTGTGGTGATTTAAAATAAAAATGTTCTTTACAAACTCTTTAACTTCAGATTAATAAATGACCCAACCCAATCATGACAATTATACAAATTAAGACTTTCAAATACTGACTCACACAGGCAGATACCCTGGGATGAGAGCATTGTTCCCATTTCAAAAGGACTCACCTCACTTAGGTACATCAGAAAAGAGCATTCAGTACCATCGACCCCATATAGTTTGTAGCAAGAATGTGTTCTCCACATTTTACGCATCCACTGAAAATAAAAATAAAAGAATTAGAACAGCGTGGAACAGCTTATATGTAACTTTTTTTCATTAAATTTCACAGGTAGAATTATTCTATATGATTTATAAGCTTTTTTTTTTTAAAAATTGATGTTCACTCAGTACAAGATCTGGGAGCTACTCAAAACAGATGGTTACAGATTAAGAGGCATAGTATATGTGGATATGTGGGGGATTGACTGATTGGTTGGTTATTCAACCGGCATATCAACCACTATGGATCATTAACGTGAAAAAGTTGGTTAGTTGATTTGTTCAGCAGCATGACAATCTTCATTAGCCACTGTGCCAAAATCCAAATATTTTGTATGCAAATTTATGGCTTCATGGATATATGGGGAAGATCAATATATCTGGCAAGGTGACTCTTAGTCATGAAGGTAAGAACTAGTGGAACTAAGGAATGTAGCAATAGAATAGCAAGAAGGTTGTGATTTCTTTTAAAATGGATATTTAAACTGTCTAAAAGTGAGATGATAAAAAGTTGCCCAAAACTATATTTTTCAAGCTTTAGGATTTACAGATGACAAGTGAATCTTGTGTTCTTATCTAAAGCAGTTTTTTTACTTGTGATTCTAAACTTTAAAAGAAACTATGCCGACAAAACTGTTTATACAAAGCCTTTCATTCAACTATAATGACATGCCGATGGAGGCCAATTATAAAGTTAAAAGTAGAAAAAAAATGTTGAGAGTAGTTAAAAACTTTTAACGTGTCAGAGAGAGTGTAAGGGTATATTTTATATATATATATATATATATATATATATATATATATATATATAAGCGGTTGCTGAAAACGTTTTGCCTAAACATTTCCAAAAATCTGAACAAATTACTAAACACCGAGGTTCTTTTGGAATATCATTTTATTCAAACAAAAAATTTTCAGTAGCTTATTGTAAAAATAAAGCTGGTTATTAGTATTTTTTTTAATGTAACCTATAACATTATGAGGATTAAACATATTTTATTTATATATAATAGTAAAGGAAGACTTAACATCTTTTCTCAGCATGCTTCTATTTGGTCTAAAGTCCTACTAATGTACAATAAGTATTATTAATCTTATTATCAATATTATTATTATTGGTTTTTTTATTTCTTGAACTTTTTTCATCACCCTAATATATACCCTTTATATATATATATATATATATATATATATATATATATATATATTAGGTCATCTCATAAGTTCTGTCCCAATTTTAACGAAATTTAAAGAGTATTTTATAATGTCTAATGGAGCTGAACATTATTTTTATGTTTAGATGCATTTAAACTGATCAAATTTTATTTCAGAGAACAAAATTAAATTTTGTTTGATTAAAACCCTGCTAACATGGAAGTACCAAAGAATCATTTGAGGCACATAATGCTTTATGAGTTTAAGAAAGGAAACTCAGCAGCAGAAGCATTCACTTGTTATCACGAGGAAGAAAGCGGACAAACACTTGCTGCCTTGTGTGAGTATAATTTCGCTCTACTGAAAACTCATTTTCATTTTTCTCTATTTTTTAATTCTTTATTTTTTAATCTTTAAACCAGCTCGATGCTTGGACTTAAGGTAAGCCGTACATTCACTTGTTATCATGAGGAAGAAAGCGGACAAACACTTGCTGCCATGTATGAGGGGGCATTTATTATGACATATCAACAAAGTGCCACGCCAGGAAATTTTTCTCCCTGGAATTGATCCTCTAGATCTACAAATCAACAATTCACCCTTGCATGGAGTATTGCTGCCATATATGGTCTGGAGCCCCTTCTGTTTGCCTCGGGGTTCTTGATAGGCTCCAGAGGTGGATATGCAATATAATTGGCCCTGTTCTGGCATCTCGTCTACAGTCACTCTCTCACAGATGCGCCGTCGCCTCTCTGTCTTTTTTACAAATATTTTCATGGCAATTGCTCCGAGGAGCTGCATTCACTGGTTCCCAGACATCATGAGTTCAAGCACCCTACAAGGCTGGCATCCCTCTCTCACCCTTTCACCATCGAAACTCCTAAATGTAGCCGTCTCTTTTACTCCAATAGCTTCATGTCTCGCATCTCTCACCTGTGGAACTTCCTTCCCTATTCCAGTTTCCCTGAGAGCTATAATCTCCAACTATTCAAATGTAATGTCAGTCGACATCTCCAGTTGCCTTGATCATCCACTATCCTTCTCCTCATCCTTTCCTCTATCACTCCTATCTGATCTTGCTCCAAATCTTCTGTAACCCCTTGCGTCCTAGTGGCTTCTCACCTTGCTTGGGGTGAAACACTTAAGAAAAAAAAAAAAAAAAAAAAAAAAAAAAGAGCTAGAAACATTCACTAAGTTTATGGAGAGGAATGTGTGAATGAAAGAACTTGCAGAAGATGGTTTGCAAAATTCAGACGTGGAGATTTCACCCTTGAAGATGAAGATCAAACTGGACGTCCAGTTGAGTTTGATGAAAAGCTTCTTGAGGCAGCCCTTGAAGAAAATCCTGCTTTATCAGTTGAGGAATTGACAGTGGTTCTCAGTTCAAACCATACAACTGTTCATTGTCATCTTCAACAACTTGGAAAAGTTCCTAAACTTGGAAAATGGGTGCCTCATGAATTGTCTGAAAACAACCTCAAATCTCGAGTTGACATCTCTTCTCTCCATTCTCGCCAACTTGTTTCACCTTTTTCGGATAGACTTGTGACTGGCGACAAAAAATAGATTTTTATCAAAATGTTAAGCATCGTGGACAGTGGCTTGGTAAAGGGGAAGGACCCCAGTCACAGCCAAGAAGGGAACTTCATGAGCAAAAGGTTCTTTTTTCAATCTGGTGCGATCTCCAAGGAATAATCCACTTTGAATTCTTACCACCTAATGCAACAATTAATGCTCAAATATACTGTCAGCAATCAGAGCTTTTGAACCAAGCTTTGAGGAAAAAAAGACCTGCTCTAGTGAATCGAAAAGAGGTGATGTTTCATCAGGACAATGTGCAACCCCACACAGCAAGAATAACATCATAAAAGATTGAAGAACTTGGTTGGAAGAAAATTCCTCATCCACCTTATTCTCCCAATCTTGCTCCTTGAGACTACCATTTGTTTCATAGCTTACAGAATCATTTGGAAGAAACAGCTTTTGTAACACAGGGAGAGGTTAAAACTGACATTTGTGAGTTCTTCGAATCAAAGCCAAAAGAATTTTACAGTAATGGAACTAGTAAGCTTGTTAATAGATGGAAGGAAGTCATAGATAATCAGGGAAAATACATTGTTGATTGAATCGGTAATTAAATGTAACATTTGGTCATGCGTTTTCTTTATTCAAAATTCGGACAGAACTTATAGGATGATCTGATAATAGATTGTTATTGCCACACCAGGATAAAATGATCTTTAGAAAAGGGATCATATTTTATTAATAAAACAGGATACAAAAGTATCACAGTGATTAAAACTTTAGGTACCTTTTGGTCCACTCATCTTCAGAATAAATAAAATCGTCAACAAAATAAAACCAAGAAGCTGACAAGAAAAATTATCAATGACTGATGTTTTAAAAAAAAAAAAAAAATCCAAGACTAAGGGAGTGGGGAAAAAAAAACCCTAAAAAAAAAAAAAAACAAAAAAAAAAACAAACTTCCTAGGCATTGAATTAACAACCGACTCCCTGAATAAGGCCAACTTATGCTTTAACTTTCTCTACCTACACAGGGCAGGACATTGTATATTAATAATAAACGACTCCAAAATGCTTGCCAATAGCGGAGTCATGAGTCATGTATGTATACATGATAAAACTATAGTTTTAAGTTGTGCTATATTTATGGATAAAAGTGCCCAATATCAGGGATAATGAATTATGTAAATATAAAAGTGGACATTGAGGTCAACACCCAGCGATGACAGTCAGACCCGACGATTATATTTAAGCATGTAAAAGACTGTCGCTGTTGGGTGTTGACATCAATGTCCACATTATATATACAAGATAGATTAGATGTATAGATATACATATGTATTAATTCGAGTTGAGCATCCAGATAATTTCCTGAGTAGTTATTTTAATTATTGTTTCTTTTTTACTCTTGTTTATGACAAATGTTGCCAATTTCTCAGAGGCTTACACTCACATCATATTCTGTACGATTACTGAAGTTAAGCAACATTGAGTCTAGATGAGTGACCACTTTGGAATACCAGGTGCCGTATGCTTGGAAGTGCAGGTGGTGTAATGGATCATGCCCAATTCCTGTTGGGTTTGTTATATTCACTTACATGCAAGTACCTCTCTCCCCTCAGCTATGGGTTAATTAGTAAGACTTGTCTCACTGAACCATTATTATCTCACCAAATTCTTACAATTTGAAAATATTTTCTGGCTTTAAATAACCTGGTTGATAAGCTATAGAGAACGAATCAACCATTTCTCAGTGCCAAATTCCATTCTTATGTCTAGTTTGATTATTTGTAAGAGGGTTTTCAAGTTTTTTATATTATTATTTTCCAGTTTTCTTGATTTGCTGTTTGGTACAATGATTTATCAAGTCTTTTAGTTGACACTTAAAGTAAAAATGGTTTCTCTTTCAAAATGTATCTTTCTGAGAATGTGAATAGTGATCATGAACAGAATCTTTTGTATCTCAAATAATGAGAGGTTTCTTATATATCAGTATTCATTTTTAATAATTCCTAGTGTTCCTATTATTACTGGAATAGTAGTTGTGTAGAGTAATGGATAGCAGCTTGGATTGAGGAATTGAGGACCCGAGTTCAAATTCCAGTTGAATCCATTATATTCACTTAGGTGCTAATACCCTTGGAACAGGTATGAATCCTCTTCTCTCCCCAGCTATGGGTAAATAGCAGGACAGACCAGGTTCTATAGCCTTGGATAGCAACTGGTCTACTGCAGAAAGAAATGGCAACCTACTGGTGGAAAAAATCTGCCTCGTCTATCATGTATCGAAAGATACATGATCGCCTAAGTGTGTATCACACATGGCACATAACTGACTGAATTGTATTTAAATGCCACATTATTGCACAATTTCTATTTCTAGATCCTTATATTTTTTAAATTTGTCAAGATATTTTTATCCGACAATATGTCTTTTGATTTATTTAGCATTTATTATTACTATTATTATTATTATGATTATTATTAGTAGTCTTCTATTACTTCATCATGCATTAACATATATTCATGATATATGTTTTGTAGTTATTGCTGGACACTGAATGTTAGCAAATCCCCTCAAATATTTAGCATCTTCATCCTTCATAAATATAATTACAGGTTCCAACATTGCTATGGTTTAAACATTCAATCCTTACTCCATTTTATAATTTGTTTTAAATCAGAATGAGTCCTGCATATAATGATATGCAGCAAGGCCTCTGATTGGGAGATTAGAAGTTTTGAGGAGCATGTTTCCAGGTCCGCTCTGAACTATGAGCAAATAGTGTATCCTCCAAACAAAAACAAACTACTATGAAAGCATAAAAATACATTTTATAGTAAAAATACCAGCAATATATTTTTGTATGATCAACAGTACATTTTAATAGCAAAATGACTAATAGAACAATTTAATAGCAAAATGACCAACAGAACAATTTAATAGCAAAATGACCAACAGAACAATTTAATAGCAAAATGACCAACAGAACAATTTAATAGCAAAATGAACAACAGAACAATTTAATAGTAAAATGAACAACAGAACAATTTAATAGTAAAATGAACAACAGAACAATTTAATAGTAAAATGAACAACCATACATTTTAATGGCAAAATGACCAACCATACATTTTAATAGCAAAATGACCAATAATACATTTTAGTAGCAAAATGACCAACCATACATTTTAATAGCAAAATGACCAACAATACATTTTAATAGCAAAATGACCAACCATACATTTTAATAGCAAAATGACCAACAATACATTTTAATAGCAAAATGACCAACCATACATTTTAATAGCAAAATGACCAACCATACATTTTATCTATAGTTGATCTTTTATCTGTAGTTGAAGCCATAAAATTGTGTTCAAAATATTTAGATTTCGGCATTAAATAACCCACTGAGATTGATATGCTACAAAACAAAAATCAATCAAACCAACCAATTAAATCAGAATTGTTGCAATGCTTCTTACACTATAAATTGGCAACAATTATTATTACCACCACCACCACCACCTAGTGAGAGAGCAGCAGGCCAACAGATGCTGGGGTTCAAATATACAAAGCTAATATACTCATAATGATACCCAGTTGGATAAGGGTATATTAGGCACATGCATCACAGCCAAATGTGTACGAGATGGTAACAGGTTTTGATAAAAGTACTGTATCACTTAGCTGTTGAGGTTCAATTAGAAATACCTTCATCTCAGGTAATTCAGTTGGCCTCTGACTGAGAGCGTTCCCAAATATCAAGTTGTCTCTCCCAAGTCACACTTGGCTACCTCATTTCAAAACAAACAAACAAAAAAAAACTCTTGATGTTCCCCTACTACTACCACTCATTAACAGAAATGCACTATATGTCAGTCCCAAAGGGTCATGCTTAAGTAGTTAAGTTCAGGCAACTGACAAACAAGCAAATCTGCGGTACTGAGTGGGATGTTTACAGTAGCCTATCTTAAGGCAAAATACGTACATGTTAACACCTTTAATCAGTTAAGATCAGAAGCCATGATATTTTTGCCTGGTGTTGCACCAGGATATTTTATCTGCTTTATTTTTTTATAAATAATTATTATCATTAGTAGTAGTAGTAGTAGTAGTAGTAGTAGTAGTAAACAAACAAGATAGCAGCACACCAGTGAAGTGATATTGGGATACAAACATTCTTCTATGTGTCATGTCCCTTCAAAACGTTAGAGATCATAGCTCTCCACAATTTCCTGTCCTTTGTAGCTCTTAATGAATTTTGTCTTTTTGTTATCACTCCTAAACATTTTTCCACCATTGATTTAATCAAGCTCTCTAGGTAGGTCATGTGTTAAAACTGACAGGCACATACATTGCAGCCAAATGCGCACATGGTGACAGTTTTTCAATAAAAGCAACATCTCACCTAGCAGACGGAGCCCACTTAATTATTAGCAACAGTAATCATTAGAGTGAATGAAAGTGCTGATGGATTTGTTTACCAAAAATACCATGGACTAAATCTATCACATTAGTTGATGGTATAATTGGTAAGGTTTATGAAACAAATCCATCAACACTTTTATTCACTCTAATGGCTACTTATATAGGGTGCGGCAGAAATACCCACCACATTTTAAAGATTGACGAAATGACCAAGGTAACTGCTATTAAAATTTATTTCAGTGTTTTTTTGTTTTTTTTTTAAACAAAAAGATATAGTTTTTATTCATTTGGTTTTAAATATGAGATCCACCAAATAGTGGCCTTTATTCACCATACACTGTTGTAGGCAATTTTTAAAATTTTCCATCACTCTGAAGTTCAAATGCTTTGAGGTCTTCCAGGTTGTTTTCTTTTAGTGCTAAACCTGTAGTCCTGAAATTTTCAACCAATAGCAGTATCAATTTTCTATTTGGAACAGCATCATTCAGATCTAACATGAAATAAGAATCAAAAGTTCTCTTGTGTTGTAATTACAGATTCACCAGGCTTAAAAAAAATGTTTCAACAGTAAATGCATGTTAGGCACCATTTCAAGCCATGATGGTAACAAATTCCATGCTAGTCTATTGCATTTTCTTTCTTTGAAAAGACATGAATGTTACTGCTCTCTCCATCTGTGTGTTACATAGCAGAGTAGACTGGGTTCTCTAGACTTGAGTGACAACCAGAAGGAAGACTGAATTGCAAACTGTGAAGAAGGTAACAGGAAACCACTATCTTTCCCAAGAATTTAAACTTGGCTCTCTGATTACTCAATCTAAGCTGCTAACCATAAATCTACTGTGCCTCTTTTCAGCTTATCATAATTCAGCTTCAGCTCAGGTGAATTTATTATAAGAGTGAAGAATGTATTACATGCATCTTGTAACCAAATGTATGATTGTTGGGATACAAATGTAATCCAGCCACAGCAGCAATATCATTTAGAGCAAGATAGGCTCATAGAATCCATCTATCTTCAAAGCTGGTTTTGAATTTAGAGTTAACCTTCTTCTTGACCTACCAAGGCTAAAGGAACTATTTCACCTAAAACTAAAAGGAGAAAAGATAGATCCATGCTTTTTTCAAGAGCAATAGTACAAAGTGAATGCACTCTCAACAGAAATTTTCACATGACTTACCAACATAACACTTATAAAAAGGTATTAGCTTGTATAATTGCTTTAAGTTAATCAACTGCATATGAAAATGAAATCTATGGAAGATCATTCATGTAAAAATATAATAAAAAACAATTTCTAAATGCTATCACAAATTTTCCAAGAAACACATTCAGTGTAAATGATTGTTTGACCGTATCAGATGGTCCTCAAATTCATTGAATTTAGCTACAATAAAAAAAATTATAAAAATGTTCCCTATTAAAAGCAGGTAAGTAATTTTAAGCAATGCTCTATCTTTAGAAATTAAACTATCTGAAAAACAAAAATGGATGAAATCCAATATAATTTTCATAGATCATAGCTTGACTTCACAAGCAAAGATCCTGAAGGGTTTTCTATGATGCTTGCAAGAGGCAAGTGAATACCCTCAAGCCTGAATTAGAAGTTTAAAGGTGGAGAGACGTCTGTGTATTATCAACTCCGCCCTTTAAACCAGGGTTTTACATGCCATGAACAATTAGCAATAATGTCCCGTGATTGTTTCTTTTTATGTTGTAGGAATTTCCTTCAAAGCAGATTCTTGAGCTTCTTCAAAAATGTCTTACATGAACATGAAATCAGAAAAAATAGTAACAGCAGTAAACCTTTTTTTATTTGATTATTTTAATTACATTTCTGACTCAATCTCAAATGTTATTAGGCAGAAATAAATTACACAATCTGTTATAATGTATATTTGTTTCTGTCATCACTACTTGCTATGTTGCTGACAAAAGTTTTATGTATAATACCACAATTGTTCAGTGAATTCAAAGGCTAAGTATATAGTTTGAGATGTTCATTGAAGTAAAAAAAAAAACTTAAACAAACATGCATTAATTTAAAAACAAAAGATATCTAATACTTACTTGGAGTTTACCCACACAAAATGGATGTGTAATTTTGTCATTTGTGGTTAAAATACAGCTTTCGACTTTTCCCATCAAAATATCTTAAAGTAGAAATAAATATACAATTAAATGTAAAAGAAAGCATCTATTCCAGATGGAAACAATCACCAAGTTTAGTTAATTGATGTTACTTTACAATTCATACAACTATGATAGCACAACATATAATATACACTTGGTTTTTCAAGAGACTAATATGGTGTATAAAACAGGACCATAATGGTTATGGTTGTTGAAGACCATTGAAATGAAAGGATAACTCTTCTTAGTTTTTATGTTCTCAGTATAAGACTTTAATAAAAATGCATCAACACTTCCTGTAATTCCTTATATACAAGAGAGCACATTTCAGTTTCATTAGCTAAACCAACAGTGTCACCATATGTACATTTACATTTAAATAATATTCTGAAGTTTCCCTGCTTCAGTATTAGTTGTTTACTGAAGGCCTAAATGATTTGGACACTTTATAAAGAAGGAGCCTGATTATCCTACAAGTGGCATCTTTGACCTAAATCTTAGAAAGACTATCAAAGTGGTCAGGTACAGGGTTGACCTGGGATTACTCCTGGATGCTGAAAGCAAAAATCACATGACTTCACAACTGCATCCAGTTTTGGAAACAGGAGAACAAGCGGCGAAGACAGAAATAAATAACCATTGCCGAAAGAAATGGGGCAGTCTCTCATACATCACAGATGAGAATGAAAGGATGTTCACTTGAGGGTTTTATAGGGCTGCAATCACACCCATGCTTGCTGTGAGTAATTGTTGGTCAAGAGTTAAATAAAATGTAATGTTAAATATAAAAGATTCAGGTCTCATGTTATTCATCAAATTCATACATGTTATCATTGGTTTGCACCCACACTTCATTACATTACATTGCTTGCTGTTGACATATATATACATTTTGAAGACACTGTGAAATATAAGTTTCTAGTATTTGTATTATAAACTAACTAGTGCTTAGTGCTATTTCCAAACCAACATAGCCATATAGTAGCATACAATATGACCAGTTTTGTTTTGTATGTCTGGTTGGAAGGAAAGTTATTGCAGGTTTTAAATAAATTTAATGTTTCACAAACTGCGAGAAGTTTCCTTCCAACCAGATATATTGTGTGCTAGGGATGTTGTTTATCTCAGTCTCTACTGCAGAGTATTCGATCAAAACCAAAATAGCCATGCCCATAAGAAACTGCTATGAGTGTCATTTATTTCCAGTAAATTTGCAATTTTTCCTAAAGTGGACCAGCACATCCAAGCAACAATTAAAGTGTTAACAGGAACTAGTGATTAAAAAATGTATCAGTGACACTTATAAATAAATTATAATGTTAAAATTAATTGCATTCTGCTTTTTATATTACCTGCTATTACAGAATTTCATGTCTACTTTTTTTTACTCTACTGTTCCTTGTCCTATATGATATATTCAACATTAAATAATCTCATAGAGGTTGGTATGTTGTTAACGAACCTAACCAAAATGTCGATTCAGTTTGGTTTGTAAATTATCTCTACTTTCTAATAGGTGCATAGTCAAGTGGTCAGAAAATTTATGTCCTGACCACGAGACCTGAGATCAAATCTCATCATAGTCGGTTTGTTAGTTAGGTGACTTCTTGATGTTATTAATTAGGTGAAATGATCCCAGTGTGCTACATAGAAAGTACCTGAAAACTATACCACAACATTGTGAGTGAAATCAAGTAGATGATATTGTTCAGAAGCTGTTTATGGTTGGTGTAGTTTGCATTCACTTGTTAGAGAATCAATTTCATCGACTTTTTCATTAGTACTTTGATGTTCACTTTGGCAACAACAAAATCTCTTCTTTCCTCTTCTCTATCTATTTTACTCTTACCATTTGTACATTGCAAAAAAACCCACACATGACTATGTGATGATTGTAGGATCTCAAGCAATTGCCCCTTCTCCCCATCAGTAATGTGATTTTTATATTCTTTTCAATGGTTGGAATTTTGCATGTTACTAAAAAAATTCTTGTATTTGCAAGAACGTAATATTTTTAAATATTTGCTTTATGAGGGGGCCATCCTTTTTTCTTTCTCTGGATTTCTTTACATTCAATGCACATTGGAAATTTTTGTGCCAGCAGTAAGTCATTTTTTCTTTATTTGCTTTTTCGTACAGTTCTCCAACCACAGTTGGGTTAGCATAAAGTAGCAAATTATTGTGACTGAAAGCATGAGTACACAGGTTATGTATACCTATTGATTATATCTGATTATGCATTCTTTTCCATGAATTGTAAATAAGGTTCACTCAGCAGTTACAGTATAAACTACAGGTTGCTTCTGTGGATGTTGAAGAAACACAAATGTACCTGAGCAGGTGTCTACAACAGAGATCAGCTACTCACATATAAATAAAATTTGCTTACCTTTGGCAGCCAAGGATTTTGATGGTGTATTGTTTATTGGTAAAAGCTTTTGTTTTAGAGAAGAATCCAAAAGATCTTTGTTAGCTAATGTCTGGTTTGGTATAAGAAAATCTAAGAGGCCTTCAATTCGATCAAGACGATTCAACATATTCTCCAAGAGTACTGCTATAGTTTTCTTCAGGTCTGGAAGGATAGAAAATAATTTCAATATTCAAGTAACAGAAATAATTATAATTAATGAGATGTTACAATTTCTTACATTCATCTTTACATTTTAAGAATATATTTAATATATTTATATGGGAGAATATGATATATAAATTTTAGATATCAGACTTATTCATGTGTTGTGTCACCTCAGGATGTAGGCAATCATAACTCTCCACAACTTCCTGTCCCTTTTAGCACTTAATAAATTTTGTCTTTCTGTTATTTCTCCTAAACCCTGTTCTGCTCAATAAGTATGTCATATGTTGTTTTCCCCAGTTTCTCTTGCCTTCAATCTGTCCCATGAGTATCAGATTTTCCAAGCCTTCTTTCCTCATTATGTGCCCTAGAATATAGTGGGTAATTGAATGACAAAACGGAAAACAATACTATGTGATGCATTTCATCTTTTGAAATGTTTTTATTGACGGATGGGAGAGAACTAAATAGAACAAATTCCAATCATTATAAAATGAGAGAAACATTGAAAATGCACGGATGCTTAATTTGACATAAAATTTTGAATTTATATAAATAATTACAAAACTATGAACTATATATTTTGTAAAAAATAAAAAAAAACTTTTTTATACTTAAATAGTAACTTATACATTTTTCTTTTGTTTAATTGGTTTAGAAAGAATTTAGTGTTCATTCTCTGACTTTAGTATATTTGTGCTATAATTTGCTTGGATCAACAAATGAATTAATTTTGTAAAGATAATGTTTTATTAAATTATCCAAGTACTCTACATTGGTCTAAAAATACAATAGATATTAAAGGTTTCCAAACTGGCCTAGAGCTGGCACCACAGGATCTTGAAGTGCTCAGCAACTTGAATTATTCACA
>OZ010602.1:56509308-56751808 GCA_963932145.1 Acanthosepion lycidas | reverse complement strand
CTTAAACAAGTCTTGTGAGAAGACACATTCTTGTCTTATACTCCTTTCTATTTTTGTATATTTACCGAATTTCTTTTCTATCCATATGCAGGTGATTTGTTCCCAGTATAAATTCTGGATTAAGCTAACATCTTTCCAAAATAAATCAAACTTACCTAGCAGTTAAAACAATTTTTTGTGACATACCTTATCAAACACTTTTGTATAATCTACAAAACATAGATATACATACTTTTGCAATTACATTGCTCTTTCTGATATCATTCTGAGTATAAATATTGTATTCCTTGTTCCATTGTCTTTAATGAAAATACACTGTTCTTGTATTTCTGGTCTAATCCTGCTACAGACTATTCATCAAAATTCGGATAAGTTTTGTTATGTAGCTCATTAGGCTGATTGTCCAAGAGATTTCACATTTGTTTGCACCTGGCTTCTTAGACGGTGCTTTGAAAAATTGATCTATTTAAATCTACTGGTATATCACCACAGTTATATTTTATTTATTACTAGCGTAAAAGGTGCACTCTGTGTGGACTTTTAACCTAGGTCCTGTGGAGGGTTTTGGGCTGAAGGCCCAAAACTTAAGGAACCTCTAGTCCAGCTTAGAAAATAACAATAATAATTTTAAAGAAATAACTTTAAATTCCTCAACTCCCTTGATGGAACTTCAAAACATCACTTTAACTCTGATTCAAGCTCTAAGTCCAATACCAGCCAAATGATCAAATTATTATGAGTTTATACTATAGTATATTGATGCCATGCTTATAAAAAACTTATAGTATCAAAATGCTTCAATATATTACTATCTAAATTTCAGGGCAGATTTTTTTTCATCTCTCAGAGGAAGATATTTTGTAAATGCTCCATTTTGTACAATGAGATTGTCTTGTGGGCACAATCTTCAGAACTTGCAATGTAATCTTTGGAATGTTACAAAGAAGTTGAATAATTTAACATTTTGCTCAGGAATGAGCAACAACATAATCAGATATTCAACACCCCAAAATATTCTCCAAAACTATATATACTTTAAAATATATATATATATATATATATATATATATATATATATATATATATATATATATATATATGGAAATAACCGAGTTTCTTTGAAAATATTTATTGACAGGCTATGCTGGTTTATTCCCAGCAATCTTTGCAAATTTGAATATGCTAAAGACTGTATTACATTTTTGAAATTTAACCCATTTGTTACTTCTGCTGTTTTTTTTTTATTTTATTAAAATGCAAAATTTTCTTATTTTATTTATTTTTTATAATCTATGACTTAAGTAGAATTGTGCAGAGATAAAGTAGCAGCTTCTGATGATATTTGAACTCATATCATGCATCATTGAGAGCATGAATAACATAAGCAGCATAACATTCTTGATAAAACCCAAAGAAGAATCTGCAATGTTTTCAGTCTTAAGTTGGCATCTTGGCTTCAGTGACTTTCCCATCACCATAATGTAGTTTCTCCATGCCTTTTCTATAAATACTTTCATACTAACTGTTCTGATGAACTTTCTTCCATAATACCTAGAATTTATGAATTTAAGCACTGTACTAGATTGGTGGCAAGGTCTCATCCTTTTAGAATTGAAATGGCTAAATGTAACCATAAATTCTATGCTAACAGTTTCTTCTCTAGCACTTATTGCTTATTGAACTCTCCTCTGGCTTCTTGCTTTTCCATTCAACTTTGACCTTCCAAAATTTGACTGCATAGCCAATTGTTATCTTCTGTCCTAATTTTTTTTCTTTTATTGTCCTTAATAGTATTTTTTCTCATATTCTCTAGCACTCAGTAACTCCTTTCTGTTTTAGTGGCTTTATTGCCTTTCTTAGGGTGAAATGATTATGAGAACTTTTCTAAAAAGACATTGAATACTTAGATTATATAACCATTGGAGTGTTGGTTTAAAGGATCTGTCACCATATTTCTTATTAATTTACTGATAAGTTCAAAAAATAATTGGTACTTTACTAATGTAAATTTTTTTCCCTCGTTTCATCATTTCACCCCAAGCAAGGTGACAATGCCACTAGAACACAGGGTGTTACAGGGAATGAAAGAGAATGAGAATATTGAAAATCATGGAGGATTGAGGAAAGGACAAAAAAAGGAACAGAATTCAAGAAGACAAAAGATGGTGATTGACACTGCATTTTAATTTTTGAAGATTGTAGTTATCAGGGAAGTCAGAAATCATGAAGGAGTTCAACAGGTGAGAAGTACAAACTGTTAGAGTAACATTGGCATTTTCATTTAGCTAGCTCAACAGTAAAATGGCAAAATCTAGTTGCCAATCTAGTATTATACTTAAATTCACTGAGTCTGAGTACCATGCAGTTGTCATGAAAATATTTTTAGAACAGGCAGAGGTAAGAAGCCATGTCACATCAGTGAGAAAGTGACTGGAGACAAGATGCCTGGTCAGGACTGATTGTATAGCAGACCCTTCTCTGGATTTTTTTTTAAGAATGTCAAGATGCACAGTAGGAGCACCAGATATGGCAACAGTATTCAATACATGGGTGAATGGTATATTTCTAAATGTGCAAAATGGATTGTGACAAGAAAAACTTTTGGGCCATGGTACATTGAACCAACCTTCCTTGCAGCAGATGTAGCAATTAACTTGATATATGTCAGTAGAAAATGTAGTGTATTGCTATCCTGGAGTGTAGCATCAGTCATCCTGATGGTAGGCAGAAGAGGTTCTCTGTGGTGATTAAATGAAAGCAGTTTTATTTTGGAGGCATTGAAATTTACAAGCCATTTCTTGCCCCAGTTAACCACTGATGTTGAAGCCCTTCTCAAGACTAGTTGCCAGGTTTACTTTATCTTGTGTCACATTCTAGAAATAACTAATGAGAATGATTAATAAAAACCAATTGAAACAATTAAGGTTGACTCACCATAGGCAGTGAAACGTCCAGCATAGGGACCATCCACAACTCCATTACTTTCTTGAGCAAGAGCTCGTACATACTTCTCACTCAATTTTATGATATCCTCCTGAAAAAAAAAAAAAAAAAAAAAAAAAAGTGATTATAATTTAAAAAAATCTTTTTTTTTGTTTGTTAGTTGAAAACCAAAAAAGATATTTATTGAGAATAAGAAAAAAATGAATTATTCTAAAATTATTCAAAATTTAATCAAAGTGTTGCCATTTCTTTTCAATAAAGGCAACACAAGTAGACACTAGGAAAAAGTGGATGAATCAGAGGAACAAGTTTCTGATAACTGACATGCAACAACACTGAAGAGTGACAAATTTGAAGGTAATAGCATATATTTATTTATTTATTCTTCTTCTTGTTACTGCAACACACAATGAAATTGGACAGCAGTCCCTAGGTGTACCAATACTAAAACACATACACTGCAGATGAAACAAACACAGTATCGAATGAAGGAAAGTAATGATGTTGAAAAATGTTAGCATGTGGCAGCATTCATTTTATGCAGAGCCCATGGATAAAAGCTGTCTCTCAAGTGCTTTGTCCCAGAACTAATAGATCAATCAAGGGGTACCTGGGATGCATGCTGTCTTTCATTATATTTTTTGCTTTGCTGCAACAGTGAGAAATTGAAATGTTCTCCAAGGAGAACAGCAAGCATTCAATTATTTTCTGCACAGCATTTATAACCCCTTTGGAAGGTCCTCCTGTCCATTGTCAAGTAGTTGGTATACCAAAAAGTGATGCCATATACCAGTTGCTCAGTAGCTACAGGAGGGCTCTCTAGAAATTATATTAGCTTCTTGGTCAAGCACGTATGGATTTCAACTCTATGGAGTTTACTTTGCTTATGAAAAAATGTGTTTGAGAATCCTGTCTCACCATAGGTAGTTCTGTATGCTGATAAAGTTAGTATGTACTGAATATTGCCAAAATGGAATTATTTAGTTGGTATATTAATAACAATTATATTCTGTATTACTGGGTTTTTTTTAGAGAGAGAAATAAAGGATTTTTTTTTCTGGATTGTACTGTAAACCTAGAACCTGTGCCCTCACTGAGTGGACAAATGCCCCTATGTGTTTTGATTTTTTGTTTGTTTGGTTTGGGTTTTATGGCATATCAACCACTGTGGGTTATTTAATGCCAAATCTAGTTTATACGAATTTTAAATGCCTATTTTGTATGGAATAAAAAACGTATAGCTGGCAACATTATGGTTTCAAAAAAAGTATAGCTGGCAACATTATGGTTCCAAAAAAAGTATAGCTGGCAACATTATCCTTTACAAAAAACGTATAGCTGGCAACATTATTCTTTACAAAAAAACTTATAGCTGGCAACATTATTTTTTACAAAAAAACTTATAGCTGGCAACATTATTTTTTACAAAAAAACTTATAGCTGGCAACATTATTCTTTACAAAAAACTTATAGCTGGCAACATTATTGTTTCAAAAACTTATAGCTGGCAACATTGTTTCAAAAACTTACAGCTGACAACATTATTGTTTCAAAAAACGCATAGGTGGCAATATTATGGTTCCAAAAATGGATAACTGGCAACATTGTTTCAAAAATGCATAGCTGGCAACATTATTTACCGAAAACATTATCTGAGGCCTTGCTGTTGGATGTAGTTTATCGCCATACCCAGGACGCGGATGTAGTTTATCGTTATACCCAAGATGTTCAAAAACGTATAGCTGGCAACATTGTGGTTTCAAAAAGTATAGCTGACAACATTATTGTTTCAAAAACGTATAGCTGGCAACATTATTGTTTCAAAAACGTACAGCTGGCAACATTATTGTTTCAAAAATGCATAGCTGGTAACATTATTTTTCTGAAAACATTACCTGAGGCCTTGCTGTTGGATGTAGTTTATCGCCGCACCCAGGACGCGGATGTAATTTATCGTCATACCCAGGACGCGGATGTAGTTTATCACCATACCCAGGATGCGGATGTAGTTTACCGTTATACCCAGGATGTGTGTAAGACTTGGAAAAACTAGGAGTTCACTATTTGCCCATAGCTGGGACCCTAATAGGTGTTACCACCCCGGGTCAAGGTGGACCTGGGAACACCAGCAATTAAGAGGTGGTTCCACGCTCCTCAAAACCTCCTGATCAGAGGCCTTGCTGTTGGATGCAGTATGCCTCATTGGGAGGGGGGTCTTATCCCTCTACAGAGGTGCAGTCGGCGTATTCTAAAGCCCCAGCCGACAGGGCTGGTTTTGATTTTTATTTGCATTGATGTACTCAAAAAATATGAAATTGATTGATTTGTTTTTTATGGTTTATCAACTTTTGCAGGTTATTTAAAGCCAGAAAATATTTTTAGAGTGTAGGAATTTTTTTTTGGAGGGAGATAATAATGGTTTAGTGATACAAGTCTTACTAATTAACCCATAGCTGGGGGAAGAAGGTGGATTTATACCTTTCCCAGGGGTATTTGCATGTTAGTGAATATAATGAACCTAACGGAAATTGGAAATCGGCTCTTTGATTAACAATTCCAAGCCATTATTCATTACACCACCTGCATATCCAAGTATACAGCACCTGGTATCCCCAAGCAGTTCCCTACCTAGGTACTGATCAAGTTCTATGTTGCTTAACTTTGGTGATCATATGGTTTATTTAATGCTGAAATCTAAATACTTTGAAAACAATTTTAATGTTTCAACTAAATATATTTTGTACTTAATTTAAGAAAGTAAAACATTTAAAAGTAAACATGTTTTATAGATATACAGTTTATACATGATCTGATCGTGTGGGAACCAATGTTTTGATATAATATGGCCATAAACCAGAAAAAGGTAAAGGTCCAGTGTATGTTCCAAAGGAAACACATGGTCAAGTAACACCATTAGGGAGAAATAAAAAAAACAAATCCTGTTATCAATATACAGGTTTCTTTATTCACTGACACAGTCTGGTAGGTAGATAGATAGATGACACTTGGAACATCTTTGCTGCTACTTTTGTTTTTTCTCACAACAGACACGATCTTCCTTCTGGCCAGCAAAATTTCTACCTCCAAATCTACATCTTTCTTTCTGTTACTGACTGCTGACTCCTACCATTCCTTTGAACATCTCTGCATCATGAAAAACCATTTCTTTCTCCTCTTGAGCTGATGACTCATTACCTCCTAACAGTCGGCTCATAACTGACTTATTTCAGCTGTGAATGTACAACCAGAACTTCTTATCTTCTGGCTGAGTGGCAATTGATCCTGAAAGTTTCCATTTATTTATTTGCTTCACTTCTCTCTGAATTTTGGAGAGTAAGTGACCACTTTAAAGACCTCATATCTATACTTTACTGTTGGTTATAATACACCAGACCTCTCAGTACAGGATAAAATCATTTAGTGCCCAATTGACCTTGTAGGTGTCCAAATCACAGCTGGGTCCATTTGTGTCACATTACACCTGATAAGAACTGAAGAATGGCTGAAACATTAAGTTAACTGCATGAAGAATGGATTCAATTGTCCAAACAAAATTTGGAATGTTAATGACTTATATGTTATAGACATACAATATGATTTGGGACAATAAAATCAATTTGTGACAGAAGAACTTTTCATCATCTATAGTTATTGGGTTAACCAGATGTTAACTTCATTCATACAAATATGTGAAAAAAAAAAAACAAAAAACAAAACAAAAAAACAAAACAAATACACTTTGGTTGTACCATCAGCTGCTATTTTGTTTTTTAAATCATTTCACCACAAGTAAAGCAACAATGCCATTAGAATGCAGAGGGTTACAGGGAATGAAAGTGAAAGAGAATGAGAAGACTGAGAATGGGGAGGATTGAAGAAAAGACAAGAAAGCAAAAAGACAGAAGATAGCGATTGATGCATTTAAATTTTTGAAGATTATAATTATCAGAGAAGCAAGAAATTGAAAAGGTGTTCCACATTACAAAAAAAAATGATAGGTAAGAAAAAAAAAATAGAAAAAAAGAGAATAAAACTCAGATATACATTCTTTGGTCAATCATTGTCCAGGCATTATGGTTGTTATAATGCTACAATTTCTATCATACCCAAATATAAAACATGTTATTAGTACTAAAAAATAAAGTTAATTAATTTTATTCACACTACACTAGATAATTTTTTTTTTTTTTTTTTTAATAAGCATTTAATTTAGCATTTTTTAGCACCCAGGTTGCTTAACTTTTATAAAAAGAATTAGTACTTGATGAAATAAGGTGCTATTCATCTGCATCAAACCTGATAGTTGAAGGTACTTAAATATGAACTTTGAACAATTTATCCATAATTTTGATCCACATGTGCAATAGCTTATTCAAAAATTGGAAAAATATAAAAAATTTTTAAACATGCATACGATGTCTGTTGACTTTAACAAAATCTGTTTATATATATACATATATATATATTTGAACAAATTACAAATTAACTTTATTGCAACTGTTATGGGCCCCGCATTAAATAGTTTCAAGTTATCTGATGAAATCCGCATCTTACAATATGGGAACTGTAAAATGATATTTTTTTGATACTTTGTCAAAAAAGTGACGTGTTCCCTCGTGTTTACATACGAGAAGACATGAGCACTTGTTTGCTCTTTCTTTCACTTGACTCGTATCTATTTTTCTCGTTGATGAATAAAGTTACTATTTCATTGTTTATAAACAGATGAAAGAATTCACCTTCAGAAAGGCTATCAGTTATATCAATGGTTGCTAATTAGTCAGACATGGATGATAGTAGCCACTAGAGTAGCAAAGGGTGAAAATTTTACGGTGACTATTGTTGCTTGCACTGTGGTAAAGGTTAAGGGTATTTGTGTTTAACAAAATCTGGATTAGAAATTTAAAATGATAATGAAATGTAATTTTGCTAAAGTTCAGATTTGAACATTATAAAATAAATAATTATACAACTTTAGAGTATTATTGAAAAAGTTATTTAGACTACTATCCTCAGCTAAAGAATACTGAGCTATTATGTGACAGCTGTCCTTTATGGCAGTGAATGTTGGACAATTTCCTCAAAGGTGAAGAAGAGACTCGAGGCAACAGAGATGTGGTTCTACAGAAGGATGGACCGAGCGTGTGAGTAACGATGAGGTTTTAGAGAGGTTGCAAATAAAGAGGAAGCTTATACTGAAGAATCTGATACTCACAGGTTGAATAGAGAAAAAAAGAGACAAGGGAAAACAACACGTGGCACACCTGGGAGAGGAATCAGATGGAACGAACTTGCTGTGAGCTGCAAGGGATAGGGGGAGGTGGAGAGCCATGATCACCTATGTCCTGAAAGGACATGGCACATCAAAAGAGATCCTCAGCTTCGATTTATTCATTAATATATTTCTTTTTATATTCCACCAGTATATAAGATCCAGTAGGATTCTAAATTGGCATAAGCACATGTAAAATTAAATAAGGAACAAGTAGGAAAAGAGTTCCACAAGTGACCATTCAGAATAACCTATATTTCACAATTTGATAAGTAAAACTTGATCAGTTCATGCTTTCCAGTCAACGTTAATCTTTAAAAATTTAAATAGAATATCAATTAGTATCTACTGTCTTCTTGATTACTCTTCTATTGTTCTTGTAAGTAATGTTTGTTTTCTAATTTTTCAATACTCAGTAACCCCTTGTGTCTTAGTGGCTTTACTGCCTTGAACTTGATTTAAAAAAAAAAAAAAAGTAAACCACCACTAGGAGAACTGAAGGCCAATTTTTGAAGAAGGTGATGCTGTGTAGACAGTAGAATTGGAAGGGACTCCTCTACTATGACATTCTTTCCAGAGAACCAAAAGAGAACAAATATTGCTCCCAATTAAACCACTCGAAGACCATCTGGAATGAATTAAAAAGAAAGAGTGTAATATTCCATCCGGATACGACTAGACCATATGTTTCTTTGATAATCAAGCAAAAATTGTTATGGCTTGGCTGGGAATTTACATATCTGCTGAATTTACCAGATATTGCACTTTAAGGTTACCATTTATTCCAGCACTTTATAGAATTATTTTAATGAAACAATTTTAAAGACTGTAAAAGACAGCTAAGATAGTTCTTTGTTCAGAAAGAAAATGGTCTGAGAAGAAGGAATTATGAAATTGCCTGAAAAAAATATCAGATTTTGGAACAAAACAGTAAATATATTGTTAATTTTGAAAAAAAAATTTGGTGATTTGAATGCTTCAAAGAACCCTGCTTTTAACTAATATAGTCACTGTTGAATTTCTCAAGTTTTCATAAAATTAAGTAAGCCTCCTCTTTATTTGCAACCTCTCTAAAACCTTATCATTGCTCACATGCTCGGTCCATCTTTCTGTAGAACACACAATAAAAAAAAATTTTTTTTACCAAGATTTAAAAAAAATTTCCAAAATAATTTAATTCATTTGTGAATAAGTCCTGAAAATTTCATTAAAATCTAAAAATTTTTTGCAAAAATTTGCAAATTAATGTCTGTCACCACAAAGAGACAAAAATTTGTTATACTAAAAGTTAGTACAATCATTGATGCGAGTTTCTTAATCAAAATTTTGAATGTTCTAAAAAGGAGTAAAAAATTTAAATAAATAATCAAAAAATACTTTGATCCTTCCTCTTAATAATAACATAATGATCTTGATGATAAAACTATGTTTTTATCATTTTCGTCGAGGTACCTAATTTTAATATTACATGCTCACACACATACTTTATTTATATATATATGTGTGAGAGAGAGAGAGAGAGAGAGAGAGAGAGAGAGAGAGTCCACTATTATATTTATATAAGATCTAAATCTGATACTGAGCACTTTTACACACACACAAATATATATATATATATATATATATATATATATATACACACACTTGACAATAAATATTTTAAAATGGTGGGAAATGAGAATAGAAATGACAAACTATTCTCCAAGAATTGCTGTGACAAATGGTATTGGGACTACTGAGAGACTCTGGTGGGTTAGTTTCCTGTGAATAACTCTAGAAGCTTTTAAGCATAAACATGTGTCAATGCTAGAGAAAGGAAATATCAAACTTGGATTCATAACAGGAACAAGAACATGGTTAAGGGGAGTAACCCATTCAAAAGTGCATATTGAAAAAAAAAAAAAAACAAAGTTTTCTACAGCAGAAAGGAGGTGGGGAAGATGACAAGCAGCTCAGTCTACTCTACTCTCCATCTATTTCAAAGTTGTTTGTTTTTTGTTTTTTGTTTTTTTTTTTATCTCTGCCTCAGTTCTTAGATGTGTGCAGGAGTTATTAAAAAAACAAAAAACTAATCAATAGCCAGTCAGTTCATAAGACACAAAGAACAAATTCCAAAATTTGATGGAGAGACAAACAAAATTTAGTGTTTGAAGCATTGGTATTTGGGAGATAAGACATTATTAAATTTATATGACTATGCCAAAAAACTTCTTAGTTGTTCTTTTTAACTGTAAATATATAGAAAAATTCTATCATTGTAAGAATCATACTCGGTTTTTTGTTTTTTTTTTTTACTATAAAAAATCAGTTTTAATAACCTGAAGTTTAAACAATCTGAAGAGAACTGATATCTAGAGTTATTTACATGCAGACGGTTGTCCTCATCTTTGTTGTTGTTATCACAACATTTTGATCATTGTGTCTTCCAGCCTTCATCAAGTGTTTGTTGATCTTGGCAATCTTCAACCTTTATTTAATCTATGGAATAAATTTTAATTCTGATCACCATGGAAAAATGGCGTGTAATATTTGAATAGTATTAAAGAAAAAGGTAGTGAAAGAAAGCAAGAAGAAAGGACTAAGCATAAACTACAAGAAGACAGAATGCATGGTTATCAGCAAAATGATGAGCTCAAAATGCAAATTACAGGTCGGGGATACTAAAATCAAGCAGGTACAGAAATTTAAATATCTGAGAAGTATTCTAAATCTTTTAAAACTTAGCATGACTTTCATCTGGTTAGGTGATATTATTAAGTGAAAACTATATTATTTTGCACTAAGATTTAAATAATTTAAAAAACTTTTTATGTATATAAAATATTACGTAATGTTTCCATGTTTGAAAGGTATGGTTGACTATAGACAACATTATCAGAAAAGTGTGACACTGAGATCTGAAGACATATTGGGATGGCCAAAAATGCATTCCAAAAACTAAGAAGATTATTAAGAGAGAAAAATTTAGTAAAGGCAGTGAATGCTGAATTATCCCCCCACTTAAAGATGAACAGGAGACTTGAAATGTGGTTCTTCAGAAAGATGCTGAGGTTACCATGAGCTATACATATGAGCAACAACGTTTTGGAGAGAATGGAAACAAAAAGGAAATTTAATGAGGAAGGAACGCTTGGAAAATCTGATACTCACAGGACAGAGGAAAGCAACATGTGACATACTTGGACTTGAGCAAATGGATGGCAGAACAGGGTTTGGAAGAAATAATAGAAAGACAAATTTAAGAGCTACAACGGATAGGAAGATGTGGATGGCCGTGATCATCTATGTTCTGAAGGGACCTGGAACATAAAAGAAGACAACAAGATATCCTTAGGCATGGTCAGCAGAACAAAAACAATCTACCCCTGTAGATTAAATGAGAGGTCCAATTTGAAATTCACTGAAGGTTACTCAGATTGAAAAGCACCTGATGAAGGACAGAGGGTACAATGGCTGAAACATTGTAATAATGACAACAATAGTCCACATATAGATAAAAATTCTCATCCGAGAATTTCAGACAGAAATTAGAGTGGCAGTTTAAAATAAAGAAATAGTGGTTGATGATTTGCTTGAGATTCAAATACTATCAAAGACTTATTCATTTGTTTATAATGTTGAATGCACTGTACAATTATACAATATTAGTATCCAACTAAATATTATGATATATATATTATACTTATAATATATAAATATTGGTACCCAAGTAAATTTCAAAATTGAAAGAATCTGCAATGTTTTTTGTCCTGACCTGGCATCTCTGCTTCAGTCACTTTCCCACCACTGTAACATAGCTTCCTTTTGCCTTTTTAAATAAATATTTTCATGGTAATTGTTATACTGGTACCTTGACACTATGAATTTATGCGCAGTAATATTAGGTTGGTGCAAAAATAATGATGTAATAATGTCGTTTTTTGACGTATTTTTTAACGTCAAAAAACAACATTATTACATCATTATTTTTGCACCAACCTAATAGATTGACAGCAAGGTCTCATCATTTTACAGCTGAAATAGCTAAATGCAACCATAAGTTCTATGCTAACAGTTTCTTCTCTTACACTTTTTGCTTGTGGAACTTTCTTCTGGCTTCTTGCTTTCTGATTGACTTTGGTCTTCAAAAATTTAAATGTTATCTTCTGTCTCCTTAATGATTTCTCTTAGATTCTTTCACTCTCAGCAATTCTTTGTATCTTAGTGGCTTTATTACCTTGCTTGGGATGACGAGATTAAACAAAAAAACAAAAGACAAACAAAAAAAACCTTAGTACAATGGTAATTGTATAAATACTAAAAGTTTAAATACTCAAATATAAGGTCTGCAAGGAATGTATCCAGACATTTTGAATATCTCAAAACTGGTTAAGTAACCTTAATGTAACTTTGCAACTAATCAGAAGGGAACAACTTGCACACGCATGAACAGCCTCTCCTGTGGTGTTCATTGGTTGGCAGTGCAACACTATTGAGTGAGCATGTGTCCTGTTTGACCTCACAATATTTAAGGATTATCAGATCAATAAATGAAATATTTGTGTTTTCAATAAAAAATAAAAACAAATAAGAACAAAGGTTGTTTTCAGTAGGATTACACAGGCCTGCAAGTATTTCTTTTGAAATAGGATGTTTTGGCTAATTTTTAACAATTTTGGGGTGCTGAATCCAAAAATAAAACAAAATTTAGTTTTCCTGCTCAGAAAATCATATCCTACATGAAAAGGGTAATAATTGGGTTAAGTCACTGTAAAGTTGAAAAAAAAAATGCTCATTTGAAGTAACTCATGAAATATGAGAGAAATATAACACAATAGGTGATTAAAATTTGAACATTGAAAGTAATTGGTTGTCATAGCAAGAACTTTCATCATACAAAGATTTTTTTATCGTTTCCATTCATAACTTAGAAGAATAGAATTACACTGTCATTATCATCGTGCATTATGATAATGTTAAAAAACAGGTATTTGCACAATCAGGAATTCAATAAAGTTCCTGTTACTTTTCAGGAATTCAGAATCAGTTTGAATATTATGGGAAATTTGGCTATAGTCATTTAAAAAAAAAAAAAAAAAAAAAAAAAAAAATACTATTCTTCACAGTAAAAATATAGGAAAGAGACAGAGCCTGGTTTTCTTTTTTCAGAAAATTTGCAAATTTCCTTGGATTCAAAGACATCATTCATGGATAAAACTAGATTTTTATTTCCCATTAATTTTTTTTTTTTTTTTTTTTTTAAAGACAAATTTTAGCAATTTATCTCCACCATCATGAATATCTGGTAAAGATATTAAAACATAATCGCTGGGTTTTCCTACAATTTCTTTTTTTGAAGATAATGCGACTATTTCATATAGCAAGGTAAACTCATGCAAAACTACTTAACTCATAAATGAATTTATGAGAAGATCCAGGACTTTCCACATCAATAAAACATTTATCATTAACAAAAAACAATTACCAAATGAAAACATAGATATCACACACCCCAACACACATAAACGAACATTAATATTAGGTGCAATTCACCCCTACTATTATTACATTTACATAATTTAGACATTTTTGTTTTTATAATTTCACTCCAAGCAAGGCAGGAATGCAAGTAGTATATAGGGTGTTACAGGAAGTGAAAGTGAAAGAAAAGACTGAGAATAGAGAGGATTGAGGAAAAGACAAAAGATGAACAGGATTCAAGAAGAGAGAAGATGGCGATTCACTATTACGTAGAGGGTTACAGGAAGTGAAAGAGAAGACTGAGAATAGAGAGGATTGAGGAAAGGACAAAAGATGAACGGTATCCAAGAAGAGTGAAGATGGCAATTCACTATTATGTAGAGGGTTACAGGAAGTGAAAGTGAAAGAGAAGACTGAGAATAGAGAGGATTGAGGAAAAGACAAAAGATGAACAGGATTCAAGAAGGGAGAAGATGGCGATTCACTATTACGTAGAGGGTTACAGAAAGTGAAATAGAAGACTGAGAATAGAGAGGATTGAGGAAAGGACAAAAGATGAACAGGATTCAAGAAAGTAGAAAATGGCAATTGATCTTGCATTTAAATTTTTGAAGATGGGTATTTGTTAAATTTCATACAAGGGGAAAAAAAAACAAAGATCAATCAACAAAAGACCAAGTAACAAGGTACCTCCATTTTTTAATTAAAAAAAAAAAAAAAAAAAAAAAAAAAAAAAAAACACAGCATCAAAAAAGGCCATAAACTTAATAAAAACAAAGTTTTATCATCAAAATATTTATGTTATTATTAAGATAAATGACCAATGTATTTTTTTATTATTTTATTAAATTTTTTAATCTTTTCTAGCACATTCAAAATTTTTGGTTAAAAGTTTTTTTTTTTTTCGTTAGCAGTCAACATAATATTTACAATTAGTGTTATAACACCTTTTTTTCAGGTGAAAAACACGTTGATTTGAAACTTTCCGGACTTATTCACAAATGACTGAAGTTAATTTTTTTCTTTTTTTTTTACATATATTACCCCTAACTTAATTTCAGGAAATTTTGAGAAAGTAAATTTTCATTCAAAGAGAATGTAAATTATCAATATTATTTTTTCAAACTACTACTCATTTCCCGAAAATCTACTCTGAATCATAAAATAAAAAATTTAATAAAACTATGACATTATTTAATTAGAGAAGCTTTTAATTGCTTTTATAAATAAGATTTATTAAGGACACTATTGTCTTAAGAAAAAAAATTTTTTTTAATGAATAATGAATTTTTACAAGAATTGTTGTTTTTTTTTGTTTTTTTTTTTTTAATTATAATAATTTATAATATATAAATCTTAAAATTTTGCATGAATTTCATCTGGTTAGGTGATATTGTTATTAAGTGAAAACTATATTATTTTGCATTAAGATTTAAATAATTTTAAATTTTTTTATGTATATAAAATATTACGTAATATTCCCATGTTTGAAAGGTATGGTTGACCATACACAACATTATCAGAAAATAAGAGCGATGACTATAGTAAATTTAAAGCCAACATTTCTAAAATGATATTACTGAGAATATTTTCCAACATTTTTAAGATTACCAAGTACTTAAAAATTATATAAAAAAGTGGCTATATGTCATTTTCTTAAATTATGTTTTAACAGATAAAGTCTCCTTATAACAACAATGAACCTGTCAACACCTTTATCAGCACTTGTTACATAATTGAGAAGTGGTGATAAGTATGTAATTACTGCTACTGTTTGTTTTAAAAATCCATTTCTCTGTTATTTTAAACTTAAAGTAAATAATATTTTTTAAAAATCAGATTAATTATACTTTAAATCTGCTAATATTCCTCAAATAAAGTTTCAGGAAAGTATATTTTATTTTTGGAAGATTTTTTAATACTGAAAATTGTACTGCAATGAAAGACGACTAAAAAATAGTGATAATGATATATTTTAGAAAAAAATCACCAAAAATAGATTCCAATCATTATAATTTCTATTTGAAATACACCAGAGTATTTTGCTTACTGGAAATAGTAAATTTAATCATTTAACTTTCTATTAAAGCTAAAATGAAAGCTTCAAGAAAGCTTTTTCATTTAATTCATTTTAAACCAAGGTATTGAAAATTAGTGGAGGGACCTGAACGTGGGTGAAAAAATAAAATGCTCATTTGAAGCAACTTGAACTGCAAAGATGTATCAAAATTATATAAGTATGCTCGTATTGTCAGCGAAATATTGCATCAATGAAAATGAATTATTTTTGCTTAATGTAGCATAAAATATATAGACTGTTCTTTTTTTATGAGCCAATTGAAAAGCCAGTGTATTATACACAGCTGCAGGACCCCAAACAAAACAATAATATTTTAAAGTAAATTGTTTTTTTAAATGCAATGTCAATTGTTATGTTTCTTTTTAATTCATGTTCTTTTATTATTCCTTAATAGTGTTTTTTTTTTTCTCGTATTCTTTAACACTCAGCAACCCCCTTCAGTCTGAGTGGCTTCATTGCCTTGCTTGGGGTGAAATGATTAAAAAAAAAAAATCTTCAATTTTATGATTTTTAAATGTGTAAATTTGGTTATTTAATAGTACAGATAAACATTAGTTTTAACATTTTTGAGAGTTTTCTTGCGAATCTTAGATATATTAAACTTTAAAATTTTTTCTTATTTCCTGGCCATACCAGAAAGAAAATGGCTCATAACTAAAGTTTACTGACTGGTAAATCCATCTCTGTGGAACCAACTCCCAAGAGGATGTATACACAATCACCACAATCTTAACTTGTTCAAGGCTAGGGTTAACCATTATCTTCCCCACTTATCTGCACAAATTGCCTCCTAATGTAACCCTTCTACCTTGAGTGGCCCATGGGCTTTGTAAAGGGTGAACTTTACTATAAAAAAAAAAAAAAAAAAAAGAAAAGAAAAAAAAAAGAAGCATCTCTTCATTGCATCAAGAGAGAAAGAAGCAAGGATACATGCTGATGTTTGCACCAGGGGACAACCTTGTATAAATTTCTTGAGTCATTTGCTGCATTGGGTTGTACAAACTGAGAAGTGGGGAAATTGTGACAAAGTTGTCCTTACAGGGTAGCAAATTAATATAAGTTGCTTAGAACAGAAAGACCAATCTCAAATTTAATGGAAAACATGTAACTGGACTGATTTTCTATAATCTTGAGACTAATGACAGAAAACTTAATTGCTATTTGAACCTTATTTAGTTAACACATAATTTCCTAGGCTAATCATGGTTGCCCCAAAAAGATTTAGTCATATTTGAAACTATGAACGAACACCTGAAATTTACAAAAGTCTTTAACAGGAAATGCTCACTGGCACATACAAGAAGTTCATTGAAAAGAAAGGTGATTATATAATATCTCCTCTTTGTTGTTACCAGGCCTCTGTCAATCCAGGTAACCATCAGCAAATTTTGAAGTGAGCCCTTCGTTTAATTTATGAGAGAAGGAGGGTAAGGTAAATTGTTTTTGTTCCTCTGACTATATAAAAGGATATCTCATCTCGTCTTATTAGTACTGCGCAGTTATGGTTTGTTTTGTTTCCACTGAGTATATGTTGGTACTACATTGCCCCTATCCAAATGTAAATAATGACAACTCATTCCAGAAATTCAAACAGAAAATCACAGATAAATCAAACAAGACTTTTTTGCTTCTTAATTTATCACTACCCATATTTGGGATGGTGGGCATTAATAGATTATGAGAAACCATTAATTAATACCTGTTTTTTTTAAAAAAATAACGATAATTAATAGCAGAAATTTTTTTGGAAAGAAACTTATAATACCAAATTAATTTTGTAAAAAAAATGATAATACAAGATATCTTTTTTAAATAAACCTATAATTAATGTTAGATTTTTTTTAAGAAACTTAATGATGAATTAGATAGACTATAGGCTTATTGATTTACCTATATAACTTGTTATTTAGTATTTTTAAAGCGGTGAATGATATCTTAAAATTGCCACTACCATTACTGAAAACATGTTCTGTATTACTGGATGTATAGTCAGGAGAATGAAGATTTTGCCACAGAAACAGTTAATACATATTTTATTGCTATACAATTGGATCAATAAGCCTGTAACTTGATAGAGTTATTACATGGATTTTCATCATATGTAATGACTGATTCATGTCACCACTAACATTAAGTGCATTGACAAAGGGAAGAGATTATATTGATAAATATTTGCTGTGTAAAATAGGCTATAAATTTCTTGATCTATCTATGAATTCTGTGTTGGTACAGAGGTAACCCAATAAAAGCTAAATATTTTTTTCACTTCAAACTTGGTATGACTTATGGCATCTAAAACCCTGGAGAATGGAACAGAGAATCATTTTATAGACTTTATTAACAATTTGAGACTTCAACCATCGAGTCATACCCACAAATGCTTTACATACCAGGATATTCAAAATTAATAGGGAATTACACTTCATTCATTTTAGAATTAGGTTTGTTGAATAAAACTTGGTGGATATTTCCAGGTCATGTGTGTCTGAAAAAAAAAAACACACACTTTAGTTGTACTAATTTCCTTTAAGGATTACAACGTTGAGTAATTATAAACTATATATCTTTGTTTAAATTAGTAGATGAAAATATTTTCTTGAAGCATACCAGTAACTATGACTAAAGTGGAACCAAATATTACTTCCATTAAAATTCAATAAATAATAATACTTACAATCATCTTTAGATTTGAAAAGGACAATAATAAATATTAAATTCAGTAACTTCAATATTACTTTTGTCCACCCACAAAATATTTCTAGCATATTCTTGATCAGGACTCAAAACGGATAGTGTACTATTGTATGTAAATGAGATACTGCTATAAAGGCAGAATGCCACAGCAAATGCCAGTTGAGCTGACAACATCTCTTCCAGAGTTTACTCTACTTCATAATATGGTGTCACTGATAGGATCCCTGTGTTGGATGAAGATTCCTATAATTAATACTAGATTTTCTTTTTTTTTTTTTTTTTAAGGATCCTATAATTAATACTGGATTTTCTTTTTCTTTTTTTTTAAGGATCCTATAATTAATACTGGATTTTCTTTTTCAAATCAGTTAAGCTTTTTTTTAAAAACTGTAATTAATACTAGATTTAAAATTACTTTTTAAGAAGCCTATAATTAATAATGGATTTTTTCTTTTAGAAGTCTGTAAGTAATACTGGATTTTTTATAAACAGAATTTAATGGGTTAAAGAAAATAGAAAACAGAGGCAGATATATACTTTCTAGGGGATATTACTGGCCATTCACTAGCTGAGTTAAATTGTACAGCAAATAAAATAGGCATATTAATGTACACAAGTCCATTTCTCTAATGCTGACCTATGTCAGCAAGTGCAACATTTGATAACTATATTTCAATTGACAAAACACATTGTACACCAAATAATTTGATCTTTGAGTATCAAAATATCAATAGATTCCAAGCTAGTAGCATTTTCAGGTAGATAGACATAATCCCATCACGTACACATTCAAACCAAACAACCAAAAAAGTAGAGAACACAAAACCAGTAAAAAAAATAGCAAATTTTACTATCTCTTGTATTACATAATACAGTACTTCATTCAATACAGGTTACCATGTAGACATAATCCAAGAAACAACAAAATTCTGTTCATTCACTTTATTAAAAGAGAAAGTTTTACAGAACCACTCAACTAAAATGGCATTGCTAGAGATGAACTAACAGAAGTTAAAAATTAAAGAAAAAAAGAACCCCCCCCCAAAAAAAAACAGCTTCCAATCTTTATGAACTAAACATAATTAAAATTGGTATTATTAAACTATATAAAAACTATTTATTTCATGTACATCTCTAAAGACTATGTAGGACTATATATATGTACTTATCAAAAGTTTCCCTAAACAGTATCTAAATTGATGCCAAACCTAAAGCATCCCCTGATGTACCATTTCTGTAGAGAATAAAAAAAAAGAAAACAGCAACCAGCGAGTAAATTCAAGCTCTCCCAGCTGGTATTCCAACTTTGAGTCGTTCCTTCTTGAGTTCTGTCTCAAAAATCGTACTAACAGACTTTTTCTCGCTGTCAACCGTGAACGTCACTCCAAGCACCCCGCACTGGGAAAAATTGGTTGCTTTTATATTTGTCCATATACCCATAATGCCTTGCGTCTTCATGCAATCCCATAATTCATTGCGTCCATGTCCCATGATGCATTGCATCTTTATTGTATAAAAATGCAATGCAAGTGCCCCCTCATTCTTTTACGTTATCTGGCAGAGCAGTAAGTGCTTTTTTCTCCCTCATTTCAACTGCAGTAGCTTTACATGCTAAGCGAATACGGGCTCTTTTTTGGCGGGGACAAGGCAAGTCGCAACCAGTTGTTCTGTCTCATCACGTCTGCTACAATTTCATAGAATGATTTTTCACTATATGAAGGCAGACTGGGACAGATTTTGATCCTACACGATGGAAGCTCCCTTTCTAACCTTCTTCAAAACTGCTGCTCTTGGCACTGATTGTATCCTTTCTGGAATGGAGAATTTTATACCCCACCTCCAAAAAAGTTTCAGCAAAATCCAAACAGTCAACCTCTAAATGCACTGTAGCCATAACTCAGTGAAACCACTACTTCAATATCTATTGCAAGGAGTGATGTAAATTGGCCTTCACTGCATTCAGAACTGCCTGCAATTGATGCAAGAATGTTCTAGAAAATGCCAAGTGCAGCTATGGCTGAGCAATCCAGACCAAGGTTGAAAAGAAACAAATTGGATCCATGAATTCTGGAAGATCACAAACTAAATTATGAACAGAGGTAAAGCAGTTGTGCCCACATTTATAAATGGCCCCAAGGTTATATCTTCCTTGACAGATAAAGTGAACATCTTCACTTCCATCTTTGCCTCTAACTCAAAATTAGATGACAAAGACCATTCCCTCCCCAAGTTCCCACATTTCACTGAACCCAATCTCAGTAATATCACCATCACAGCACAAGAAGTCTCAAGACTTATCAAAAGCTTTAAACCTAAGAAAGCCATTGGTCCAGACAAAATTTCAGTGATTGTCCTTAAGAATATCCAGCTGGAATTATCCCTAATTCTAGCAAAATTACTCAACCACTGATTGAAGAAGAAATCCTTCCCAAGCCTGTGGAAAGTGTCAAGTGTATGTCTGGTTTTCAAGAACATGAGCATGCAATCTTCCCTCTCCCAGTACAGACCCATCAGTCTTCTCAGTATCTCAAATTTTTTGAGACCATAATCAATAAGAAGGCTGTTGAGAACCTAGAAAAGAACAACCTCTTCAGTGACAAGCAGTATAGGATTTGGTCAGCCCATTCCACTGTCGATGTCCTAACCACTATCACTCATAGAATTAGTGAGGCTCTTGATGACAAACACACCTCGACAAGGTGCGACAAAGTCTTATTACACAAGATCTGTATTTAAGGAATTGCTGGAATCCTGCCTAACAGGTAGGTAGGTCCCTGAAAGTAGTTATTGATGGTCAGTCCTCTGGAGCCCTACAGGTCATTGCAGGCATCCCCCAGGGGTTACTCCTTACATGATCTACATAAATGATCTGCCTAAGAATATACTCAGATCATTTGTAAACATCTACGCTGTATATGGGTGCACCTCTAAAACTCTTGATGGTCAGAGATTGGTGATTGATCTCTTTTCTGATCTTACACAAACTATGGGGTAAAAACTGGCTGGTTATATTCAATGCCTCAAGACCAAGCTAGTTACATTCCATCATCACCGATCTGACCCCACCAATCAGGATGAATGCAAGTCCTCTTGGGAAGCACTGTGCCTTGAAAGATTATTGGGCCTTAAACTCACATCTGACCTCAAGTGGAACTTGTATATACGATCCATTGCTAAGGATGCAGATAAAATGGTTGGATCTCTGTACCGTTCCAGTAAGTACCTGACTCCTGCTGCTATCATCTACAAGAGCCATATCAGGCCAAAAATAGAGTACTGTTGTCATATTTGGTTAGGAGCTGTCCAAACCTCTCTCTCTCCAGTCTTGATAAAGTTTAAAAGTGTCTCTCCCTTGTAGGTGACAAATTATTCTCCACCCTCTCTCTCCCACAGGTGGGATGTGGCAATCCTCTTGCTGCTCTACCGCTACTTCCAAGAAAAGTGCTCGGACAAAATACATTCCCTGGTCCTGCCAAGGCAAACCTTCACAGCAAGAACATTGCCATGTCACTTACATAGTAGTAAAAATTCCCTCTGTATTCCATCAGTGAGAAGTAAGTTCCACTCAAGCAGTTTCTTCCTACAAACCACTGCCCTGTGGAACCAACTCCCAACAGGATGTTTCCCTGATCACTAAAGTCTTAACCTTTTCAAGGGTTAATAGTTATCTTCCACTCTTATACACACAAATAGCCTCCAAATGTAACCTTCTACTTCAAGTGGCCTCTGGGCCTTGTAAAGAGCGAACTTTACTGTAAAAAAAAAAAAATCATCATCATGAATCTATTCAACTATACCTTTTGTCTCAAATATTATAATAATAAAAATAATAAATACAAATGTTGAGATTCTGGTAATTTTAAGGAATTATTTCAAACTTAGCCACAAAGCCATTGAAGCTGCTTGCAGAATTGATGAAATGGAAAGAAATAAAAACAATATCTGACCCTACTGCACAAAACTGGTTCAAGTATTTTAAGGATGGTAAATTATCCCTTGAAAAAAAAAAAAAAAAGCCCAGAAGTGAGCATTAATCAGCTAAGTATTATGATGCATTAGAATTTAAGAACCCAATGACCAGCAATGGAATAAAGAAAAAACTTTCAAAAGAACTAAGATCCTAAAAAGATATGTAGAACATTACAAAAGCTTTAAAAAAAAAACAAAAACATCTAAAATCTTTAAAGAGGTTCCTATGATTAAATAATGAAAATACATTTGATATACCCCAATAGTATACAAGAGAAACCAAATTTATTTTATGTGACAGACATCATTCTTTCTGGATTTTTTTTCCTTTCAGAATCTTAGACTATTGTGGAGTATCTGTTCTTCTCATTTCTATATTCAATATAATAATGAAATATGTTTACGCATACACTCCAGGCTGTTGAGTCGAAACACAAAACATTCAGCTCCAACTCCTCTATTTTTGGACTCTGACGCCTCTTTATTTAATTAAGTGAAAGTGGCTTACAAATCTCAAAGCATACACTCCTAACTTGAGTCAGCCTATATCATTATAATTGGTTTATATCAAAGAATAAAGATATTGTGGCTTTTATATCATACCTGTTCATGCTTCAATATTTTCAAACAGAATTAGAGGACAAAATCTTTGAAAGGATATAGAAGAAATAACAATAAAAATAAAAATGGTATAATGTAAGACTTTTTACATATATATATCTTGGTAAATAAGTACAGAACAAAAATAAAACTACTTTATAACAGAAGTTGAAATATAATCTTTTACAGGATGTAAAAGGCACAACAAAAATAAAAATTCTGTAATGTAGGATTTTTTTTTTTTTACATATATAGTTTTGCAAATACAAAATAACTAAAAAGAAAAAATGATTTTAAAAAAGAAGTTGAAATGAATTTCTTTAAAGGAAATAGTAAATATACAGTAGAAGAAAAACAATAAAAATAATTCTATAATGTAAGACTTTTTACATAAAGTGTAAATTCAACTGGAGTTTGAGTCGATATACTCTTATTGACTGACTCCAGTAACCCCTTAGTTGTTTGTGATTCCAATTCTACAGCCCTGCATATATTACAGGCAAAAGGTTTTGAGCCCACCCTGCATTTCTGTGAAAAAAAGGAAAAAAAAGGAAAAAAAAGAAAAAAGAAATTAAAAGAAAGAAAGAAAAAAAAGAAATGGAAAACGAAAAGAGAAAAAGAGAAAAAGAAAGAAAAGAGGAGAAAGAGAGAAAAGATAAAGGAGAAAAAAGATAAAGGAGAAAGAGAAAAAAAAAGAAAAAAGAGAAAAGGAGAAAGAGAAAAGGAGAAACAGAAAAAAAAAGAAAAAAAGAGAAAAAAGAGAAAAGGAGAAAGAGAAAAAAAAAGAAAAAAAGAGAAAAGGAGAAAGAGAAAAAAGAAAAAGAAAAAAGAAACCACCTTATTTTTGTATTTTTAATTGGTTGAGGGTTATAATGCATTAAATCTTAAGAACCCAATGACCAGCAATGAAAAAAAAAAAAAAAAAAAAACTTTCAAAAGAGCTAAGATCATAAAAAGATATGTAGAGCATTACATAAATTTAAAAAGTATGAGAAACTCTAGAAAGATTAAAAAACACAAAAACTTGATACATCTTAAAATAATAAGGATATATATATATATATATATATATATATATATATATATATATATATATATACACACACACACACATACACACAGCAACATTTCTTACACATATACATATATTATATGTGCCACCATGGATGGTAAACCTCTGGTGTAAGTGTCCAGCTTGAAATACTCAGAAGCAACCCTGTCAAAAATGACACCTGCAATACACATGGATCGTCATAGCCACAGCAGTGATGGCCTGATTGGAAAACATTTGGAAGAGCAACATCAACTTCCATACTAACTTCAAGCTCTACAAATCACTGGTTGTATCCATCCACCTCTACAGGTGTGAGACTTGGACATTCCTGGCTGAGTCAGGAAAAAGGATCCAGTCATTTGAGAACAGAATACATCTTCTGCTGGGAGCACAAAACCAATGACTATGTATGGAGCAAAGTAAAAAGTTTTGTCTGCTGACAGGAATCTCCCCTCACCACTATTAACGGTCAGAAGATGGAATGGTTTGGCCATGTCACATGGCATAACAGCTTCTGCAAGACCACCATGCAAGGCATTGTTGAGGACAGGTACAAGTGGGGAGTGTAATGCAAGACCTGTCAGACAACATCAAAGAGTGGATGAAGAGCTACTGCTAACAGATCATCCTGAAGGTAGTTGTCTGTTTTTTCTGCCCTTAGATTGAAGCAGTCACTGAACTGATGATGATGTATCTGATTGAAATTAAAATGTCAATATCCATGAGAAATCACACCGTCATCAGTTTTTTTATAGTCATTTATTTCCAGTAAATAGCAATTGCCTATTTTTCTCCCAAAATAGGCCAGTACAGCCATGCAACAATGCTATAAGAACTAGTTCCACCAGTTCAAATTAAGTCCCACAATACCATGTACATAGTAGCAAACTTCCCTTCATATTTCATTGCTAAGTAGAAAGTCCTATTTGGAAAACTCTTCTGAAGAAGGAGAAAAAGGAGGAAGAAGAGAAAGCGAAAAGGAGGAGAAGTAAACAGAGAAGAAAAATAATAAGAAAGGAGGAGGAGGAGAAGAAGAGAAGGGGAGGAGAATAATAAGAGGAGGAGGAGAAGAAGAAGAAAAACAAAAACAGGAGGAGGAGGAGAAGAAGAGGAGGTGGAGAAAAGAGGAGGAGTAAAGGAGGAGAAGGAGAGAAGGGGAGGAGAATAATGATGAGAAAAAGAGAAGGAGGAGAGGAAAAGGAGGAGAGGAAAAAGAGGAGAAGAAGAAGAAGGAGAAGAAAAACGGTGAGAAGGAGGAGAAAAAGAAGAGAAGGAGGAGAAAAAGAAGAGAAGGAGGAGAAAAAGAAGAGAAGGAGGAGAAAAAGAAGAGGAGGAGGAGAAAAAGAAGAGGAGGAGGAGAAAAAGAAGAGGAGGAGGAGGAGCAAAAGAAGAAGAGGAGAAGAAAAAAGAGGAGAAAAAGAAGAGGAGAAGAAAAAAGAGAAGAAAAAGAGGAGAAGAAAAAAAGTGGGAGAAGAAAAAAGAGTGGGAGAAGAAAAAAGAGGGGGAGAAGAAAAAAGAGGGGGAGGGGGAGAAGAAAAAAGAGGGGGAGAGGAAAAAGAGGGGGAGGGGAGGAGAAGAGGAGGAGGAGGAGAAGAAAAAAAGAGGAGGAGTAAATTGCCCCAAAGTAGTAACATGAGGTTAAGAAAAACAATGAAAAAGAACAGGAAGAGCAAGAAAAATGGTATGTTATTAAAAAGCTGAAAAAAAAAAAAAAAAAAAAAAAAAAGAAAAGGAAAAGAAAACAAAATTGATGTCTGATAATCTAACAAAAAGTAAATATCTTTGTAACCTGGGCATTTGTCTCCCTAGCTACTGCAGTAATCATGGATGTCACCCCCAACCTTTCTGTCTAAGCTGTCATAAACTCACTTCCTGTCATTAGATCTGGGCCTTTACATGCCACTAGAATAAACAGTTTAGCCTTTTCAGGCTGTCTTAAATGACACATGTATGCTTATTAGATGCCTGACAAGTTGTACGATAACAACCAGTGTACAAGGCAATGTGTAAAAACATGAAGGCAGAGTGCTTTCTCGTAATTCTAAATCTACTAATGATTCTGTTGCTATCTTAATAGACAAGGAATTGTTTAACAAAAGCCTGTACCATGAGAGTGTGTTATTATAGATCATAGTGTAACAATGTCATCTCAAAGTGCAAATAATATTGGCTATAATTTAAATGGGATTAATTGTTTTTATACATCAAAGTATCTGCTTGTACCATGATCAAGTTTTATATAAATGAAAATGCAAAAGAAATCCAAAATGTTTATTATTTTTTATGCTCTTTTGGTCAAGTGACTGCTTTGAAGACCATATTTCACAGACTTATCAGAGATAAAACACAAAACACTCGAGTCTTAGATTTAAATCTAGCATTACCTTCTTCTATGTGGGTGTTCCAATCATAATGTCACACAGTATCATTATTTCTTTTCTTTCAATAAACTTTTTTTTTAACAATGATATTCACCATGTGTTGTAACCTAGGGAAGGTTACTGAATAGAATAATTACATGAAGGTTGGTAATGAACGATAATACTTAGGACATGAACAACACACATAAAATTTGCCAGCAGCATGTAGAAGTAGTTGTCAACTGCTAGAAGTGAGTCAAATGAATTCCACAATGAATTTCCAACACTAAATACAGTAGTAAATACAGTATTTACTACTGTATTTATGTGAATGAGGACATAACCATTATCGTCCAGAGGTATCCTTCAACACCATGTATAAGGTTCAAGAGTCACTAGAGTTACAGAGTAAGCGACACAGTTTATAAGAGATAAGTGTTTCAAAAGGACATTTTTTTCCCATTGACATCACTATTGTTTTAAATATGTTCACTCCCTCTGCAATGTTTATTTACAAGATTGCATTGTATACCTGGTAAAATTCACTAAAATTTTGTATTCTTTCAAAATTTATAATTAGTTACTTGTCATTATCTGTTTATTTACATTTTCTTGTTCATAGACATTTTTTATAAATTTATCAATAAAAAAAATGAATTTCATATTTATTTCTTTATAAATTAATAAAACAAACATTGCAGTGTATAAGTTGGCTTGCATTTTAAATATAAAATTATTTTTGTAAATAAACAATCTAATAAACAGTGTTTAATATTTTGTAAAATGTATAAATTCTATTTCATATGTTTGGGTTTTATTAAAATTCTTATTGCTTTTAGAAAAAAAAAAAAAATAAAATAAAAAATAAATATTGCCAAGGGAGAGAAGGTAAGGTAAAATCAGCAATAAGTTCATATTTTAAAACTTATTGCATTGTAGATGTTTTACATATTTCTATAATTTTGTAATTTTTAAAAAAATTTTTGAATAAAAAGATTTCTTTTCATATCATGGTAAATAATAAATCTTTATAAAAAGGTAAATAATTTTTTATTATCTTGTAAATAAACATCACCAAGGGAAAAAATAAAATAATCGCAGTGTCAATGGAAAAACTGTCCTTTTGAAACTTTTTTTTTTTTTTTTTTGTAAGGCATGAAGGTCCATGTTTGCCAGATTGTGTATCTTTAATTATCTTATATATTGTTATCCTATTTACTGCATGATATCACTTAATATTTCAGTCAATAATTGATGAGGCTAAATGTTTCCATGAAACATAAGATGTAAGAGTTCATGGAATTTGAACAGCACTTAAATTTAGTGAATAGTACTGTTTGTGAAACAATGGTACTGACATACCCAAGGAGACTACTTGTGAGGGAAACAGTGGAAACCATTAGTTAAAGTAGATTTTTATTTATTTATTTAGAGTCAGCTTCTCTGGATTTTGGGATAAATACCTTGCATATTCAGATACATACTGTAAAAGGAAGCTGTTTGTAACTGCTAGAAAAGGATGTTTTCAATTGTCTTTTCCAACTGGTACATACTAGTTAAAACAAAGTACTAGTTTGTGTTATAATCTGCCAAAATGGAAGTATATAAACAACAAGTTTAATCCTAGAAGTTATCATTTAAAACTTGACATAATGTTTATCAATTTTTCTCTTTTTATGACATAATACATTCTTTGACAACTAAATAAAATGGCTTGGGGAATTTAACACTCACAAGACATGTTTAATGCAAGAGGTACATGAGAAAAACATTGAGTAACCTACCTAACACACTTGTGTAAATAGATGGCAGAATAGAGACTAGGAGGAATAGTAAAAGGGACAAACATTACTTGAATAGGAAGTTGTGAAGAGCCATGATCACCAACATCCTGAAGGGACAGACATATAAAAGAAACTGGTAAGCTTTTACTCACAACAATACACCACAATTAACCTATGAATGCTCACCATCCCATTTTGGGGATAGTGGGTGTTCAGTCAGTTATGAACCATGTGTCATACATGTTTAGGCGATCATGTATCTTTCAATACATGACTGACGAGGCAGATTTTTTCCCGCAGTAGGTTGCCATTTCTTTCTGTTGTAGACCATTTGCCATCCAAGGGTATAAAACATGGTCTGTCCTGCTATTTACCCATGAGCGGGAGGAGAAGAAGAGGATTCATACCCTTTCCCAAGGGTATTAGCACGTAAGTGAATGTAATGGATTCGACCGTAAATTGAACTTGGCTCTCCCATTCCTCAATCTGAGCTGCTATCCATTACTCCACCATAATGGGTTATAAAAAGAAATCCATAAATAATGCTGGATTTTTATAAATGTATAATTAATACATTTCTTTTTATAGAAACCTACACAACTGGATCTTTATTTTAATTATTATAATTAATATAGATTTGATTTATGATGGGCACTAATGGGTTAATGTTTATTGTACAGGTTATTTACAATATCAAAATCAAGAAAGCATGGAAATTCAACTATCTTGGTCATGGATTCACAATCAGGGAAAAATTCCCTCCCAAGGAGGATTTCAAGATTTCCTGGGGTGGGGGGTATGTTGAATTTGGGCAACTTTTTCTTGTTTTTTTATTTACAGAATTTTGTTTATTGAATTACAATACCTTGGCATTCTGTGGGACATTTTGTTTATTGAATTACAATACCTTGGCATTCTGTGGGACATTTTGTTTATTGAACTATGTTGCCGTTTATTTATTTAATAATTACTTATGAAGTAAACCAAATTACTGTATGTTGAGATGTTGAGTGTTTCGGCGTGAGTGTATTGAAATAAGGACAAACACATACGTAGGGAAAAATACTGGTATATTCGAAGAGGTATTTACAACAGAGAGATTAGTAGTCAAACGAACGCAGGTTAGTCAGTCACAATAAGAAAGAATATAAAGTCCAACTGTATCTTCCGGTAGAGAGACGGAAGTGTGATGGTCACCTGATCTCCCCAGAACTCTATAGAACTGTCCTATTAGTAGAGATCAGTCTATTCTGATGAGAAGGTGGGTGCGCCCCAACACTGTGCATGTATTCAAGTTTAAAATCCATCAACATTTTCTATTGCTATTAAATTTGTAAAACTTCTCTATAAAAATAATCCATGTAAATATATATGTACTAATATGGAAAAGAAAGATTTTCAATAGTATATGCATATTATTTGGAATGCACCTTTTGAGTCAGATAATCTTGAAAAGTTGGGGGATGTCATTCTGACATTTGGGGAAAAAGGTGCATTGGACAAAAAAAGTTGAGAACCATTGCATTAGATGATTTATACACTTGAGGAAGGATGAAAAACACATTGGTTGAATGGATAAAAAAAAGGTTGAGCATACTGATAATTTCTCATCTCAGAAAATTAATGAAGGCTGAAGAAGGCATCAGCTAAAACATTTGGATAAACAACAACAAGAATGAAGATACTAGTCCAAATAACTGGTAAAATAATGACATTTCCTTGTTCATAAATGTATATGTACTAATATGGAAAAGAATGAAGATTTTTCAATAATATATGCATATTATTTGGAATGCACCTTTTGAGTCAGACAATCATGAAAAGTGGGAGGTGACATTTTGACTTATGGTGAAAAGGGTGCACTGGGAAAACAATGTTGGGAACTACTTATCTAGGTTGTGCAGAAACAGATAATGAAAACTGTGACACAGAAATTTGAAGTCACGTAGGCGGGGATGGACAGATTATTAAACCTCTTATATAAATTATTAATATTTTATTTTATCTTATTTCCTCCCCCAATAGGAGTAGATAGGTCTGCTTATCATTCGGTTCACGCTTCTTCCCAGTTTTTTTTAACAGGATTACGTTTATCCTTTGTTTCCTCTTTCCAGTTCCTTCTAAAATTCACTTCTACACTTATACTTCTAACATCTCTGATCTACTCTGAAATGTTATTCGCTAATTCAATTTTGACCTCTTCAAGCCATTATCTTTCCTGCATAGCCTGAAGAACTTCACTTCTTGCCCTTTCTCTGGCCCATACAGCACCACAGGGTAACACTACCTTGAATGGCTTTTAGGCCTTCTATTGGGTGAATATTAAAAAAAAAAAAAAAAAAAAAAAAAATTTAGGTAAAAATAAATGTGCCAAGGTTGATTTGATCCTGCTCAAATGAATACAGAAAGAGAAGAAATTAAAAAAAAAAAAATTTTTTTTTTTAAATTAATTGTCTAAGCCCATCACAGTCCAATTTGTATCAGTAACAGCAAGGTGCAATCATAATTCTCATATAGACCATAAATTGTTAATTAAAAGATAAACAAACTTTATTTGTGTTTTTCAGATATATATTACAGTAAAGTTATCTTAAAGATGATTGTCATTGTATCAGATGTTCGGACAGGGAATAATTTCATTGTTTGCCATTGGTATTAATTTCTATAACCGTGCACCCAGGGAATTGTAAAAAGACAGAAGACTGTCATTATCAATGATTTTATGAATTATTTATCTTGAACTTCCTGAGTATACAACCTGACCTCTTTCATAGAAGATAAGTGCAGAAATAGAGCTATATAGTTATGTAAACCAAAGGTAGGGAGGTGGGGACCTTGTCACTATTATATTTATTTATCTTGTTCAGTTTGATACAAGAAGACTCCAGAGATATTCCATGTAGACATCATTATTATTTTTTTACAATGATGTTTACCCTGTACAAGGCTCGAGAGTCACTTGAGGTAGAGGGTTACAGATTATGAGGTACAGTTTATGTGAAGACGATAACAGTTAACCTTAGACTTGAACAGGTTAAGACTGTAGTGATTGTGGAAGTATCCTCTTGGGAGTTGGTTCCACAAAGCAGTGGTTCATGGGAAGAAGTTGTTCGAGTGGAACTTGCATCTCTCCAATGAAGAGAATGAAAGTGGTTCTCTACAATGTGCGTGGCATGGCAGGTCTTGGCCATGAATGTTAGAACTGGAGGTAATAAGGGATGTAGTTCGTATGAACACTTTCCATGGAAATAGTAATAGAGCAGTGAGTGGCTTGCGATGTTTTGTCTGTGAGAAAGGGGTTATATAGGGTGGAAAATAATTTGTCATCCAGAAGGACATGGAGATGCTTTTGAACTATCAAGACTCAAAAGTGAAGACTGGGTAGTTCAAATATAATACAATTCATATACACTATATCAAATTTGATTAAAACATTTGACAAGTTATTTTGTGGTTGTCAGTTTTTATTATGATGCAAACCACATTTGTGCTCTTGCCATCAAGGTTACAACCACAAGTTTTTCATAGTTTTTAATGCAAATAACTGGTACATGGTGTTTAAGATAGGAATGACAAATCAAACTAAAAACAAACTTTTTCTGGGAAAAATCTATTGAAAATATAACACATAAACAAAGCATTTGAAAAACAACAGAAGTATCTAATACCCATACTAGATGCTTGAACGATGATTTTTGAAACCATCTATAATGCAGAGAGGTGATCTGTCTTCACAAACAACACAAAACTAATGTCTTTCTTGCTGTACTTTGTTTTTTTGCACAAATTCTGCAGGTTTTGGTTGGGTGTTATTGTCTAAGCTGATGTTTGAAGTCAGATTTTGTAATTAACTTCTGGAAGTCAATGCGTCAAAGTCAATGTTTTCACAATAAAAATTGTATTAACAGATGTAAAATTCTCAAGATATATTTATATGTCTCATCTACCATTTGAATTTCAGTTTGTATTTACTTTTACTAGAAATATTTAGAATAATATTTTTGGTGGTGTGAAATTTTATATTATAACTTTAGGATCGGTCATCTATTGCAAATAAATACATATAATAGTATAATTACTTAGATTTATTTTTTAATTTCAGGCATATAAAGACTGCCATGAGTTAAAAGAAAGTTATCAAGCTTCAAAGGAGAAACAAGATATTGTAGAGTTATTAAATGAATGGAAAACATTAGAAAATTATGAAAGATTTCCACAGTGATCATAGAACAATTAAAAAAAAATTGAAAACATTAGTATGACAAGAAATTAAAAACAACAAAATTTGCTTTCTGAAAGTTACAAAAAGTGATTTGAAAATACCAAAGCCAATCACAGTCAGGATCATAGTGTCATGATAAACTATGATCATTTCATTAGCTGCATAGTATATACTTTGCAAGGGCTACATATGGTTTTGAATTCAGAGTTGTTTTCTCTCAGGCTGGTTGCCACCCAATACTGAAGAGCTCAGTGTGACTTATTATTTAACTCAGAGTTGGGGTCAATTCATAGATTTATATCTTCCCCCAGAGTATTTGTGTGAAAGTTAATATAATAAAACTCGATTGAAATACAAACTTGGCTCCCCAATTACTTGTTAAGAGCCACTATCCAGTACACCACCTGCACATCCAAACTGTTGAAAATAATTAAAAAGGTGATTCCACAAGGAAAGTGGGTTGACTAGTAACAAAATATTTGAAGGTAGTGTTTTAAATGCCAGGAGAAAAAAAAAATGCATAAAAGCCTTAAATATATGAAAACAAAACTACCATCTTTAAGTAAACATCACAAAGAAAAACAAATAGGACAAAGAAGTATATTGTGGTAATAAAATAAGCACACCACATCTCCCCTCTTGCTCGTAACCATCCACTATAATAAATATAATATTTTTCAGTGCTAAAAAAACTGATTTCTCAATAGTAATTTTTAGTGATGAATGTAAAGCTATATTGGGTTGTCCTGATGTCTGGGTTAGAGGCTGAGTCCTTCTTGTAAATATGCAGCCAACATAACTTAGAGAAAAACAGGAGGGAAGTTGAGCAATGATTGTAGCCAGTAAAGGTATAGGTTTTTCAAAGTTTTTTATGAGGTCAAGATAAATGTAGATAATTATTCTAAGTTCTTGAACAAGATGTTTTTTGAGTTATGTAAGTCGCAACCAAGAAGCTTTAAACTATAGAGTATGTTATTCTGCAAAGTTAACTATTGCCCACCTTGTTAAAAAAAAAAAAAAAAAATGTTTCAACACCACCAAATTAATAAAAATACCCTCCCAGCTTCTTACAGCTATTAATTCAATAGAAAACTTGTGTCTCATCGTTAAAAGTGATGAAGATGAGAATGAAAAACAATATTCAAGCAAAGATCTCTGAGAAGCAACTGCCTGAAGTAATTTTAAAATTGAAAGAGTAGAAAAGTTAACAAAATCAATGGTTGAAAGATTGATGAAGTTTATAGAATGTCAAGGAGCCCAGATATGTAAAGTAATAAAATAATGATTTATTTGGGTATATCAGATACTGTGTTAATCAAATATGTTTCTAGTGCCTATATCATTTGCATTTATTTATAAATAAAATTTACGTCAGAATATTATTAGATGACTTATTATATTCTTTGCTATTTACAGTAGCATTCTCATCTTGTTCACTATTCTCACAATATTTTGGCTGTTGTATCCTTCAGGTAAGCATTAACAACCAAGGTAAGTGTGCTGGTCTAAATAGTAATACTTGCAATAAAATAAAAAGTTATGTTTTACTTTGCATGAGAAAACCTGACACTTCCCTAGCAAAATAAAACTTGAGACTTGGTCATTTATTCAGATTTTGGCGAATAGTTTGAATTTAAGAGAATTTCAGTAACCCCTTCTACTAGGCTGTACATATATGCCTTCTGCTACTTTTGTCTTAGTGTCAACATTTCCAAGACTTCTTTTCTCATTATGTGTTCCAGAAATTTCTTTCTGATTCTAAGCATACGTGTTGTTTCCATTTTCCTTAAAATTTCTTTATTGCTCATCTGCTCCATTCAGGTATTCTCAGCATCCTCCTGTAGAACCATTTCTCTATTGCTGAAAGTCTCCTTTTCATCTATGAGGAAACTGTCCAGCATTTACTACCATATAAGAGGATTGATATTATGCAAACTAATTCTTTGCAATGAAATTGTTTCTTAATACTTTGGATTTTGAAAATCATCTTTCATAATTCCAATGCAGCTTCAGATTTCTGTGTTGCATTTTCCATTGTCTATTATAACATTTTACACACAGATAAATTTCTGTACTTACTTCATTCTGATGTCTACAATTTGTAACTCACTATTCCTCTTGAATGTCTGTATATTTCGTCTTCTTACAATCGACAGTTAAACCTTTCTTCTTGCTTTCCTTTACTATTTTGTCTAGGAGTCCCTGTAGTTTTCTTTATGATTCTAATTTCAACTATCTCTTTTTGATTTTAAGGAAAATGTCCTTTTTGTTTACACCTTCCTTAAAAATTCCTTGTTACTTTGGACCCTGAACTACCCCCAGTCACAATGAATAGATGTTCCCTCAGGGAGGCCCTATGCCTTGAGTAACTATTGGGCCTCAAACTCAACTCAAACCTCATGTGGTACTCATACATATGATCCAATGCTAAGATGCAGGAAAAATGGGCAGTTCCCTGTACCATTCCGGCAAATACCCGACTCCTTTTACTATCCCCTAATTTTACAAGAGCCAAATCAGGCCTAAAATGGAGTACTGCTGTCATATTTGGGCAGGAACTACCAAGTCCTCACTTTCCTGTCTCGATAGAGTCCAAAAGTGTTCTCTAGACAAATTATTTTACACTCTGCAACCCCTGTCTCATGGACAACATGTAGCGAGCTTCTCACTGCATTGCTACTTCCATAGAAAGTGTACATCCCTTAGTTCCACCAGTTCTAACCTTCACACCAAGGACCTGCCCTGCTACACACGTTATAGTGAATCATTCTGATTCTCTCCATATTCCATTGGTGAGAAGTAAGTTCCACTTAAGCAGCTTTTTCCCACGAATCACTGTTCTGTGGAACCAATTCCCAAGAGGTAGTTTCCCCGATTACTACAATCTTTCAAGTCTAGAGTTAACCATTATCTTCCTCACCTATCTATATAAACTCTGTCTTTTACTCTGCAACCCTCTACCTCGAGTGGCTCCTGGACCTTGTACAGGTTGAATCTCACTTTAAAAAAAAAAAAAAAATAAAAATAAAAAAAAATAAATAAAATGCTCTCTCTCCATGGTATGCTTAGATGCTTTGATACAACAAAGATGTGGTTCTACAGTAGGAACTGTAGAACCACATTTTTGTTGTATTAAGTCTCTTCTTAATCTGTGAAGAAATTGTCTAACATTCACTGTCATATAGAATGATTGATATTACATAGCAATTTAACACTTTTGGTTTCTAGTGGAATTTTAAAGCAAATATATAAACAATATAACAAGACAAAAGCAAACCAATGCCAGAAAGTATCTTTGCAGAAAATATCTGCTAATCTTGCGATATTTTCTCTCTTCTGAATCATGAAATTCAATTAACTTCACACAGTTATTTCTTTCAGCTATGTTGCTCTGTTTGACTTAATGGAGACCATCCTTATTTTTCAGGGCCTGAGTGTTAACTTCTTTCATGTAACTCAAACTGCTAAAATATCAGTAATGATTTTTTTTTTGTTTACTAATTTACTCATTATTCCAAACATGTAGCTATGAAGACATTACCAATGTTGTATAAAATAAGAAAATAGAAATATTGTTGATAGAAAAAAAAATAGAAACCTAATAACTTTACTGACACTATTTAAAAAAAAAACAATTTATCTTAGACTGACTTGTTATAACAATAAATGGAGTTCATGGTAAAATTCGCATATATGTTTAGATAGCACTTAAGAGTTGCAGTTTGTAAATGGCCATTTATATAGGTCTTGTTAAAGTGAAAGGGATTCTAGAACACAAGTGAGTAAAGACAGTATGTTTGAATTTGACGACAGAGACTAGCAACTATAGAATTCAAATTCCTTTTATAACTATTGATAAGATTCCAGATTAAGTTCAGTTCAGTGAAAACCAACAAGAAGATATATTTTATGGCATATAACATTTGCTCTTTCCTCCCTATAATTGGTTAAAAAATATCTCCTGGAGTGGAGGTATCTGATAGCAAAATGTTTACTCAGAGCCATAGACCACCAGTATTTGCAGCTCTCTTAACTGTGAAAGGATAATGAAAAGTTCTCAATCTTTGGCTATATATATATATATATATATATATATATATTTATTATGAAAATGGACAAAGTCCAACAATTATTTTAAGACATTTTTATGTTTAACATTCTTTTTATAGATACAAATATTTAAGTAAATGCTCTGTTTATAATAAACAGTATTAAATATTCAGGCCGGTAAATGTTGTTTAATACTGTTTATTATAAAAAGAGCATTTACTTAAAAAGTTGTATCAATAAAAAGAATGTTAAACATAAAAATGTCTTAAAATATATATATATATATATATAGTGTGTGTTTGCTTTGTTACAGATAAAAAATATGCATCATTTAAATATTATCTGTTAACCAAGTATTTTTTTTTAAGTACTTTAAGCAGAATATTCCATTAATTTTATTACAATTGTTGCAGATGTGAACATTTTAAAAAGAAAAAAATCCAATCTTTATTTTCCTTGAATAATTTTTGATTAGGTAATGAAGATATATATACTTATATTTTATGCTTTGTTCATACCGATAAAAACCTTTTGGATACAGTGCATTAATCTCCATAATGTCATTTGCATTTTTAAGAGGATTTTTCTGAAGGAACAAAATGTTAAACAGGAGCAAGTACAAATGTATTTAGATCAACTGGAGGGAGAAAAAAATGAAAAAGAGAAAACATATTCTGTCAAATGTCTAGACATAACATGTGAGCTTTGTATTATGATTAAAGAGTAGACCCTAGCCCTCTGTTTACCTGCAGTTTCATTTTCTATGGTTTTTCAGTTACCTAGAGTCAACACCAGAAATAAATAATTTATAAGTCTTATGTAATAATGGCCCCCAAAATACAAGGGTAACAATACTGCTTATTTAGATAAACCAAGGAGAAGCCATAAAGTGTTCTCTACAAATGAAAAGGTGAAAATTCTCAATTTCATAAAAAAAAGAAAAAAATGTATGCTGTATAATTTTACTTTTATTTTTCAACCATTTCACCCTAAGCAAGAAAATAAAGCCATTAACATTCAAAGGGTTACAGCAAGTGAAGGAAACTGAGAAAATTGATTAATTCATTTTCTATAGCTTATCAGCCCATTGTAGGTGATTTAAAATCAGAAAATATTTTTAGATTGTAAGATGTTTTTTCTGAGATAATGTTTCAGTGATACAAGCCTTACTAATAAACCCATAGCTGGGGAGAGAAGAGGTGGATTCATGATTTTTCCAAGGTTATTTGCATGTAAGAGAATATAACGAACCCAACTGATATTGGAACTTGGCTCTGTAATTAACAATTCCAAGCCATTATCCATTACACCACCTGTACATCCAAGCTTACAGCACCTGGTATTCCTAAGTGGTCACCCATCTAGGTACTGACCAGGCTTGACATTGCTTAACTTTAGTGATCATATAGGAAGTGGTTGGAAACTGAGAAGACATTACTAAAGCGAATGTAATGATAATATTAGCCGTTTCCTTATGAGGAAGTAAATTATAAATTCAGGTAGCATCCGAGATGAAAAAATATAATATGAATCGAAAAATGTTTTTTTTTTTTTTTTTTAAATGTGTTATTGATAACGGATACAAACTTGTGGAGTGTGCAGTCACAACACTAAGGATGAATATTTTTGAAAATTTAAATGAGTACATTTTTTACTAATATGGCAATTTGAGAATTTTTTGTTGTAGTTTTTATCAGTCAATGTGGCATGAACTAGTTCAATAAGTAGAGTAATGTCTCAGTTGTTATTACGAAAATTTGCATGTTGGATCAGTTCTTTTAAATCAAATATGTGGTGCAGTTCAATTTATATTACAATGAATCATTCATACAAAAAGTAAATTACTAAAAATTCACATTATATTTTTTTGTCGCAGATGCTACCTGAATTTTACCAAAAACAAAATAATTTCCATGCCTGAAGATGACTGAATGTACAGTCGAAAGTACTTGCATATTTAAGAATGATCTAATACAGCTTATAATTTTCAAAAACAAGGATCATTACATTCATTGAGTAATTGGTAGGTTGCATCTTTAAAATTTTGTTAGCGAAGGAATTTTGCTATTTTATATCATTAACTTTACTAATTTACTTTTTGTATGAATGATTCCGTGTAAGATACAGGTTCAATTCCTGTCAGAGGACATTTTCTATGAGATTTCTCGGACATTCAGACTGATAAATATTGTTAATACTGGTTATTATGAACAGAGCATTTACTTAAATATTTGTATCTATAGAAATAACATATAAACATTATATATATATATATATATATATATATATATATATAGAGAGAGAGAGAGAGAGAGCATGCATAGGGCACCTTTGGAAAGTGCTTGAAAACCATACCACGAGTTGACCTGAGCTTTGTGAGTGAAATTGGGTAGATGGAGCACTCGAGGACTGTTGATAGCTGTGCTAGCACGAAGTCACAAGTCACTGTGACCGAGGGTTTGAGTGTGCTGGCCTTGTTCAGATTGTTGATCATTCTAGATAACATGCTCTCTCCCAGAAACTGTAACTAAGGTTTGCTCAGCATAGTTGTATAAACCACAGGTGGGATCTAATGATAAATAGACACTGATGTCAACATCAAGTGGTGACAGTGTTTCATGCTTGAACGCAATCTTCAAGAAGCCTTGTTTATTAAAAGCATTAAAATGATTTATTTATGTAAAAAAAAAAAAAAAAAAAAAAAGAAAAAAGAAATATAATTTTCATAACTAAAGAAAAGATTAGAATGCCCAAAAATTAACAATGGAAACATGTCTAGAAAACCAGTCAAATGGTAACAATCAAAAGGAAAGAGGAAAAAGAGAGAAAAAGTTAAGTGAGTGTAAAGTGAAAAAAAAAAATTAAATAAAAAGGACAAAATGGACAAATAATCACAACATTCTACACGTATGCAGAGACGGGTGCATTCATGTGAACACATGCATACACTATAAAAAAATAAACTTGCACCAATTGCACCAGTGCATATAAAAAAGAAAAATTGAGAAGTATAAGCAGTCAATTGCTGATACCCCAAAATGAGTGAATGATGTAATTCTTGGAGAGTCCACATATGAAACTCTGGTGTTGGGATGCTGAAGCTAATATCAATTAGCTAAGTAACAAACCCTTTTACTTATATATATATATATATATATATATATATATATATGAGATTAAAACAAAAATATGTTAAAAATCGCTACACAATAGCTTTCATGTTTCAGCACTAAACTTGTACCTCCACAGGCCATGGTAAATAAACTGTTGAGTAAAAATTATTTTTAAATTTCAAAAGCGCATAACAGCAAAACAACCCTGATTAACAAATTAAGTGTCAGACAGACCTATGCTAAATTCCAAAAAAAAAGAAAAAAAAAAAAAAGAAAAAAAAGGGGAACATTTTAATGATGGTAAAATGTGGTTTAAAAATATAATACTACACAGAGTCAAGAGTGGCAGACAAGAAATTAATACAAACTATAAGCGAGTGGCAACCATGTATCATAATTATGAAACAAATGTATAGCTAATTGTAACATATATTTTATAGTTGATAATAAAAAGGCTTCTTTATGAAACCAGTAAATGCAACTTAAGTGTTTAAAAATAAAAATATGTAATATTTATACAAGATAATGTTGATATTGCTAACTAAACAGCAATACACATTAAATTCAAATAAACAAAATAAAATAATCATTACTTTGTATTGAGCCCTTTTTTAAAATGAAATGTTACAGACAGTGGAATTATACTCCATTTGTTTGTAAAATATATATATATATATATATATATATATATATATATATATGTGTGTGTGTGTGTGTGTGTGTGTGTGTGTGTGTGTGTGTGTGTGTGATCATGGGCACATGGCCAAGTGGTTAGAACATTCTGATCCTTTGACCCGGGTTCAAATCTTACCATGGTCGATTTATTGTACTGGAGGGGTTGACCCAGCATGCAGAACCTTTGAAAAATGCCTGAAAAACCATACCACGGGTTGACCCAAGCATTGTGAGTGAAATTGGGTAGATGAAGCCCTTGGAGGCTGTCGATAGCTGTCCTAGCACAAAGTCACAAGTCATCATGGCCAAGGGATTGAGTGTGCTGGCCTTGTTCAAATTGTTGATCATGCTAGATAACACGCTCTTTCCCAAAAACTGTAACTAAGGTCTGCTCAGCATAGTTGCAGTATAAACCACAGGTTGGTTCTGTGAGTGTTGAATAAGCATAAATATGCCTGTGCAAATGTTTGCAATAAGGATTAACTAGCCACCCTAGTAGACAGGTATCCTCGAATATGAATGGCCAGCTATATATATATATATATGTAATGGTTTGATACAACTCATGATTTAAAGCATTTGCTAGGTGACTTGGAAGCTATTTTTTTTTAAATAATTTTTCTAAGGTTTTTGAATTTTTCTATTTTTTTCATCATTTTCAAAATTTCATTCCTATCACCTTTATCGTGTTTTGCTTTTGTGATTATGTCTTACTTATGAACCACACTAATCTTCATGTCTGAGATAAAAAGATATCAATCACTACAATATTGAAAATATTACTAATATTAATTGGTTAATACTAATTTTATTGTTGTTATATAGGAATAAAGTGTCATTGCTGACACTTGAATTTGAACATAGATTGCCAGTGAGTAAACACAGGTGATCCCATTATTGAATTAAGTAGACCATATGACCATAGAGGAAATGCATATATGTAAGTAATAGCTGATGACTAATGATCATTATTTCTACACTATCCTCTATTACTATACAGACTGCTATTCTCTACTCTATTCACTGCTATTTCTCTATTCAGATCACTATACGAGTTACTTGTCAAGTGAGTATTATCGAGCTAGTACTATTAGTACAAGACTTATTCAAAGGCATCTGACACTAGTATTGTTCAATGGCATATTATAGTTGTATCTGCTATTACAAAGCCTTTACTACAATGAGCATTACGAAAATGACGAGTATTTGATGACATTACAAAAGTGTCAAACAAGTGTTGGCATCACAAAAATTGTCAAAAAAGTGATTTGCACATTGAAATCTGACAGTATAGACGTTTATGAAAATTTATGACTATTTAATAATACAAAATATGTATACAAGAAAATACTTATAAAAGAATCTACAGTTTGTATTTTTAATAACCTTTCTCCTACGAGTAATAAATATAAAAAAATGTAAATCTAAGCAAATTTGTGTGAGATTCAAAGATACTATTACTATTGGTAATAAGATAGTGTATGTCTTCTAACTCAAAACCAACAGCAGAATGTTTTAAATTAACTTTAAACTTATTAACTTTCACATTTAAGATGTGTTGAAAGTTAATGTTCCTGTGAATAAATATTAAATAAAATTGCTTTTTATTCTCTCAGAAGGGAAGTTATTAAAAATGTGGACTTCGCAAAGATATTATGCACACACAATTCTTTATTCCTTTGTGCACACATCATCCCCGTTTGGGAGTTGCCCGAATTCCCAAATGATATATGCAAAACAAGCAAGTAACATAAAACTTAGTTAAATCCTATTGGATGCAGGGAATAAATACTTTAGTCTTGTTTTTAACTAAGGAATTTAAAGAAATTCATATCACAGTTGTTTTTTTTTTTTTTGTTTTTTTTTAAACTATCATGGTCTTCTTTTGAACAACAGTAAAAAAAAAATGTCTTTAGGAACAAAGAAAAGTTACATATCAGTCTACCTATATGCCAGTGAATGCTGGACAATCTCCTCACAGATGAAGAAGGGACTTGAAGCAATGAAGATGTGGTTCTACAGAAGGATACTGAGAATGCCGTGGATTGAACATGTGAGCAACAATGAAATTTTGAGAGAAAATGGAAACAAAAAGGACGCTTATAATTAACACCAGAAAGTGATAGTTGAAATTTCTAGGACACATAATGAGTGAAGGGGACTTAGAAAATTTGATACTCACAGGACAGATTGAAGGCAAGATGGGCAGTATAACCTAGCTAGCGAGCTAAAGTAAATGGATGGCAGAACAAAGTTAGGGAGAGATAACAAAAAAGCCAAAATTTATTAAGAGCTACAAAGGACAGGAAATTGTGGAGAACTATGACCACTAATACCCTGAAAGAACACAACACATAAAAGTAGAATAATATTTGATTTGATTTTATCAGAAAAGTTCACAATGGTTTATTAAATAAATAAGAAAAACATATCTTCCCCAGCTATTTTTTTACTCTTGTATTTTGATATATTCTTATTTCTATACCAATGATTTAACATTTTCAGTAACTATTTTCCCTATAATTTATTAATTTTAACTGAATAAAGTCACTCAAGAATAAAGCTATCATCTTATGGAAAAAATAACTTCATTTTATCAGTTTCTTCTTCTATGTGCCTTGTCCCTGTTGGCAATCATGACTCTCCACAATTTCCTGCCTTTTGTAGCTCTTAATAAATTTTGCTTTTTTGTTCTGCCACCAATTTACTCAAGCTCACTAGATAGGCTATGCAATGTTTTCCTCTGTCACACTTGCCTTCAATCTGTCCTGTGAATATCCAGTTTTCCAAGCCCTCTTTTTGTTGTTATGTTCCTGAGAAATTTCAACTGTCTCTTCTTGGTGTTAATTATAAGTGTGCTTTTTGTTTCCATTTTCTCTAAAACTTTGTTGTTGCTCATGGTATTCTCAACATCTTTCTGTAGAACAACATTTGTTTCTTCAAATCTCTTAACATCTGTAATGTTGTAATTTATGGGACACATAATGCAGAAAGAAGGCTGAGAGAATTTGACACTCAAAGTACATATTGAAGGCAAGAGAGACATGGTTCTATGAAGGATACCTATGCATAAAGGAAAATAGAAACAAAAAAGTCAGTTATACTTACAATCAGAAAGCAGTAGCTGTAATTTCTAGGACATATAATGTAGAAAGAGGGATGAGAGAATTTAACAGTCACAGGTCATATTGAAGGTAAAAATAGCAGAGAGGAAACAGTGAGTAATTTACCTAACAGGCAATGGATGGCAGAATAGAGAGTGGAATGGATAATAAAAAGACAAACACTGCTAAGAGTTAGAAAGAGAAAGATGTGGAGAGACATGATCACCTAGGTCCTAAAGGAATATGGCATATAGAAGAAGAATCAGTTTTGATTGGACTAACAGACCTTGTTGGACAAGTGTGAAAAATAGTAGAGTACAAATACATTTTATGTACTGAACAAAGTAAGCAGAGAGTGTATTGAAAACACAAATGTTCGTCAAAGTATTCGATCTGTTCAAACAGTGTTTGCAGCTCAAGAACAATGCTCAAATGTGACAGTATCAGCAAGGATACACTTAAGCCATTCTTTAAGAGTAGCTAATATCAACATTAAAAATAGATTGTGATGTTAAGCAAACACTGTAAATGAAACTTGACAATAAAAAAAATATTAATTTCATAAAAAGGCCAGCTGCTGCATGTATAAGAAACAATTATAAATCAATATACGAGGAGGAGCTGAAAAGTCTTTTTCATTTCTTTTTTTTCTTTTCTGGCAGCGAGAGACTGCTGTATTACTTTTCAAAATATGACCAAGTGATCAAACATAAGAATGTTTTATTTTTTAAATCCCTTCATGATAACTTTTCAGCACTTTCTCATATACATAATCTCAACCGTGAGAAAGATACCGTGACAGTGGCAACATTTTAAAATTATTAAATTATTGGTGTAGAAATAAAAATATAGAGCTGTGGTTCCCAACCTTTTTTTGGCCATCTCTAAAATCTTTCATAATGTTTCTCTAAGCCCTTTACATATGTCTATATGTCATGTATATCTGTGTGAGATCAGGTATTGTAACTATCCACCAGGGTAGATTGTTCTAGTTCCATGTGCCATGCCTTTTCTGTATATAGCAGTTTCAGTTATTTCCTTTTAGTAATGATACAAGTTTTTGTTCACCTGTGGCCAGGTATTGAACTCACAACTCTTTGGGCCAAGTCACTGGATTACTTCAACCAATGCTTTTATCCACTGGGCTATCAGTGTATGAATTTTTGGGACTTATAAACCTAACATCCGAGTAACCATTTTTTTTACCAGAGCTTGTTCGAAATTCCAATGTATATGAAAAAGACCAGAGCGTATAATGGCCAAAACATTGCAAATATGACAATAAAGATGAGGACAACAGTACAAACAATTTAAATAGTGTAAATAAATCTTGTACATTTCTATAAATTTTCAGAATTTTGTTAAGTCTAGACACCTACATGAGTTTGGAAATCATTCAAAGGTAAAAATATTTCATTTATAATAAAAACAAAAAAAACAAATGTCCTCTTTTTCATGTCTTTTTTTCATTTTTCATTTTTTTTTTTAAACAAGTTTTAGTCATTTTTCTTAGCTCTAAAACTAGATGTATTTTATACATGGAAATAAGCTTTTACTCTCCCTTGGAATTTTTCTGCTTTTTTTTTTTTAACTACATCTTATACTCCCTAGTAATCTATACACAAAGGTAAACTGATGATAAGGATATTAGTTTTTAATGAATTTTCACATAAATAGTATCAGAGAGCTCTTACTGAGGATCAAATGATAGTAAATCATAATATCTTTTTCAATGCATTTACTCATTTCAGTAATGTTATCTGAATAGCTTTAATTTTTCATCAGATCTTAAAATCCCCCATTTTTATTTCCGTTTAGTTTTTTGTAAAGGTCTTCAGGACTTGTTATGCTCTCCAACAATGATGAATAATGGCATTGCCTTTATATTTTACAATTATTTTTCTAGGAAGGCTGAGGCATTTATCCAGCTCTGTATTACTGCTGTTGATAATATTTTTCATTCCCTTAATTGATGAGTTTGCCTTTTCAGAGAACAGATGCAATTCCAGATAAAAGAAAATCCCTAAAAGAAATACATCAGAGACTTGTAGCAACTCATTTATAATACATAAACTACAAGTGAAATACAACAATATCCAATGATGCAATTTGACATTGGGTCCAAATCCAACAAGTATGAACAGGAAAGAAATCTGGACAAATAGAACAATAATATAATGTAAAAATGTCGGGATACTATCTGGATGAAAGATTACCTGTCTCTGCTTTCAGCCAGTGGACCATACTAAATACAAAAAGACATCTTAATGGACATTTGTTTTTGTTTTTTTCCTCAGTTGACTATTAATTGGTTTCAATTTTGGTGAATGATTTGTCAATATTTTAAAAGTCAATTAAAACCATTGTAAAATACGTAGGACTTTTACCTTACTTTATCTAGTAATTCATTTTTTTTTTTTTTTACAATGATGTTCACTCTATAAAGACCCAAGAGCCACTTGAGGTAAGTTACAGAGTAAGAGGTACAATTTATTAGGATATGTGGGGAATATAACAATTGATTAGACTTCAACAGGTTAAGATTGTAGTGATCGGGAGGGGGGAGGGGGAAGCATCCTATTGGTAGTCAGTTCCACAAAGCAGCAATTTGTGGGATGAAGCTGTTCGAGTGGAACTTACATCCCATCAATGGAATACAAATGGAATGAGGGTGGTTCACTACAATGTGCATAGCATGACAGGTCTTAGCCATGAAGGTTAGAACTGGAAGAAATAAGGAATGTAGTTTGTTTGAACTCTTTCCATGGAAATAGTGATGAAGCAACGAGGGACATGCAACATTTTGTTTGTCAGAAAAGGATTGCAGGGTGGAAAATAATTTGTCACCCACTAGGATATGGAAACACTTGTGAACTCTATTAAGACTGGAAAGTGAAGACTGGGCAGCTACTGCCTATATATAGCAGCAGCAATCCATTTTTCACCTTTCATATAAAACAATGCATTTTCTTGTTCATTTTGGTATTCAGGAACTGAAATGAACAAAGTAATGTTTTTCTAATAATTTCACCTGCAAGTAAGTCATAAATTTTTACAGTATAAAAGTTTGATTTAATGGGCGTGTCTGTACAAAAAAGGATTTATGTGTTAGTTTAAACAAGCTGCTACCTAAAAAATTTGAAAAAGAAAGAAAATTACTCTGATACATAGATTTTTTTCTCCCCTTCCACTATCCTACAAACTAGTACTTCAATGAGGTGATGGAAACTGGATATTAGTCCATAGCAAAAGTCCATAGTACATTCTAATTTAGTATGCTTTTCAAATTCCAAACTTTTTGGTAACAACTCATATTTACACTATGCCTCTTACCCGGAGTCTGAAAATCAATAATTAATGTAATAATATTTTTTAAACATTTTTGTGATGAGGATGTATTATTATTTTATTTTATTTTATTTTTTTTTTACTAGTGTTCACCCCATACAAGACTCAAGAACTAATTAAGGTAAAGGGTCACTAAATGAGGTGTTACAGTGCTCAATGTCTCATGACAAAGCAAATATGTTATTCATCCTTTGGAGAATATATTTTTTTTCTAAATTCAAATGTTATTTTTAATGTATAAAGTAATAAAAATATATTGTTTTAAATGATAATAAAAAATACATTAATTCTTAAAATACATATTGTATTTTAAGAATTAATGTATTTTTTTTTTTTTTATTATCATTTAAAACAATATATTTTTATTATTTTATACATTAAAAATAATGTTTGAATAAAAACAAAAAAATGTATATTCTCCAAAAGGTGAACAACATATTTGCTAGTCCAGAAAAAAAAGAATAAAAACAGGAATGAGATAACACAATTAAAAGTCGAAAGGAGAGAGAGACATGGAGAGAATGGCCCAGAGAAAAGAGTAAGAACAGGGATGAGAGAAAAGTGGAAGATTAGAGAGAGAGAGGTAACCTAGTGGGCAGGAGGTGGGGAGATGGAGGTGGAAATGGTCTAGAGGAAAGAGTAAGAACAGGAATGAGAGAGAGGGAGAGAGACAACCCAATGGAAGGTCAGAGAGAGAGAGACGGTCCAGAAGAAAGAGTTAGACATGGGAATGAATGAGTGGTAGAGAAGAAAAGGATTAAAAAAAAAAAATCAGTAAGAGAAATAAGAACAGCCTGAAAAAGGTAGTTGTGGAATCTCTGGTGGAAAGAAAACAATTATAGAAATAATTGTAAGGAATACGTAAAAAGGTTAGGAATACGAGAAAACATGGGGAACTACTGATAAGAAAATAACAGTGAAAAGAGAGAAGATGTCAAAGAAAAAACAGAGAAAGCAAAAGAAAGTTAATTTTTAAGAATGTGACGATGAGTGGCATTTGAGAAAAGGACTCTGCTCTGGCAACTTAGAAAGTAAACAAAAGTTTGATTTAAAAATGCACTTAATAAATCTCTTCAGGCAAAAACTAAGAATGGACACTTTGCAGAAACATTAATGACAGCACTCCAGGAAAATTTTATTTTATGTAAACACTTTAGCTTTAGTGTTTAAACTATTTTTCCCACTTATTATTAATAAGAATAAGAATAATAATAATAATAATAAGAAGAAGAATAAGAATAATAATAATAAGAAGAAGAAGAAGAAGAAGAATAAGAAGAAGAAGAAGAAGAAGAAGAAGAATAAGAAGAAGAAGAAGATTTTTTTTTGTATGTCTGAAAGTTAAAGTTCAGATAAAGGTTACTAAAATGACAGTGACAAAATTTATAGTTTAAACTTTAGTGATTTGTTAAGCAAATCCCCAGAGGAAAATAAATCTGATTGAATGAGAATCCCGGTGACTGAGGTCAGTTAGTGTAGTTGCTTTTTGCCAGTTAAGAAATGTAATGAAACAAAAAACAATGGTGGACAACATAACCAGTGCTGACGAATGGTAAAAAGAACAAAGAAAAAAAAAAAGCTAAAATAAATAAAAAAAAATTTTTTAACAGCAGGAAAAGGTTGCAAGAATGTGTTCACCAATCAGGTAAACAAAAAAAATCATTTTTAAATGGTAGTTTTTATGTTTATTTTCATTTTAAAACAAAATCTAAAACTATTATTCTATCTCTTTTAGATTATAAAAATAAAGAAAAAACAAAACAAAAAACAAACGTTAGATTCCTAAATTTAATAGGTTTTAACTGTATAGTACTCATTGAAGCACTATGCACAAATTGTCACCATTTTTCACTATTTTTTCTCTTCAAGAAGTATGCATGCAAACAGTGCTGACTGGCTTATTCTTCCAAATTTATTAGCAGGAAAATACTCCAAGAAAAAACATAACCTTATGAAACCCAGACTTGGCAATTAGTCATTTTAATAAATAGATGTTTGTATCATTGGAAAAACTTTAAAATCAACAATTTTGTCTTCAAGGAGTATGCATGCAGATATGGTACAGTCTTTGGCTTGTTCTTCCAACTTTATTAACAGGAAAATACTCTAGGAAAGGACATAACCTCATGAAAACTAGAGTTGTTAATTAGTCATTTAAACTCAAATAGAGGCTTCATCTTTGAAAAAAAAAAAAAAAAAATTAAAATCACTTTTTTCCTTGCCTTGCTATTGTTACTACCATAACTAGCAAGTAGACATTTGCCAGAACATTGCCCAATCAGTTTTTAATGTAGAGCTTTCCTTCCAGACTGGTTAGCAATCAAAAGTAGAGCCCAGTCTGCCTTGATTTTTAACCCATTCTGGAAGTGTGAAGAAATGGATTGATATCTTTCTCAAGAGTATTTGTGTAAAAGTGAATGCAACCATCTTGGCTGATCCCCCTTTCCTGCACTGATAATTGTGTACATCCAGATACCGCAACAATATTAATATATAACCCTTTCATATTTACCAATGTTGTCTTTCTTCTATCTCAGAAAGAGATGCACTCTGCATAACAGGAATTATTTCGAATGAAATTCATAGCCATAGAAAGTGAGTTTTTGGGTAGAGATTAACAGAGCAACAGATCAGTAAAAGTTATGTCTGATGTTGACTATAATTCATCTTCAATTCAAAAGTCAAATAACAAGGAGTCACCCAACAACAATGAAAATAATGATAGTAATAATAATAATAATAATAATAATAATAATAATAATAATAATAATAATAATAATAATGTCCTGTCTCGGAATGAGAACTCAGAATGCTGAGTTTGAATTCCAGTAGAGTTTGTTAGATTCACTTACACACAAATATCATTGGGAAAGGTATGAATCCCTCTCTTCTTTTCCAAGCTATAGATTGAATTGCAGGACAGACTTTAGCCTTGGTTGGCAACCAGTTTACCGCAGAAAGAAATGGCAATCTACTGCAAGAAAAATCTGCCTCGTTGGTCATGTATTGAAAGATACATGATTGCCCAAGTGTGTATTACATATGGCACTTAACTGGCTGAATAAGATCACTACTTTGCAGGCAAAGAAGTTGAACAGATTGCAAACTACTAGTTAAGGGTATACGATTTATTTTTTCTACTTTTACTGAAAACTTTTCAATGCATTTTATATAAGCATGAAATATTGTTTGAAGGTGTGACATGACTGAAAATTTCTATGATTTTCATGATAATTACTTAGTTAATTTTACTTTAAAAAAGTGAATTTTAAATATGAGATCAGGTAAAAAGTAAACCATTTCATATTTTAAAGAGCTTAACAGCCACATAATTTCATTGCATATCCTTTCTGGCCCTTTCTTTTGCTCATAAAAGATTAGAAAAAACATCAAAGATTATTTTTCATTGTGAGCCTGCCAATTTTTAAAAATGCTAACAATGACTTCTGTCAAGAAATAATTTTTATAATTAAAAAAAGAAATAAAGAGAAAAAACCCCACAGTAAACAATTTCTCCACAAAATTGTATCATTCTTTTGTATAGAATAAATTAAAAAGACATTCTGGAAAAATCTTTAGTTTTGTATTTCTGACAACCCTAAGTTCAAGGCTTTTATAAAATTAGTTATTACAGAACAGAAAATAAAAAATATCAAAGTTAAGAAAGCCTTTAAACTTTCATTGAAATATTTTACTTTTGAAGTAGTTTTAGATTAAACAGACATTTGCAATTGAATAGAATAAAGCCTTCAAAGGTGCAGTTACAAAAATAAGAAAAAACAAAACAAAAAAAAAACAGGAAATGACTAAATTTGTACTAAACAAAGAAAAGCTATAATCAGATGTGATTTTCTTTAAAGTGAAAATGCGGAAAAATTCTGAAATTATTTTTTCAAGTTTAAAAACAAAAACACAAATTCAGTCTATCAAGTCGAGCAGTTTTAAATAAATTTAAAAAATAATGTACAAATTTTTAAAAATGTTTTTTCAAGTGTTTTAACATTAGCTATGATGTAGCCATGTAGATAAACAAAAATATTATTTAAAGTTTTTGTTTAACTTATTGACAGAAAAAAAATGACAGCAAAAAACAACAAAAAATAGAACACTGAAATTATTAGGAATGTGTTAAAGTCTCTATCTTGTTTGTGAATCGCAGAAGGTGATTCACAAAGTGACCACATTGTTTCCTCATATGTTTGTCTTTACAAATGAAACTATTGCATCAGAAACATGAATTCGGTTTAAACATGCAGTGATCAATCATTATAGAAATACCTAGTAACAATGAGAATAAAATGGTGTATGTGTGTGTCTCTACAACTGGCCTTTATTACGGTTGACAGGCTATAACATCTGGGCAGGTAAGGTAGATATAGGGAAGTGATGTGCCCAAGAGCTCGTTCACCTACACTTCTCCATCAATCACTGTGGCATGTTAACAAGATTAACGTTTTCTAGATCAGCCACCTGAACACATGCATTTCTTTAAAACTGTATCTAATAAGATGAATGGACACACAGCCAAATGGCTAGAACATTCATTTTCTGACCATGAAACCTGTGTTCAAATCGCACAGAAGTTGATCTGCCAACAGTTGATTTCTTGATGCTATCGGCCTGTAAAGGCCATCCCAGCATGCAGCACCTTTGGAAAGTGCCTGAAAACCATATCAGGAATTGATCCAAGCTTTGTGAGTGAAACTAGGTAGGCGGAACTATTTTCATGCTCACAAAAACACAGCTAATATTTTAACTACCTTCACTCCTTGGCAATATTTATAAAGAAATCTTTATTATTTAACATTTTATAAAGTTTGAATTAATTGTCAGTTAACTAATGTTTTGCCAACCATTCCAGTAAACAATATAATAAACAGTGTAAATGAAAAATCTAATAAATAAATAGTGTTTCTTATTTTTGTTGTCAATTCTCAAGGCCAAAGAAAATGTATAAATTCACTTTAATATGTTTAGGTTTTATTCCAATTATTACTTCTTAAAACAATTGACATTGCCAAGGGAGTGAAGGTAGTTAAAATAATAGCAGTGTCAAGGGAAAAACCATTCTTTTGTCACGCTGGTTTTTTTTGTAGGCATGAAGGTCCAAATTTGCTCTTTAGTTTTTGCATGGTAGTCGGTAGCATACATAGTGGATTAAAGGAAGAATTTTGACAAAATAAGGCTGAATACAATAAGAATGAGACAGGAAAAAAATTTGGAACTCAGTTGGTCCATTCTTTCAGGAATTGGCTGGTTAACTTTAATGCCTCAAAAACAAAACTGCTCTCTATTACACACTACATCCCTGCCTCCCATCAGCATGTCTGATGCTCAACTCCACGAGAGCACCTCTTTGAAACTACTTGGTTTCACATTGTCTGCTGACCTGAGATGGAACGTATACATTGAATCAATAACTTTGTCCACTGCTAGGAAAGTTGTCTCCCTGTGCTGTATCAGGAAATTTTTCTCGCCAGAGTCAATCCTTCAAATCTACAAATCAACCATTCGCCCTCGCATGGAGTATTGCTGCTATATATGGTCTGGAACCCCTTCTAATTGTCTCAAGATCCTTGATAAAATCCAAAGACAGATATGCAATGTAATTGGACCTGATCTGGCATCTCGTCTGCAGCCGCTCTCTCATTGACGTGGCGTTGCCTCCCTCTGTCTTTTTTACAAATACTTTCACAGTAACTGCTCTGATGAGCTGCTTTCACTGGTTCCCAGACTTCATGAATTTAAGCGCTCAACTAGGCTGGCATCTCGCTCTCACCCTTTCACTGTCAAAACTGTTAAATGTAGCCATCTCTTCTACTCCAATAGCTTCATGTCTTGCACTTCTCGCCTGTGGAACTCCCTCCCCATTTCTTGTTTTCCTGATAATCTCCAATTATTCAAATGTAATGTCAATCGACGTCTCCAGATGCGCTGATCTATCCCCTAAACTTCTCTTCATCCTTTCCTCTATCACTCCTCTTTGTTCTCGCTCCAACTCTGTAACCCCTTGCATGCTAGTGGCTTCCCACCTTGCTTGGGATTTGAATGCTTTAAAAAAAAAAAAAAAAAAAAAAAAAAAAAAAAAGAGTGCATAAATTGAAACACGCATGCTAGGATATGAATTACCTGACTAAAATATAAAAATAAAACTAATGAGATTATTTAAAATGCAGATCTAAAAATACCAAATGTCTAGGTGGATTTTTTTTTCATCATTTCATCCCAAGCATGTCAACAAAGCAACTAACATGCAAGGGGTTACTGAGTGTGAAAGAATATAAGAAAAACATTAAGGTGAAAGAACAATAAAAGAACAGAATTTAAAAGGACAATAGATAACTGTGGAGATACAAAGGGTAACCAGTCTGCTAAACAATCATAGCAATACAATATACATATATTAAAAAGGAAACTGTGGAGAGCCATGATCACTTGTGTCTTTTTTAGAGCTAAAATATAAAGTCAGATAAAAATATGTCTACTATACTAATTGTCAAAGAAAATATACCTAAATAGTTAAAAAAATATAAAACTAAGGTAATTATTGTATTAAGAAAAGAAAAAGTATAGATCAGTGTGGCCTAGCTATGAAGAAAAATTAGCTGACTTGTGTACCATGAAAAGAGGATATGATGTATATCATCAAATTAATTATATTTTGGTCAAAGTAAATAGATTGCATAGCCAAGGATGAAGTTATTGAAAGGGGGGAGAACATATCTGGAACTAAAATGACAAAAACCAAAGAGTAATCTTCAAAAGTGCAGAGAAACCTGTAAGGCATAAAATAAGGGGGAGTAAATGGAAAATATAATTTGGTGGCGGTAACAGATAGTGGGGAAGAAAATCCGTTCCGTTTTCATAAGGATAAAGAAGAATAGACAAAAGGGAAATGATCTTTACCCATACACATTTGAATTCATTTACAGTGACCACCACTCAGAGTGTGGGCAAGAATGCTAAGTGCAGATGAAGAAGCCAGCTGTGACATGTTCTTCAATGAATAAAAAAAAAAGAAAAAAAAAGAAAAAGAAAAATACCCCCACAAACAACAAACTTGCTATGGCTGGATTATAACCAACCTCTTTCCCACTCCACTTCAGACTTAGTAATATATAAGGATTTTTCTTTTTCCAAAAAATGTACTTGCTACACCAAAAATATTATAGGCTTTGGAGCAAAGTTTAGAAACTTTAATAAACAATGCACATCAGATGAAAATAGGCCACTTAAAAATTCATAGTTACACAGAGTTCTATACTAGAAAAGCTGAAGTCAAAAGTAGATTAATAGATAATCATGTGAAAACATTCAAGTAAATGCTAAAGGATGTGAAATATAATTCAAAGGAAGAAAAGGAAAAATATTGAGTTGTAAAGAAATAGAAAAGTCAGATAAAAGGAGAATCTAAAAGTAGATGAAGTAAAAAGAACAAGACAAAAAGAGAGGAATGATAGGAGAGAGAGAAGAGGGATGGAGAAGAGTAGGAGAAAAAAGAAAGAGGGAATAGAAGAAAAAAGACGGTGAAGAGGGAATAGAAGGAAAAAGACGGTGAAGAGGGAATAGAAGGAAAAAGACGGTGAAGAGGGACAAGAAGAAAGACAGTGAAGAGGGAGAAGAAGAAAAAAGATAAAAGGAGAGGAAAGATAAAAATAAGCTAGAAGAGGAATAATAAAAATGTGAAAACGAAGAAAAAGAGAAAGAAGAGAGAAAAAGAGAAAGGGGAAAAGAAGAAAAAGAGAATGGTCAGAAGAAGTAAAAGAAAGAAGACATTGTGCAAGAACTCAAAATTGAGATAATATGCAAAAAAATGTTAATGAAATGAAAATGTTTACATAAAATGTAGCAACTGTAAGCTTTGATGAAACAAGATGGCAAAAAAATAAATTATTTTCTCTTTGAATTCCTGACATGAGGATTTATTATTAGGTTGGTGCAAAAATAATGACGTAATAATGTCGTTTTTTGACGTATTTTAACATCAAAAAACAACATTATTACGTCATTATTTTTGCACCAACCTAATATTAGACACTGATCTATTTGGACAAGTTTTCCCATCTTGAAGTCAGAACATTTTACCTTGCCTTTCTTCAAATGTGCCTAATTAGGAAAGAAGAGACATTAAGGTACAAGACTCCAAAATTCCACCATAACAGGACAACAGTCCAGAGGATTTAAAGTATTTAGTTACCTAGTAGACAATTTCAATCTCAAGGTTATATTCTCCGTTTCAGTAGAAGAAGTAAAAAGTGACATCACTAAAAGGAATTAAAAGAGACAAGATATCTTCTAGCATGGACAAGAGAAAAATCTACTCATATGAAGTATTTGGTACAAATTTCCCAGAAAGTTAACAAATATTGAGATGTATCAAAAGTATTTTCCCTTTTTAATCAACTATCATACAAACTTATGTAATGATCGACATATCTTTCAATGAAAGTTTTGCAGTGTAGATCGTTGGATACTACTTGTGGGTTTTATAATCAGAGAACAATTCATCACCATTAAAATTCCAACTTTTTCCCTCCATTGAGATTGAATATCAGGACAAATTGGATCTTATAGCCTGGGTTGGCAACCAATCTACTGCAGAAAGAAACTTCTCTGGGAAATCTTCTGCCTAGACAGTCATGAATCGAAAGAAACATGATCACTGAAGCATCTATCACATATTGCATTTGACTTATTTTAATACTATATGGAGTCATATGATTGAAATAAGCTTTGGAGTAAAGTCTATAAAAAGAAAATTAAAATACTTTTGATATACCCTAACACACCTGACACCTATAGAGTAGAGGATATAATAGTCAAAATGCTGTAACTAAAACAATCCCAATGTAATTCCAGTTTGAATAAATTAGTTTTTTTATAGGTCACAGTAACTTTATAAACTGAAATGCCATTGTTTTGCGAATGACTGGACTTCTGTGTTAGTGTTAATTCTTTTATTCACTTTGTCTTCTAAATTCTTATTGAGCAAATAGAGGTGAGCCTACATAAAAACACACAACTGATTCAGTAAGGTCCCTCCATCCAAATCTTATTTCAGATTAGTTACAGAAGGGGATTTAATTCGATTTTAGTTTTCCTTGTAATTTACTTAGCTATTTTACAAAATTTTGTTCACAGACCTACAAGTCAGATGAATGAACCTTCAATCATCTTTGGCGGATGTGGTTTTTACATAGAAATTTTGTGGGACTGTGTTAAAGGTCGTTGTTTATTTCATTATTGCTCATGCACTTGTTGGCTTGGTAAAGTTTCTAAAATATGCAAAGTTATGATCTCTCTTCAGATAATGGACATCAACTAATTTAAGCTTTGCAACTATACATTTTATAATTTTAGACAAAAGCAATAAATCATCTATGGCCAAATTTTGACATATTCCCTTGTCAACATATCTTTTTTGAAAACTTGGCAAGCCTAACCCCAGTTTTTTGAACAGGAGTAGAGGTTTATTCCTGGTTTCTTGTTTAGAATTGAGTTTCTGGTTCTTTCTAAAGTCTTTTCATTCTCTTTCACTTCCAGTATCATCTTAGAGGCATTATTGCCTTGCTTGGGGTGAATTGATTAAAAACAATGTTTGCACATTATATTTTGTTACCAGAATAAGTATCTGCATTATAGTACCCTAGTTTAATGTTTACTTGCTATGACTATCATATTCATTTGTGTAAAATGCAAGAAATCTGCTTCAGAATCAAATGATTAACCTGGTTACATAGTTGCTTTTGCTTGGCTGGAATATTAATTTACTTCTGAACATTCACTTTGAATATATGGCTGGTGGATACTTTTGTATAGAAAAAGTACACATTTTTGCTTCTTTTTAAGTAGCCAAAGATATCTAGAGCTTACTCTGTCTTTTTAATACTTTATCAGCTCTTAAGAGATTTCAAATGTTCAATATGACTAAATCCTAACAAATTTTTTTAAAAAAATCTGAATATGTGATGTTAGTGTAATTAATTTGATATATATCTCAAAAACTATTGAAAATCAAGTTGATTTTTATACGAGTAAATATTTATATGATTTTTCTTTGAAATGACATCAAATTTAGCCTTCTTGGTATTATTGGCAATGAGATCTGATTTTTAGAAATCTATAACTTTGTAATGACATTTTTTTATATTTTTTTTTATATATATTTCAGAAAAACTAGTGTGGTGAAGTTTCTCACATATAATTGAATTTAGTGCCATTAAAAAGAGGATTTAATCAGCTTTCTAATGATGTATAATAAGGGAAGCACAGTGGAGTAATCGATAGCAGCTCGGATTGAGGTATCAAAGAGACGAGCTCAAATTCAAGTTGAATCCATTACATCCACCTACATGATAATACCCTTGGGAAAGGTATGAATCCTCTACTCCCTCCAACTATGGGTAAATAGCAGGACAGACTGGATTCTATAGCTTTGGATGGCAACTGGTCTACCATAGAAAGAAATGGCAACCTACTGCATGAAAAAATCTGCCTCGTCACTCATGTACCAAAAAGATACATGATCGCTTAAGCAAGCATCATATCTGATTGAATGACATGCTAATACCTTTGGGAAAGGTATGAATCCTCTTCTTCTCCCCCAAACTATGGGTAAATAGCAGGACAGACTGAGTTACTTTAGATGGCAATTGGTCTACCGCAGAAAGAAATGGCAACCTACAGCGGGAAGAAATCTGCTTTGTCAGTCATGTATCAAAAAGAGTACATGATTGCTTAAGCAGGCATCATATCTGACTGACATGCTAATACTCTTGGAAAAGGTATGAATCCTCTTCTCCCCCCAGCTATGAGTAAATAGCAGGACAGACTGGGTTCTATAACCTTGGATGGCAACTGGTCTACTGCAGAAAGAAATGGTAACCTACTGCAGGAAGAAATCTGCCTTGTCAGTCATGTATCGAAAGATACATCATTGCATAAGCATGTATCACACATGGCACATAACTGACTGATAATAAGTAAAGCTTAGTAATCATAAAAATATAAATAATTCATTCTCAATTAAAATTATATGTGTGTGTTTTAAAACTCTCTTATAATTTTATCAAAGAATATTAATGTTAACTTTCAAATTTCAGATATTTTTATTTCAAGTACTCATTTTTGAATGAATCAAAATTTAAAAATAGTTAACATGTCAATGTCATAAGCTCTCTAATAATCGTAATTCTCAAATTACTGCTAACATTGTTCATAATGTCAATTCAGCTGCAAAAATTCTCTCCTCTGCCAATACTTTTTTCCTTGAGAAGAAAGCTCTCAAATTGCTTCACTTTCACTGTCTGAGATGGTTCACTAAGCAAAAGCAAGAGTGACAAAAATTGCTAATTTCTCAAAAATTTCTCATCACAGACATTTTGTTTAATGATTTTCATTTATTCAATAGACAGACCTTCTAGTTTATCATATAATGGATGTTAATGTTGTGTATTGAAATACAGTGCTTTTATTTTATTTTTTTTTACAACAATGCTCACTCTGTACAAGGCCCAAGAGCCACTTGAGATAAAAGGTTACAGAGTAAGAAGCACAGTTGTTTATATATATATATATATATATATATATATATATATATATATATATATATAAGTTGACCCTAGACTTGAACAGCTTAAGATTGTAGTGAGCAAGGAAGCATTCTCTTGGGAGTCAGTTCTACAAAGCAATCAAAAGAAGCTAATTGAGTGAAACTTACATCTCACCAATGGAATACGAAGGGAATGAGAATCGTTCATTCCAATGTATGTGGCATGGTGGGTCTTAGCCATGGAACTAAGGAATATAGTTTGTCTGAACACTTTCCATGGAAATCGTGATCAAGACTTGTGACATTTTGCTCGTGAGAAAAGGATTGAATAGTACTACTCAATTCCGAGTACATTCAGGTGCTCTCTGACCCTAAGCATGTCAAACTTAAAGGTGAATTTGGGTGCTTCCACCCTTAAAGGGTTAAGAGAAAACATTGTTTCACTGATTGTACAAGAAAACATTCATCCTTTTTACATGCAAAAATAGAAGACTGCACTATAATGCAAACAAAAAAAAAAATGGTTTGGTTGAGTACCATATATAAGGGTAGCATTGCAAAGCCTGTAATATTATTCCTTATTGGGTGCATTGTGAATCTGGCTTTGTGTTTGAGTCAAACAAGTAACAATGGTTTCTAGAATAATCTGTTCTTTCCTGAGTTTACTTTATCAAAGGAATTACCAGTTTGCTAAAACTGCTGACGACAATAATAACCGAATAAAATGTTCCAAGTAAGACTGTTTGAAGAATTTAGAATGAAAGCTCCTGCTGAATCATCAGCTTCCTTGCCTGGCAAGATATGTAGACTCTGCCCCTAGGGCAAGGTGAGTTGATTCATTTTTGCCCAAAGCCATTTCTTAGTTCTAAATTCTCATAATTTATCTTGCTAATCATTTCTTAATAAAAACAATTTTTTTTTTAAATCACAAGTAACAATTTTAATTATTGGCAGTAATTGAAAATAATTTTCAAGCAACAACAAAACTATGTTCTTAAGATAGTAAAAGAAAATACAAATAAAAAGAGAGACAGACAGAAATTCTCACTAGGTGGCACTGCTTTAATCATTGACAGCAGTAGTTGTAGGAATGTACAATATTAAGAAAGAAGAAAACAAATTTTCAAAACAGCTACAGAAATTAACAGACAAGCAGTAGATGGTTTATGAAATAGTATTTGATACATACGAGTTAAGGTTGTGGAAGAAAGAATGCCACTCTTCTGCTTATGTTTTTATTGGTTTAGTACTTCTTAGGGTGGGGCATATAACTTAGGTTAGAGTAGCGCAACAAATAATAATCAGGTGAGTGTGATAGGACAGTGAGAAGATGTCAAAGAAATCTTTTGTTTTTAATAGAAAAGGTTATGTTTATTGAAGAGATGTTGATGTGAAATAACTGAATTAGTAAAGTCAATTATGATAAAGTGAACAGAAAGCAACCCCCCCCCCCTTTTTTTTTTTTTTTAAATCTCTAAGTTGATACAAAATGACACCTTTTCACAGTGCTGTGACATCTAACAATATTGCAAAGACCTGCCTTGTGAGAAAAATTTGGCAGAGTAGTTCTAAAACTATGAACCACAGTACATGAGTGCTTCCCAAGATGTAGCTATGTGTGCTACAAAAAAATATATGAAGTGAAAAAATTTAATTTGAAAATCAATTTTTTAAATTATAATGAAGAAAAATTGGAAATTGGAGATACCAAAATCTAATGGTGGTTTTGGTGGGTGGAAATGGTTAGAACAATACAATAGACTACCCACAATCCATCACTGACCTGTATGTGTAAATAGTCAAGGAAAAACACAACATATATGTCCTGAAGATTGTGTAAAAGCATGAAACAGACTGTTGCCATTGGGTGTTGACTTTAATGTCCACTTTTATATTTATATATGCTCTATCCCTGATATTGAGCACTCTAACTGATAAATATAGCATACCTTAAAATATATATATCATGTCAGAACAATTTTTAGGAAAATCTTCTGATAAAGTAAATACTTGTAAAAGACTTGTAAAATATTCCAAAATAGAAGAGTTGACCATTCAGACAAACCCAACAAATCAAAATATATTTTTCTACCCAATGTATCAAAACTACAACAGTGAAGAATTTATCTAAGCTTAACAATAAAATTGTTACAACTACTTTTAAAACAATAAAAGACAATACAAAACAAATAAGCTAAAACCTAAAGGAAGAATTTACTCTATCACCTGTAATAATTGCCACAAGGAATACATAGGAGAAACCTCAAGGAATTTAAATAACAGATTATATGAACACAAAAGTGATATTTTACAAAATAACATGCTAAATGTATTAGTTGCTCACTGTAAAGAGTGACCATAATTTTCATTTAAAAAATGCTACTCTAATTAAAAGAGAAAGCAATTTACTAAGACAAAAATGTTTAAAAAGTGTTTTAATCACTGGATCATCCACAGTAAATTTGCATCCAGGTTATTCCAGTATTCCACCTTCCTTGGCAGATCTTCTATCTCAATGTCAGATATTTAATAAGAGAAATTATAAAAACAAGAAAACAAAACTAAATGAAATTGGCTAGACTATATACCACCAAGTACATATTAAAAAGAAAGTTAAGTTTAAAATTTCAGCATTCCCTCTCCTTCATGAGCATGTGTAATTGCATAAAAAGGAACAAGAAATAATGCTATGTTATAAATAAAACATTGTATCATTTGTAAAGTAGATTAAGAAAATCCACATTCAGTGAAAATTGCTTGGACTTAAATGACTTAATATGAATTAATGTAGAAGAAAATTAAAATATTAATATTGATAATGTTAAATGTTATGCTCTTGTGTGATGACAGGTACATTTGTAAATTTTTAAATTTAGGTACAATATAAAAATCAAACAATTATTCAATCAACAAGTAAAATAAAAATAAAAAAGATATTTAAATTTGTTATACAATAATTTATCAATTTTTTTTTTTTTTGGTTACTGTACATGAGTTTTAAAAACTCAGTTTTTCATTGTTTTGAAATATGCACATGTATATAAAAATATAAATTCTTTGTAAGCTAAAAAATGAGGTGACAAGTTTTTAAACGCCAAGTTATTTTTCACTGACAAATACAGCTTAGTACTATATATATGTTTATTATAGTTGAGAAAGACTGTCTATGCAGGCTTTTTACAGAATGTAGGTATTATAGTACAATGAAAGAAATTCGAAAAGACATTATAATAATATTTATTGTATATTTGGCCTGTATACAAAAATAAAAGCACGATGAGAAAAATTTTAAAAATTGGAATTTTTCCAACATGACTGACTTTTCTCAGCAAAAGAAAAAATATTATTCAAATGTATACATTTTTAATAATTATAGTAATTATAATATTCAGTAATTAATATTAATATATTATTAATTATATTAATATTAATTAATAATATAATATTCAATAATTATAGCAATTATAATATATTTTCAAAAATAATAATATTTTCAATAATATTATTCAATGTATATATTTTCAATTTTTTTTCATGCACACACATACACATTGGCATACAAAAGTTTTCGCTCAACAATATAAAATCAGTATACGCCTTTATTTTATTATAAATTTAGGATCATTTACGAGTATGTTTTTATCAGTAGTGTTTGTGGACCCTTGAGGATTGGAAAATAAGTGGTTACATTTTTGTAGGTGCTGTGTAACAGAAGATACACCACTTTAAGCAAATTGAAGCTGAAAAAAGGCCATGCAAAACTATTAGGCTAATTAAAGATCTCAGATGATAAAGTCATGATAATATGCAAACTGATAAGTAGAAATTTTTCCATGGGTGTAAACTGCTTTGGCAAGATATTGCAGTTGAATATTAACTTGTTTTTTGTTTTTTTTTACACTAAAATCATGGTTAAAATTTCTGCTGAAATAAAAATGAAGGCTGTGAGCTTAAAGGAAAGATGACTTGACGAAATATAGCCAGACAGTTGGGAATTTCCAAAAACAATGCTCAAACCATCTAAAAGACATTTTCTATTACTGGAAATGTTTTAAATGCAAGCCAGAAGGCCACAAAAGTTAGATAGGAGAGATGAAAGAAAGATTTTGTATGTCTCAGTAGGCAATCCAAAATTAACAGCCAGACAAGTAAGGAGTGAATGAAATCCTAACAGTTAGGTTCCAGTTAATACAATACACAGAGTATTATGAAAAAAATAATTTCAATGGGCATATAGCAGTAAAAGTAACGAGACTAACCAAAAAAACATTGGAGCAGAAGATTGGAGTGGTCAAAAAACATCTGCGATACTGGAAAGTGATCAACACAAAATAAAGTGACATTCTAATGCAAGATAATATTTAAGAAGATCAGTGAGAAAAAGAAACAATGTAAGATACACTAGAAAGAGTAAAATTTGGTGGTGAACATGTAATGGTGTTGGGTAGCAGAAAATTGATGTTAAGTTGATGGAAACTTAAACAGCAAAAACTATATTAGTTTACTACAGTTTGATTTTCAGTCAGACTGCAAAGATAGAGAAATTTTCCAGCAGAAATGTTTCTTGTGAATGAAGATGTTCAACTTTTGAAAGCACAAAATTTTGATCTCAATATAATTGAACCATTGTGGTGGGAACTGAAGAAAAAAATGATCCAACAAAAACCATGCAATCTCCAAGAGTTTTCAGATTACTGCCAAAAAGAATAGGGAAAGATTCTCAAGGAGAAAACTTGAACTTTGTTCCATTCAATGCTACATCAAATTCAAGCCAAAGACAGTGACACTAACACTATACTCTGAAGTTTTGTACTTTCTTTAATAATAAAGATAATTTTTTTTGCAAAAAATTCTCAGTAAAATAATTACTTTATAAATTTAAGAATGAGTTTTATTTTGTTCATTGATACATGGCATTTGTAATGTAAGTATATTTGTCTGTTACAAAGAAATGGCTATTGCTTGTGAGTTCAGTTCTTATTGGTGCCTTATGCCAGATTAAGCTTAGTAAATTGTTATGTAACAATTAAAATAGTAAAGACACTAAATTCTATCCTTTACAAAAACATTGAAGACTGACAGTTCACTGAACAACTAAAGGTAATGAAACAGATTTCTCCTTGATGTTTCATGACAACCAATCAAAAGCAGTAATTAATTAGTTTATATATCTATACATAGACCATATTTCATGTCATGTAAATATTAAACTTAAGTATTCATTTTACTCTGGAGACTTTGACTAGTATTGAACATAAAATAGTCTGTGCTAAGAGCAGTTTTATCTGACACTATAAATTGCTACAAAACATACTATTTGATAGACTTTCTAAAAAAAAAAAATAAATAAATAAATAAAAATAAAAGATTCCTTTTTAATTTAAGGAAATAAGTGAAACTTTTGCTGGTAGCCCAGTGTTTTGCTTTGCTTTTTTCAGCATCATTATGCTTAAGATGCTCTACCATGCAACATTAATGGAAAGGTAGTAACTTGTTTTATGGCCTCAAAGATCATAACGTGTACTGAGAATAGTATACTGTTAATCACTCTTGATTTTGGTGTAAAATTAACAAAAGTAATTAATTTACTAAGGTAAAAGTGGCATCTCTCTCTCTCATATATATATATATATATAAAAGAAAGAAGAAAAAGAAAATCAACTTTGCACTATGAAAGTGTATAAACTGTTTCTTAACTTAAAAAAAAAAAAAATGAGAAAATAAACAGTCAATTGCTGATATTTCCTGGTGAGTGTACAGAGTGATTGCTAGAGGGTCTATTTATGAAACTCTAGAGTCAGCTAAATAACAAATTTTATATTTGCATTATATATATATATATATATATAGATATATATATATATATATATATTATATAAAAACTTAAACAGTGAAATTATAAAACCCATCTAGTAGTGCACTTAAATTCATTTTGACATACCAAAGAGGAAAGCCCATATGAACAATTACCTTAAAGATATTTATAGAAAAGGCACAGAGAAGCTATGCAATGATAGTGAGAAAGTGACTGAAAACATGATGCCAGGTCAAGACCAATAACACTGCAGATACCTTTTTGTTAAGAATCTTTAAATACATAGCAGAAGCACCAGACCAGACGTGATAGATATAGTCAATGCATAGATAAATGGTAGACTCATAAATGTGCAAGATAGATTCTGATGTAAAAAAAATTGTCGAGCATGATATAGTAAACAACCTTTCCTTGCAACAGACCTAGCAATTGATTCATTATAATTGTTCTACTTCATCTCAATGACTAAGAAGGTACAATGAGTTGCTCTCCCAGAGGTTAGCATCAATCATGCTGATGGAAAGCAAAAATGGTTCTCTAAAATGATTGAATACACACACAACACACACACATATATATATATATATATATATATATATATATATATATATATATATATGAATGAATGAATGAATGAATGAATGAATGGGGGAGAGAGAGAAAAAAAATAAAATGAAAATGTTCCTATTACTATTGCTCTCTATCATTTTGGGGAAGTTGTAAAAATTCTAAAATTGAACAGGTCTCAAAGTTGTAAAAACAGCTAAAATGGAAGGGAAGAAAAATAATCAATAGAAATTAACAAAATAACTGAAAAATGCTCTCACTTGGCTTGTTGAAGATTATGTGAAAATTAAAAGAACAGAAAAAGGGGAGAAAAAAAAATGAAAATGTATGAAAGACTTGAAACATTAGAGAGATTAGGAAACAAAAAAAAAAAAAAATTCATGAAGAATGAAAGAATTTAGAAGAAGGAGAAGAAAGCTTTATTTGGGGTCAAAACATAAAATTCCTAGCAAAGTCTCTATTGATTTGTCAATGGAGTTGTGTGTGCACATACCACATTCTAAAACTGTTAAGAAATGCTTAAGTGAAAATGCAAGTAATCACTTTATCAATATTCTGAGTAAAAGAAATCTTATTTAGACTAGCTTGTAAATAACTATAAAAAGGTTCAGTAACAATATAACGATAAGGAACCTCAATCTAAATTAGTAACACATTTCTAAAATTCTACAATGATTTATAGTTCAGTAGATGAGTACGTGTTATTAAATTTAGTTTTAATCTATTCTTTCTGATGATATTTAACCATGTTTTGCCAAACAAGGAATTTATTTTTAAATATCAGCTGGTTTCAAGTTGTTAAATTACCAGTTCACTCAAGACAGATTAATAACTAATGAAAAGATTAGTACAGACTGAACTTAATCAGGGATTCAATAATTCAGCAGCTTTGATGATTTCAGATGATGTGAATCTTGTGGTTTTAGTTTGCAGATACAAACTAAAAAATCTCAAGAAATTGACACCTGAAGAAGGGAAAGCTTTTTTTAAAAATTTTTTTTATCAGTATTGCCCCAAGAAAGGCAGTACAGCCACTAGGATGCATGGGATTTCAGGGGGTGGAGGAATTAGAAATACAAACATTAGTAATGAGTAGAAAGAAACAAGGACAATCAGGATGACAGTAGATAGCGATTGATATTGGATTTAAATTTTTGCAGATTAAAGTTGGCTGGAAAACATGGAGCCAGAAGGAAATTCCACAAGCAGGAAGTGTGAGAAAAGAAACTGTCAGCATAGTAGTTACAGCTACATTTAAGTAGCTCAAATGTAAATTGATGAGATCTTAACGCCAGTCTAGTATTGCGCTTAAACTCATACAATCTAGGTACCATAGTAAAAGGCTCATCCAAACAATTACCATGAAAGTATTTATAGAAAAGGCACAGGAGGGCAGCCTTACAGTGGTGGGAAAGTAACTGAAGCCGAGCTGCCAGATCAGGACCAATAATTCTTCTTTGGATCTTTTAATTTTATCATCAAAATCTTTGTGTCATTAGTAAGACAAAAGTGTGCAGAGAATTATTATATAAAAATTATTCATCTGTAGAACCAGAGATATTTTTTTTAAACAACAGGGAAAAGTTGTTTATTTGTAATCAAAAGTATATGATCCTTATATATTCAAGGCAGGAATCAGAAAGAAGTTTTTCATTGGCAGTTGACAAACCACTTGCTGTGATGTAGAGCAGCAGTAAGAACAATTGCCATATTGTAAAATATTTATAGAAAAGGCACAGAGAAGCTATTGCAATGGTAATGGGAAAGTGACTGAAGCTGAGATGCCAGGTCAAGACTAATAATGCTGTTGGCAGTCAGAGTGAGATGAGATGGTTCAGAGCAAGTGGGATGCAGAGTCAGAGGTCCCTATAGTTGAAGGAAAATCTGGTTCATTAATCTGTCATGAGAGAGGACAAAAGTAGCACTGTAGATGTCTCACATATCACTTACCTACCCCTCCCATACAGCCCGTTCCAGGTAAATCCATGATTAAAGAACCCAGTGTATTGGAAACTGGATTTGTATTTTCTTTTCTTGGGTTGGCATTATTTCACCTTCCATTCTTTTGTTGAACGTACATGGGCCTTCCACAAATTTTGTTCACATCAATGTGAAAAGGAATATAGGATGAATATGTCTGGTTGATGATATAGACTGTACAAGGGTTGCGGGCATATGCTTACATAGGTAATCAATAGAATATATACATTATTTTAAGGATTTGCGAGGAAAGTGAAAATGACAAGCCAAGTTCAAATTCCAGCCTAGTCTTTTATACAAATACCCTTAGGAAAAGCATGAATCCACCCTTTCTCCTCTCCCTCAACCATGGGTTAAAGTTTTTATGATGGATTCAGGGTAGGTGCCATCACTGATTTCATTCTAATTTAAGATCATAATTTGTTTTGGAAAGGTTTCTCTTGAGTCCTGTTTCTTGGAATGTTTGGTAGAGGATGTTTTTTTTTTGTTCAAGATCATTCTTATCCTAACTTTGAATACCTGTATCATCAGGTATACCCCCAACCTCTGTACATTAGCCTCAGGAAGTGTGCAGTTTAAATTTTTGTAAATTGTAATTGACAGGAATACAAGATGGAAAAGAGTTCTAACAATATACTGTAGCATATTATTAGAGTTGGTCTATCTTAGTTGATTTTGTTAACCTTTTTATTGTGCCAAATTTATAAATTAAGCTATATCATAGTTATCCATGTACAAATAAAATAATAGTATGAGAAAGTGCTGAAAATTTTTTACCCTTAACCAATGGTCAAAATGTGACCAAATGTCAAATAATCATTTTTTTTTTTTTTTTTTTTTTTTTAGAAAGCTTTAGAAAGGCTTCTTGATATAGAGTCTATCAAATAGAATGTTTTGTAGCAATTTATAGTGTCAGATAGAACTGCTCTTAGCACAGACTATTTTATGTTCAATACTAGTCAAAGTCTCCAGAGTAATACTTAAGTTTAATATTTACATGACATGAAATATGGTCTATGTATAGATATATAAACTAATTAATTACTGCTTTTGATTGGTTGTCATGAAACATCAAGGAGAAATCTGTTTCATTACCTTTAGTTGTTCAGTGAACTGTCAGTCTTCAATGTTTTTGTAAAGGATAGAATTTAGTGTCTTTACTATTTTAATTGTTACATAACAATTTACTAAGCTTAATCTGGCATAAGGCTCCAATAAGAACTGAACTCACAAGCAATAGCCATTTCTTTGTAACAGACAAATATACTTACATTACAAATGCCATGTATCAATAAAACTCATTCTTAAATTTATAAAGTAATTATTTTGATGAGAATGACATGGACAGAATGTGAGAAGTGAGGAGGCTTTAAGGAAAATGGGAACGAAAAGGACACTTTGAAAAAATTTCTGGTATATATGAGGAAAGAGGGCTTAGAGAATTTGGCACTCACATGTGTGACATTGCTTAACTTTGGTGATTGTACAGGAACCAGCATTTCAATGTGATAAGTCTCTAAGCCGAGTTCTACAGAAGGATGCTGAGAATATCTCAGGGGTGAGGCATGTGAGCTTTTAAGGAAAATGGAAACAAAAATTTCACTTATACTTAGAATCAGGAAGAAACAGTTGAAATTTCTGGAACACATAATGAGAAAAATGGGCTTGGAGAATTTCACACTTACAAGACATACTGAAGCCAAGAAAGACAGAGGTAAACAGTAGGTAACCTACTTAACAAGTTTGTGCAAAATGGATGACAAAACATGGTCTGGTTGGGATAGTAAAAAGGCAAACATTGCTTAGAGCTATAATGGATAGGAAGTTGTTGAGAGCCATGATCACCCACATCCTGAAGGAGCACAGTATATAAAAGAGGTTCCTGTATTGTAATGATGCTCATTAGATGAGCTGGAAGTGGAAGAATGACTATTTGGGTATGACAGCTCAAAAGCATACTTAGGGTAGACACTTATCAGTCTCCAATCAGTTTCAACCAAAAAATTTTGGCTGGGGGTAGGGACATATAGACTGGGAACTGTGATTTATGACTTTTTCAAAAACGAGAGAGAAGAGTTCAAGGTCCAGAAAACCATTTTTTTCAACTAATCTTAAATGAAAAAAGACACTGATATTCCAAATCAGAAAGAAACATCAAAAATTTCTGGGACGCATAATGTGAAAGGAAAGCTTGGAGAATTTGACACTCACAGTCCATATCAATGGCAAAAGGAGCAGAGGGAAACATCAAGTAACCTACCTAATGAGCGTGTGTATGTAGATGGCAGAACAGATTGGGAGGGATAGTAAGGTGACAACAAAGTTACTAAGGATAGGATTTTGCAAACAGATTTAAATATCTTAAGGGTTTAAAATCATGGTTAAATTTACTTTAGAATGGACGACTTTATTCTGGTTATTTATTGACCTGTTTCTATCTATTCCATCTATATATAATGCAGCATTTAATTAAAATGTTACATTAATTATAAATAGACTGGCATCAAATAAATTAAATCATTAAATAAAGAATAAACTAAAGATAAAGCTTATATCAAATGGGAAGTCTACCTTTAAAATAAGAAAAAAGTATACATATGTTGATTCCAATCTTTATAGGATATGACTGCAAAACACTTTCCCCCTCTCCAATTTATTGGCAGAAGCACACAAATGTGTGCTGAAATTTCTTCCTAGCCAATAAAATTAAAATAGCTTGGTTCTCGGTTTCATATGACTCAGTCCCAGTCTGTCTTGGAGTCAGACTGCTACATTTGCTTATCTGAATTTGCTCTGTTAATTTGTCTTGCATATATTGGTTGCTTGCTTTATATTATTTCCCCCCACTGTTCTTTTCTTTTTCTTGTTATTGTAAACTTTGTCAAATCTGTTTGTTTGGCAGTTCTGCCATTTATTTAAATTTAACGATGACCACTCTACAACATGTATCAAGTGTGTGTGTGTGCATATATATATATATATATATATATATATATATATATATATATACACACACACACAGAGTTAAGATTTGATTACATACATTTCTTTTTAGATAAGGAAGCAAAATTCAGTCATTTCAAAAAGAAAAATCTAAGTAAAAAATAAAAACTGATAACCTTAAAAAAGTTTATATTATCAGAAAGAATATAAAAATAATTAATATAAATGATTTTCTCTTTAGGTAATTTAGAATTTCTAAAAAATTATGAGATAAGTAACTTGAAATAATAATTATAAAATCATTAATCTAAAAAAAAAAAAAAAAAAATCAACATTCCTAGAACCAGTTAAGTTTGTAAATGCTACCCCTATATATTAGGTTGGTGAAAAAATAATGTCGTTTTCTCACATATGTTACTATGTGAGAAAACGACATTATTTTTGCACCAACCTAATATTTTATACTTATTCTTAGATATTCACTATATAAAAATATAAATAGATTTTGTTCCATATTCTAACTTTATATCGATTACATAATCATAATAGGAGGGACTTAGTTCAAAATAAAATGAAAAAAAAATAAAACAAACCCTGACCCTATCTTTATATGTACAACTAATGCATTTCAAGTAAAAAATAATTTCACAAAGTGACTCAAAGATGATAGCTAAAACTGACAATAGTATTACTATACAACTAAATAATGGTAAGAGTCTAACCAGAAATAGTTACTGGATTTGATACATCAGAAATACATTCCTTGTGCTTAGTGCCTTTAACAAGAACATGAGGCCACCCCCTTCCTCCTATTAGAAGAAAAGATCTTTTCTAAGTGCACTGGCAATCCCATTGAGATCTGACCAGCAGAGGTCCAAGACTAATAGCCACTCAAGATATTGTAAGCTTAACATTTTACTGAATGGAAAAATTGTATGAAGAGAGTAAAATTTTGTGAACGCTCAGGAATCAAACTAAGTAAAATTTTCAAGATGGCTCCATTAAATATCCAAATCATGAAATTGATCAGAGATCAAAATGTAACTTTTTAATAAAGAAGGTGGTGAAAAAAAGTTAAACTGTGAGGAGATAGTAAAATGTGATTTTCAGAAAAAAAATTTGTCAAATCTTGATTAGTAGAGACTGTGTGTGTGTGTGTGTGTGTGTGTGTGTGTTAGTTATATATATATATATATATATATATATATATATATATATATATATATATAGAGAGAGAGAGAGAGAGAGAGAGATATAAAAAGGGTGTTCCAATAAATTGGACCAATTTTAAATGTGAATTAAGTTTAAGCATCTAATGATTGTTTTCTTTTAGATTTGGCAGACATTTAGGTGATATTATTTTTCACACATAATTTCCATAACTTAAATAATATGATCTAATAGAGAAATAAATAAATTTTCACCAATAACACTGATTTATTTACTGCTGACTTTGATCCATGTTAATGAAACACCCTTATATATAATCTGTCTTAATGAAACACCCTTTATATATACATATGTGTGTGTGTAGTAATGGATAGTGGCTCAGATTGCAGAATCAGAGAGCTGAGTTCAAATTCCAGTCAAGTTCACTACATTTACTTACATGCTAATAACCTTGAGAAAAGTATGAATCCATCTCTTTTACCCCGTTGGGTAGCAGCCTGTCTAAGAAAAGGACAACTCTGAATTCAAAACCTGCAGAGGTTCATTTGGGGACCTTGTGGCATACTGTGTACCAGTTCTCTGTATTCAGCTCTTCTAAAATGTGTGTTTCTGCACAAGCCTTCACCACTATAATCAAATGATTTGTGTGGGTAGTCTGGCTGTTGGTTCTAAGATGATAGGAGATACCAGTGTGTGTGTGTGTGTGTGTGCGAGAGAGAGAGAGAGGTGGGGTAGGGAGTCCATCTGCTTTGTAATCAATGTGGCATTTTAAAAATCCATCATTTTATTAGATAATAAAATCTGTTTATTTTGTTGGAAATAAAATTAACAAGTATGTAAAAAATACAGTTGTTTCTTTATCATCAAAGTAATAAAATGGTAATGTTTTCAAATCTTGGTGAAAGAATTACGAGTTATTGCACAACAGAGCAAAAGAAAGAGACTTTGGCTCATGAAATAACAGGTGCTATTTGGTATAATATTGAATTCTAAATAAACAGACAAGTTTATCTTAATATAAAAAACTTAATATAAAACTTGATACCTATCATTTACTTTCCAGTCTTCAAAGAGTCCAAGATCATCTCTGCATCTTTGTGGGTGACAAAATTATTTTCCACCCTACAACACCTTTCTCACCCTACCACCTTTTCCCCACCTTTGTTGTTGCTCCATCATTATTTCCATGGAAAGTGTTTAAACAAACTACATACCTTAGTACCACCAGTTCTAACCATCACAGCTAAGACCCACCATATCACACACATTGTAGCAAATCATCCTCATTCTCCTCGTATTCCATTAGTGAGATGTAAGTTCTACTTGTGCAGCTTCTTCCCACAAAATGCTGCTATGTGAAACTGACACCCAAGAGAATGCTTTCTTGACCACTACAATCTTAACCTGTTGATGTCTAGGGTCAACTGTATCTTCCCCACATATCCTCAAAAACTGTGTCATTTATTCTGTAACCATCTACCTTGAGTGGCTCTTCGGCAAACATCATTGTAAAAAAAAAAAAAAAAAAAAAATGTTACAAGATATAGTAAGGTAAAAGTTACTATGTATTTAACAATGGCTTCAACTGACTTTTAAAATATTGATAAATCATTCACCAAAATTGAAACATTCATATCAGCAGTCATCGTTGGTGGAACTCATTGAGTATTGGGGGGTGCTCATCGATATTTCCTTCTATGTGAAATGAGTCCTGTGTTGGATCTGAAGAGACATCCGCAATCACTACATGGAAGGGTAGGAGGGTTAAGGGGATGGAGAGCTTTGGTTTTTCCTTTATGCTCTCTTTGTCGTTTCTATTAGGTTGGTGCAAAAATAATGACGTAATAATGTTGTTTTTTTGATGTATTTTTTAACGTCAAAAAACGACATTATTACGTCATTATTTTTGCACCAACCTAATATTTGCATTTTGATGTTTTCGAAGGATGTTTTTTGGCGGACTGCTCTTCTCCAATTGGTTCTTTTATCAGCATTATCAATTTTTAAAAACATGAAATGATTCCCAGCATATGCTGTGGAATATTTTTTTTTTTTTTTTTTGCAAATATGCTGATTTTATTGAAGAATAATCATGAATCCATACACTTAGAATCCATTGCTGAATATCATAATTGTATGGATTAGTCATTCGAAATCAAAGAGTAATATGAGCATCTCTAATGCTGGGCTTGTCAATGCCACAATCACTTGTCAATAGGCGTGCATGGTTTCAGCTTCTACACTCTTCAGAATCCTCCTCTTATGTTATGCCTCCCTGATTCCATTCAATCAGGCAAGGAAACTAATTAAAAAATGCATTTGTTTGCTTTGTCATCCTTATATAGTTCTTCCATCTCCAGATTTTCTTTTTTTGAGGCCTTGCAGATATCTCGTACATACAAGTGTGAATCAAAAGAAATAGGGTTTTTTTTTTTTTCTTGTCTTTGTTTTAATACTTGAAATGCTTATTCTTATTTTTAGATTTGTCTGTTTTTTAAATACCCCACTTTTTTTTTTTCTTTTTTTTTCCAGGGGAAAGGTTTCTATTCTTTACTTCTGTTATATTTCTAATGTGAAAAGCCAGATAATTTTACTAGCTGAAGTACCTTTTAACGTTTGGTAAGCGTTCAAAACCTGGATCAAAGCTGGCTGTAATGAAAATAAAAATTCCTCAGTTCTGAAATGTAGTCTTCTCATACAAAAATGCAATTCATAAATACAAAGTTTTTTTTTTTTTTTTTTTATTTACATATTTATTTTGACTATTATACTCATCTTCGTTTTTATTATCACAAGGTTTCAGTCATTGTGTCTTCAGCCTTCATCAGGTGATTATCAATCATGGAATTTTAAACTGAATCCTTTATTTAATCAATAAGTGTAGATCAATGGTTCCCAACATTTTTTTGGCTATACCCCACCGAAATATCACTAAAATCCTCATGCGCACCCCCCCTATGTGACATATAATTTTTATTATTCAATAAGTGAACTTTTCATGTGGAGGAAACCTATTATTAGAGTTACAATGTTTCATCATACATTTGTATATTCTCACAAGTTTTGCGAAAAACTTGTGACTGCAATAGTATTATCATTTAATTTTAGAATTTTACAATATTCATAAAAATATTGTGTTAGTATTTTATATATATATATATATATATATATATATATATATATACACACACATACATAATTGCACATGTACATACAGACACAAATATTTTTGTATAGGCACTGAATGTATTAACTTAAACACTCATATTCACTAGAAAGAAAGGATTAAGTTTTCCAAGTCCTCCTTCCTCATAGTGTGTCCAAGGAATTTCAGCTTTCTTTTCCTGATTCCGAGTAGAAGTGTTCTTTCATTTGTCATTTTCTTGAAGATATCATTGTTACTTACTTTCCCTGTCCATGGAATTTTCAGTAAACTTCTGTAGAACTACATTTCTGCTGCTTCCAGTTTATCCTTGTCCATGGGAAGATTTTCCATCAATCACTGCCATATAAGAGAATAGATAACACACATCAATGTAGCACTTTTTTCTTTGTTTATAATGAAATATTTCCATTTCTCAGCACCTTGCTTAGCTTTGGGAATGCTTCTTTTGCTATTCTAATGTGTGTTCAGATCTCAGTGTCACATTTTTCATCCTCTGTTAAAAACACTTCTCAGATATTTAAACTGCCATACCTGATTGATGTTGACATCTCGAATGTGTAACTTGCATCTTGAGCTTTTTCTAATAGAGAAATTATAGTCTTACACCAAATGATTATGAACTTTGTTACTGTGAAAGATGTATTTAGATGCCACTTTTCTCAATGAGGAACAAATTATTTTTATGTTAAAACCTTCCGCTGGATCCAGTAAGTTTGAATATCAATGACTAAAAATAACTTCAAATTAATAAATTAATCCTATAAATCTTAAAGATGATTCTTTCTTAGACTATAGACCAAAGTTTCTCATCTGGTATACCCAAGTGCACTAATGTGCTCTGAAAGATAGCTATGTGCACCTCAAGTTAACAGAAGAGTAGTTTCTAAATTATTTTTATATTTTTAAAAAAAAAAAAAAAAGCTTTATTTTTAAAAAGTGAGAGACACCAAGCACATGACTTTCATGTCTAAGTCAAGTTTTTGTCATTTGATATTTTAAGCTGAATGCTAAATTCCTTAATCTTTAAAAATGAGTGGATAATCCTTTCCCTTTTGCCATCCTCAAGAGATTTAAAATCGATCATTATCGGCCTCTCTAAAACAAAACAAAAAATAGCAGATTCATAAATAAGTTTAAATGAAAACTGTGCTGCTAATCTTCTTTGGGGAATGCTAAATCAAAATTTAATATTTTCAAATTTCATGACTAATTTCTCCTTATTAAAATTTAAAGTGCACTCCAGAGTTTTAGTTATTCTACAAGTAAAAATGGTTGAGAAACACCGCTATAGACTGACACTATAAAAAAATCACAATTAGACATAATGCTAAATAACAAAATCCACATCACTTGAACACATCCAGCAGCAACAATAAAAATGGGTAGCATATGTAATAAGAATAGAAACTAGTGATATAATATATAAGCTGTTGACTTTCTACAATACCAAAACCAATAAATTTGGAAAGAAGCTTCCATCAACATTACAGCGGATTTGAGAAAATCTAATTTCCTGAAAAACTGTTTTAATAAAATGATTTTAAAAATTTCACTCAACAGTAGCATGGTTAGGTCAATGAATGGCAAATGCTTTGTACATGGAAAATGAGTAAATATTTACCGTTACAACATTATATATCAGAGGTGGCCAAACTTATTTAATGTAAGAGCCACAAACAATAAAGTTCAAATATTTGAGAGTTGCAAGATAAAATTTACACATGTTTTTGCTACATACACATTTTGTTACAAAAATTAGAGATATTTTAATCAGATACCACCTTACAAAACTATAGTCTTATAATATAAACAGACAATGCTACAAATATTATGCTATTAAAGCCACTAGAGTTAATAATAGTGAAGCAGACTTATTTTTAGAGAATTGTATTTCTCCTCTGACTACCTCATTTTGACCTTTGAGATCAGATACAGGAAAACAAAGGAAGTCATTTTTAATTGGCTAAAACTAGCATGGGAATGTTGGATGCAGAAAGGGATTTCAGGTGTTAACTCTTATATGTCATACGATGTAGACATGGTTTTCGTGTCTCAGAACTTGATCCCCAATGGGGGTGATAGAGCAACCCCACTGGCTAGTTAAAAATGTACACATTGACATGGTGAATAAAACTAGTAACTTTGTTAGTCTTTCATCTCTGAACCCCAAAAATATTTCACTATGTAGCTGGGAGAAGATGAGAGAAGAAAGAGAGGAAGACATCTTTATTGTCGAGTCAACCAAGACCTCCCCAGAACAAGAGGCAATGCAACACTATTTACTGCTAGTAGAGTTCTTGTGGGTCTCCGTCTTGGCTGTGAGTTGTTGAGAATCTAACTATGTTGTCAAGGCTGTACAAATTAGTTCCATCAGGTGTTGGTTTGTAAGGATTGCATAATGCTTCAACTTCACAAACTTCATTACAGAATACAGTGATTCACGGCAATATGTTGGGCTAAAAATTGAGATGAGTTACACACTAGTTTTTATTCAATTTTATTTCTGGAACTTGTTTCCGGAACCCAATTGTAGACTGGAATTTAAGGATCATCTTTAGACCTAGGTCTTTCTGTAATTCCATCAGTTCTATTTCCACAGCAGATGAATTCATAACCAGATTCAAGAATTGGACATCCATCATGAATGGATTTTCAAAAAAGGGGAAGCATGGCTTCAGATTCTGCAAGTCTGACTAGGAAATTATCAAGCAGTCCTTGTAATTTATTTTTGTATTCCTCCAGTTTGTGGTTTCTTATTTTAATGTATTTCAGGGGATGTATTTACTCTCCTACTGAGATTGGGTAAATGATTGAAGTTTCTTGACAATATGTCTCTTTATTCTGAAAGCTGAAAATTGTCTGTATAAAATCAGAAACAATCTTATTCTTCCCCTGGAGTGCCAAGTTGAGAGTTTGTAGATGATTCATTATATCAACAAGGAACTTCAAATCTTTTATCCATTCATCATTTTCCAGCTGAGAATAGGATCATTTTTCTTTAAGAAATGTAATAATAGACTTCAACAGATCCACAAACCTACTCAAGACATTGCTGGTTGACAGCCACCTCATTATGCAGTAGAAAGAGACTGCTTGGTTTATCTTCAAGCTCCATTTCTTCAATAAAATTTCTGAACTGTCACTGAGCTTTCATGCTTAAACATATGAAATTGACAATTTCAACAGATTTCATAATATCTTCATACTTGTAATATCTGGTTTCCAGGGGTTCACAATAAATAATGCAATGAACAGGTTGAAACTCTGGAAGGCTGGGATCATTTTTCATAAGTGCAATTAATCCTACATTTTCCCAACATTGCGGGTGCTCCATCTGTGACAACACTGACAAGTTTATTCAGTGGAGTATCAGCATTTGTTATGGTTCTGTCAAGTGCATTTTTAATGTCAACACCACAAGTTGTATCTTTTAATGCTACAAAGTCCAACATCTCTTGTTTCATAGTTACATCTGAGGAAACAATGAACAAATACTGCCAGTTGTGGGTTGTCTTGTATGTCTGTTGATACATCAAGAGCAAAGCTGAATACAAGAACATTTTTTTTTTTTTTTTTTAAATCAGTTTGCATTTTGCCTGCAACATCAGAACTGATCTGAGAGATACGCCTCTCTGTAGTGTGACGTGAAACTGCTATTTGTGCTATTAGTCACTGAAGTTTTGTGTTATTTGGATCTATCACTGCAACAACTTCAGCTATATACTTAAATTCGCCATCAAAATATGGGTGTTTACTACAAGCATTATTCCATGACATAACAAAACTAGGTTGAGTTGTTGTATTGGCTTCCTTACCGAATGGCTATTTCTGCTGGCTATTTAGTAATGATTTTAACACAGTTAACTTGTTTTTCCTTAATTCTTATTTAGGTGGATAATCTTACGAAAAGTTTTTGTGATTTGTTTCATAGTTACTGGCTTCGCAATAACTGAGTGACACATGGTAGATAAAGCACAAAAGTTTACCTCCTTTAATGGTGAATGCAAAATCTTCCTCCTGCTCTGGTTTAAAATTTCTGTTTTTATCTTCATATTTTCATTTCTTACAACTTGAGGAGACTATCTTCCTTCACAAAATTTTCAGACACTTTTAAATAAAACTTGTATCCAAAGTGTACCAACTAGGTCTGTATAGTTCAATGTCTTGTGTTATACTGCATTAATGTACATGATGTGAGTACAATCCCCTTAATCAGGATTCTTCTGACATTCCTCTGCAATCCTTACTGACCAGAAATTTCTATATCTCTTAGCTTCCCACTATTCCTTCCCCCAACACTAAAGAACAATACATCACTCAGATCTAGCATTAAAATTAGGATTTAAATTCTTAAATATATTACTAACCATGAACATTAAACTTACAATCCAATGGGGTCTCAATTCATACCTGGTAAATAATTATGAAGCTTGAAATTTATCTTATTTCCCTTTTATATTAGCTGTGAAGAAAAAAAGGAGCTCAGTCAACATATTTCCATGAGTTACATATTAAAGGTCAAAGAGCTGTATGTGGCTTGTGAGCTGCAATTTGGCCACCACTGTTATATATGATAGATCAATAAATGACATGAAAGAAATCTGGACTATTGTTTAACAAACAAATAAATGGTAGTAACAGTTATACTTGATTATCAAAACAAAAGCAGTAGAGTTAAAAATGCTCATTTATTAATGAGATGATTTTAATATTCGCAAATTACAAAGTGATATGTCCCGGAAAGGGATATATTTGAACGAAGTAGCTAAGTGGTTTTGGCTACTATAACCAAGTAGAATATGGTAGCAGTAATCGACTGGTATGCATCGTAGTCGCAGGTAAGAAGTGTAGATCAATGGCGTAGTCCAATAGGCGTCGTTATAGACTTAGCACTCAGACTAAGGCTCTAACTCTCCTACACATCCGTCAGTATTTATGACAGACACCAGCTAATCATATTCCAGTGAGGGGGAACACAGGTGTACGCATATTCCATTATATCACAAAGTTGTAATATTAGAAGATTGGTTAAAATACTAAAAAAAAAAAAAAAAAAAAAAATTAATAAAAAGAAAATTAATAAAAAAAAAAAAAACAAAAAAAAAACTTATAAACACTTTGGTACTTTGATAAAAAATAAAAAGAAGTAATCAAAGAATTTTAAAGTATTTAATCTGTTTCAACAAATTAATATCAAAGCTTCCATAGATTTTTAAAAAAATTAATGTTCACCTTATAGAAGACTCAAGAGTCACTTGAGGTAGAGGGTTACTAAACGAGGTGTGTATTCTAAATGTAAGAAAAGGAAATAGAAAGTGAAGGTTATGAGGCTATGTAGAATAGACAACAATTACCGTAAGATCTGAAGAGTTTAAGATTGTCATGTTTGATTCTAAAGGCCAAATATTCTTCAGTAAGATAACAATATTACGATTCCAGGATAAACACTTTAACATTGATTTCTGGAACTGGTGTAAAATATGTAACTATCTCAACTAACTAGCGTTTATCTACTTTTGACTTTGATCATTTCTTTTTCCTGTGGGTTGCTTTATTTACATTTTGCCATTGAAAAATGCATTACTATAAGTAACAAAACTTTTAAACAATGCTTTATGAATGGCTTTAAATAAAATCAATATTAATGGGAAAAAAAAGATTCAAAGCAGTAGAATTAATACTGGCCAAAAACAAAACAATTAAGTTCCTGAATATTACTTGGGATAAAAACTGTTTCCAAATCTACAATGAAACATTGCACAATTGATTGCAGAATCTGTACCAATTACTTTTTCTAATATTTGATCATTTATTACCATTCCACACATATTTAATATAAAAGAACAAATTAGGACCAATTAATAGGAATCACATTCACTCCATATAATGGTCCTTGCAGATTTGGCTAAAGTGGTATTAAAAAAAATATATAAATGGAACTAAATGTTAATGGTATAAGAAACCAGAATGGTTATATTTGTTTGTACAAATGAACAAAAAAAACAACAAAAAACAAAACTAACACCAAGCCAGATAATAATAATAATCTGTATAGCCTAAACCCTGTGATACAGTTATTAACAAGCTTTATACCAATTTATTTTGACGGAGAAAAAAAATAACAAAAAGACAAAGACTAGTAAAGCTTTTTTTTACTTATTTTAAACATTTCACCCCAAGCAAGGTAATAAAGCTACTAAAATGCAAGGGCTTACTAAGTTTGAAAGGATATATGGAAAAGAGAATGCTACTATGGAGCAAAGACGAGAAATGAACAAGAACTAAGAAGACAGAAGATAATGATTGACATTAAATTTTTGAAGATTAAACTTAACTGGAAAGTAAAAAGCCAGAAGAGAGTTCCACAAGCAAGAAGTGTGAGAAAAGAAACTTCGCATAGAACTTAGTTACATTTAGCCATTAAAGAAACTATCAATTTACTTTATATGTCAAATCATAACACTAACTTTTAGAATTTTAGTTAGGTAGGTTGGTCTGATAATTCCACCCTTTTTGAGTTATTTAATGTTGAATTTTGTATTGGTCACCTAGTGAGGATCAAACTCACTTCTCATTAGTGATGGTCAACCAGATGATACTTGCTAACAATAACCCCATGCCAAGTTAAGCTGGTTTGTTTTATCATGGGTCAATCCTTATTGAGGTATTTAATGTTGAATTTTGAATGGGGCACCTGGTGAGAATCGGGCTCACAAATCAGTGGTAATGGTCAACCAGACTAATCTCAATGAGCATTAAACCATACCAAGTTAGGTTGGTTGATTTTATAAAATTAATCAATACAAAAGGTCTGTTGTCTTGTGGACCTAGAATAGGTCTGAAAGAAAACTTGAACTCAGCAATTTAGTGAAAACATTATTAACAAAAAGAATGAATACAAAACTGACGGCAAAGTACAGTAGTCAACTCGTCAACTGTAGACAGCTCTCTTGAGAGGCATAATCTCTCTGTATATATAGTAATAGGACAAGTCCATTTCGTCCATAAAGGTAGGTCCCATAACATCTTTAATAATATTTGCTTTAAAGAATATATATATATATATATATATATATATATATATATATATATATGGCATGAGTAAGTGTATTAGTATAATAAATAAAGTAATTTGTAAAAAAATTTCTACTTTCAATTGTTTCGCTGATGGACTGGTGTTATCAGAAAAATAATTTTATTCCACAAAAACAAAATCTACATTAATGAGACAATGTAATTCACATTAAGTGGCTGAATGGAATGCTTGATTTTTATTTTATCATTATAGAAATTAGATTTTAATTAATTTTAACTCAGTTTTTATGTTTATTTATTTTAAGGTTTTACTATTTCCTTTCTAGGGTCAAATATTTTTACTACTAGCTTCTTTACCATAATAGTTTTTAAATTTTCAAATGCGACATTCTTTTTCTTGAAGCAGCAAAAGGTTCTGCCAATTTGGAGTATCACTCTACATATCAGCTGTAGAAATTTACAAGTCCTAAGAAAGATTCCAATTTTTTTTTATTCTTTGGTACTTCAACTTTTAACATTTTGTCAATTAACAACTGGTCTGCTCATATGCCTTCATTAGAGAGGTGTTGTGCACATTTCTTTTTTCGTTAATCCAGCATTTTTTTTTTAACTTATTCAAAACCATACTGGTTTTCCATTTTAATTCTTCATCGTTAATTGCACCAACACAAATGTCATCCTGATAGCATATTGTATTTGTTTTTTTATATCGCTACCAATAACTTCCTCTATAGCCCTTTGAAAAATCATATTTCTGATTTCAATTCCATACAGCATTCTTTTCCATCTTAATAAGCCTATTGGCGTGTTTATTGTTATGGCTTCTTTAAAGTCTTTGTCAATAAGTATTTGTTCATATGCCTACTTTAGAACAATTTTAGAGAATGTTTTCATACCCACAAGGGAGTTCAAAGTTCATTCTACATTGTCTGCACATATTTTGTGGTTTATACCTATTTCATAGTCACCACAAATGCACAGATCACCATCTTTCTTTCTTACAATTACTAACAGGGAAACCCATTTGCTTCCTCCTATTGGAACTTGTTCCAGTAATTTTTTTAGTTTTTCCACAACTATTGGTAGTAGATGAACTGGCACTTTTCATGCTTCAAAATATGAGAGTGGGGGGGGGGGGAGGTATTTTCCTTTAGTCTTAGCCTTGCTTCATAGTTTAACATTCCTGTTTCTTCTGCCTTGACTTTGTTTACTAATTTTGTCAAATTCATGTTCAATACAGCATTTTCTATTAGACCATGATTCTCTTCACAGTTTGCTACAATAATTGGTAATACTTCAAAATAGCCTAATGTTTTTATCATGGATCTATCAAACTGACTCAATTGAATAAGGCTTTTCTTTAATCTTGGTTTTCCTAATTTCTTCCAGAAATTTCTGGGTATCAATGTCAGATCACTTCCCATATCTATGTGCATGTCTGGTAAAACATTACTGATTCAATTTTTTAATAACCCTTTCATATTTCTTCTTTTCAATGAAAAGACGTCCATACTCATTTCCTCTTCATTTTGTTGGACCTTCTCTACGTTTTTCTTTTTGGATTTATGTATGTTTAAAATTATTCATTTTGAAACACTTTTCACAACTGTTTTTATATGCCAAACAATTTTTGTTTTCCTCTTTATTTTACCTTTTTTCTTTATCACGTATGTGTCCATTTCCTCTACCATATTCGTAACTTTTGTTCTATAAAATTTTCAGATCGATTCTTGTTGCTAAACAATTTTGAAACTGTATTTGTCAATACTCCTCATTTTGAAGGCTGTTTACCAATTTCATTTGAATCAAATCCTTTTTGATTGACTGGTTTTTTATTCCAATTTCTCAAATTCACAATATATAATGGCCTGTTTCAAATGGAGAATATATTCAGTAACCAGTTCATTCACTTTTTGAGAAATGTTCATGAACTTAACTCTCTCTGTATTCACTAGCTTTTTCTTGTGTGTTATGTTTTTCACTATTACCTGACTTATATAATCAAATGTAATTTCTTGTCTTTGGAGTGCAATTGCTCATACTTTTATAATGGCCTCACAACCAGCAATTGCCAAGAAGAAATCAGTTATTTGGTTTTCTCCTTCAACTGATTTTAAATACCTTTAGCATTTTTTGTTATAGCTTTAGCTGCTAATATCCTAAGCCAGTCTTGCGGGTATTCATAATTATCCAGTGATAATTGTTTCCTTGGTTCTTTAGAGATTGGTAATACCATTGTAGTGTTGTGTTAGTGGCTCATGGGAAGTAGTATGCACTCACCTGCCTCATGGGTAATAGCTGTAGCTATTTATAGTTTCTGGGACTTCCTATGTAAATGAGTCACCTCAGAGAGCTTTACATAGTGATTTCATGTTTAGTCAGGATAATACTGTTCTGGACAGAAAATTGATACTGCTGAAAAAAAAATAAAAATAAAAAAAATACTGCTAGGTTGAACATTTCAGTGCCACAGGTTCAGCAATTTAAAGAAAGCCACCTTGAAGACCTTGAAGTGCTCAAACTTCTGGGTGATGGAAAATCATTTATAACAGTGTATGGCAAATAGAGGCCAACATTTGGAGGATGTCATTTTTAAAACCAAATGTATAAAAACTGTAGTCCATTGTTTAAACAACGGTGAAATAAATGTTTTAATAGCAGTTACCTTGGTCTTTTTGTCAACCTTTAAAATGTGGGAGGTATTTCTGCCACATCCTGTATTTGTTTAATAAATTTTCAACGTCAACAGTCTGTGCATAAAATATTTCACAAACTTATGATACAAATTAATTGCAAATAATCTACAATGTCTCAAAAAGATAACATTTCATTTATGCAAAAAGAAGAGCATGATAAAAAATACTGTAAGCATATGTGCTTGCAATATTTAATATCCTGAAACTAAATTATGATACATATAAATGCAAGTATATTGTCATATATTCAGCAATGCACCTTCCTTAAGAAAAAAAATTATAGATTGTGTGTTCAAAGGACATGTCAGTGACAGACAATTTAATGAAGGCAATAAACTAGTTATGTGACTTAATATACAAATTTCTTAACCTCTCTTTCTCTTCATTCAGTATTATATGTTCTAATAAAATGTGATCTCTCAAGAATAACAAAACTGAATTGAATTTTCTACATCCTAACAATAAATTGGAAAAAATCTCATAAGTTAATATTGTATTACATTTATGCTATAAGATTACATTTGGTGACAACGTGACTGACAGTTTTATCACAAAGTCAAGTATATTATGAGATAATACTGAAAACTTTTCAGTTCAATCAAAAAGTTCTAAAAACAATAAATAAATAAATGAAATATAAATACGAGAAAAAACATTCTGATATTTGATCAGATTATATTTCATTGTTGTAACAACTAACATAGTTAAGTGCCATATGTGATACACAATTGATCAGTCATATCTCTTTCAAATCATGACTGAATAGGCAAAAGATTTTCTTGCAGTAGCCATTTCTCTCTGTGATAGACTGGTTGCCAACCTAGGTTATAGGATCCAGTCTGTCTTTCTAGTGGTAAAAAAAAAAAAAAAGACAAGATTATTTACATAAGGACTACTCTTGATCAGAGCTTCTGTGAACTCTGCTTAGAATAAAAGTGTTGCTGCTACTTAAAATAAGTGAAGTATCTATGTGCTCTGACTAACGTAGTATTTATTTTAATTTTACTATGTTGCTCAAGCAGCAGAACATTAGCATAGTGGATGTGTCATTTGTCTGCTTATCAGGGTAAGTTCCATTTTTTAATTTTTTTATTTCTATTCTGATAGAAGTTACAGATAAACAAAGAAATAAACAAAGAAATAAACAAGTAGGAAAAGTCACTATTCATTAGAAAGAGCAGTGAATTTCAACCTGTGTGCTGAAAATTTTAAAAAGGTCATTAATTAAATTATTTTCAAAAGAAGTTCAAAGAACAATAAGTGCACATACCAAAAGTAAAACCACTTTAAATTGATTATAAGAATATATCATTGTTATAATAAATAAACATATGCATAATGTATAAAGTGAGTGGATTGCGTGAAATGAGGTTGCACAACACACCCTTACATAGTGCAATTTGACAAGGACTTACTGATGAACACCGATATGTCAAAATCATCCAGATTTGATTTTGGGAATGACTCAGCAATCTCTAATTGTGGCCATATTGAATTATGACTAAAGTAGTGGGGATGTGTAGTTTGTACTGAATTTATTCTTTTAATTTTTATTACATTGTGTTCAATTAAAATGGACAACTTTTTAATTAAGAAACAAAATTGATTTGTTTTCTTTGGCTTATCAACCCATTGCAGGTTTTAAAGTCAGAAAATAATTTTTTAGAGTGTAAGAATTTTTAATCCATAGCAGGGGGAAGAAGTAGTACTGACCAGACGTGATGCTTAATTTTGGTGATTGTATGGGAACCATGATGTGGCCATAAAAAAAAAAAATTAGAAGATGACACTAATGAACATTATATTTTAAGTGTATCACAGAAGTTTAACTACAGGTTCAAATATGCAATGGGATAAAAGAAAAGGTTGAAAAATATTGATATCATCCAAAAAGAATTAATAAAAACAAACACTAATAAGGAAAAAAGAAGACAGGAGCCTACCATTTGTTTGTTTATGGTATGTTACAATAGGGGTGCTGAAAAATTCACAGCACAATCCACTTCTCAAAATCTGATCAAATAACCAAATAGAATTTTTTTTTTAATCACTTCTTGGTGTGGCTGAACTTTTCAACACTTCTCATGCTATCATTTCAAGTATGTCCTTTTGAGATTCAATTTATCTGTGATATAGAATTCAGTATTATGTAGGTGGGTGATTTGTTTAGAAAAAAAGAGGTGGTTGTGACCAAAGGTGCAAGAAGGGTTAGGGGTCATGGGTGCATGAATTACAGCAAATTCCACCAACACTTCAAAGGAAATGGAGAATAGGAAGGTTACAAAGTGTCAGTGAAGAAAGCTTAGCAAGGTTTGGAACATCAAAAGCTGCATTTAGCATTACAAGGACACAACACCATAATTGGATTTCCAAAAGGGGGGGAAAAAAATAAAAGAAGAAAAAAATCTCCAAAAGACTGTTAGTGAACAGCAGGCATCAAGTAATAACAACCCGATCCCGGCCCACCTTTCAGTGCAATATAGAGATTCAAGATCTGTCTCCCAGATTCAGCGATAAAGTAATTATTTCTATTAGCCTCCCAAATGGAGGAATCATTTCAAAATTGTCAATGGTAAGGAATATCAAAGCAGAATCCAACACAACATATTAGCTAAATCCCATAAAAAGCAAATCTGTTAGGTGATTTACTACTACTCGATGATAAAATGATTATGATGCTACACATAGTGACACTTTCTCTGCTTATAAATCAACAATATATGAAAACTTAATTGAATAGATAATTATATTTGTGGCAGTTCTGGACTGACCACCTTATTGATAAAGAGGGTAGGCTTAAGTTAGATATTCCATTGCAAGTTAAGAATTGTTTTTTTCTCCCCCCAAATAAACTTAAAACTACTGATTGCTTCATAAAAAGTAACCAATTCTCATTTTTTTTTTCCCCCAATTGGACTAATTGTTTTTTTTGTAAATCAATGAGTTTTTGATTTCATGTTATTTTGATAGATTGACTTTTTTTTTTAACAGCTTATTAACCCTTTGTGGTTATTTAAATGATTGAGGGAGCCATTTTTCTTATCAACCCTTTGCAGGTTATTTAAAGCCAGAAAGTATTTTTAGAATATAAGAATAAAAAAAAAAATAAGGGTTTTAGTGATACAAGTCTTACTAATTAACCTATAGTTTGAGGAGAAATGGTGGATTCATACCTTTCCCAAGTGTATTTGTACATAAGTGAATATAATGAACTCAATAGAAATTGGAACTCTACTCTCCTATTAACAATTCTAAGTCATTATCCATTACACCTCCCACACATCCAATCTTACCAGCACCAGCTATTCCCAAGCGGTCACCCATCGAGGTAGTGACCAGGCTCGAAGTTGTTTAACTGGTGATTGTATGAAAACCAGTGTTTCAACATGATGTGGCCAATTATGGTTATTTACAGATGAAATATATTTTGGATTGTAAGAATAATTATTTTTTTGCAAACAAAATTTTTTTTTTTTTTTTACAATGATGTTCACCCTGTACAAGGCCCAAAAGCCACTCGGGGTATAGGGTTACAGATTAAGAAGCAGAGTTTATGGAGATATGCAGAGAAGATAGCTATAGATTTGAACAGGTAAAGGTGAAATCTGACAGGTGAAACAAAATTTAACAGAATAAGGATATTTAAGATTAATACAAAATGTCAGCATATTGCAAAAGATTTCTAGAAAATATGTAGCAGTTATGAAAATATCAGAGTAACTTGCATTTCAGCTTACATAAGTACAATTTTCAAATTAGGAAATTTCCTTTTACTAACCATAAGGAATATATTATTTATCCTAAATCATGAATATTTTCTTTATTACTGCTTTTATTTGTTAATTTTAGACATGTGTGTAATCCACCATCCACTTACAGATGACTTCTGGCTTGCACATGACGCAACATTGCATAGAGTATAAGTTACTTTCTTATATAAAAACAACACAAGAATAATGTGTAAACAAAATCTGCAAATGAATTACAAGTGCATACTAATGTGATAAAAATCACTTCTGTCTATAATTTTGAGATTATCATTGTTGTTCAGACTACTGAACTTGCTTCTATTGTTTCAATCTATCCTATAGCCTTCTTCAGTTATACAATCCATAAGAAAAGAGAGGAGTTTCTTTTTATAGAACTAGCTCTGTAAATGAGCTGAACTCATCAGTATATGAACCACAATTTCTTTTTTGTGAGCCATATATTTCTATAGAAAAGCAATCCTTCTCTATCTTCATGGATTATACATCAGAAGAAGTTTGTAGAATGGATCAATCAAAATACTGTTGTAACAACAAAAACAAGAGAAGCAATGAGTATATGTCCAAGCAACTCTTGGAACTTCTGCAGTAATTTCAAGAATAGCTTTTGGACACAAGTATGCTACAACAGGAGGATAATGGCTGACAGGTTAAATATTCAATGTCAGATGCTCAATGCTTACTGTGGGGGGTACCATCAAGAGTCAAATAAGTGCAAACAGTTTTGCTTGTAAGTGATGAGTCAAGGATATAAAAAAAAATAAATCCACCTTCCACAAATGTTATAATTAACTGCCTCTGTGACAAGGGAGAGTTTAGGCCAAGTGATATAAGAAAAGGTCTGAAGGATAAGAGGGTTATGATTTTTTTTCCAAGTAGCAGCTTATCAGACTTGTTACTGCATGATTTTTTTGATTTTTTTTTTTTTTTTTTTTTTTTAAAGAAAACTGAATACATTTCAGAGAGAAAAAAAAAGAGCCTTTTATTTGGTAGTCTACCCAACTGCTCTAAATATTTACATGTGGCTGCTGATGTTATTATTGTCTCTGATGGGATTGGTGTTAATGTTTGTACAATAACAGTTATACAAATATTATTTTGATTGGTCAATACCAAAATGTATAGAATCAAAATCATTCAATGCCTACTCCCTGTTCAGAAGACAGTTGTTTTTTTTCACTCATTTGTTTATTTATTTTATACAAAAGTCTCTAAATTGCAGAGATTGGAAAAACAGCAGGGGGAGAGCAATCCAATGCTTAGCAATTCAACTGCTATGCTATAGACATACATCTTTACACAAAATTTACACTGCAAGATGTTTGATCGCTTTAGAATACCAGGTGCTGTAAACTTGGATGTGCATGTGGTTTAATAGATACTGGCTCAGAATTATTAATCAGAGTTCCAATTCCAGTTGGGTTCATTAGATTATGGAGATATGCAGAGAAGATAACTATAGACTTGAACAGGTTAAGGTGAAATCTGACAGGTGAAACAAAATGGACAACAGAATGAGGATATTTAAGATTAATACAAAATTTATTTACAATGCAGACCTGCATAGCATATGAGGATTTCAATGTTGAAACATGCAAATACCCTTGGGGAAAGTATGAATCCACTTCTCCCACAGCTATGGGTTAATTAGTAATACTTGCATCACTAAAACCATTATTATCTCCCCTAATCCCCCCCAAAATTGTGTACAAAATATTTAGATTTTGGCATTAAATAATTGATGGAGGTTGATATTCTGCTAAGAAAAAACAGCCATCCAAAACATACACTGCTTAGTGTGCATGTGTGTATCTTTCTTTATAATACTAAAACTCTGTAAACTTTGCTTGCTTGTGTGTTTGCCACCATGCACACAAAGTTATAGAGAGTGGGGGAAAGAAAGATGTAAATTTATTATCATGTAGGAAGGGGGGAGAGAAGGAAATAGTGTGTATACATGAATTGACAGTGAGACCAAAAAAAAAAAATTGCTCTCTCTTTTCACCTCTCACTCTTTCCACCTTCACGTGATTGTGTGCATGCTTATATTTCAGCTTTCTGTAAAAAAACAATATTTTAAATATTTAAAAAAATATTGTTTGGCCTATTTAAAAATATTTTCAAGTGAATATGATTTAAAAATATCTTTTGGCATATTAAAAAATATTATTAAGTTAGTCTGATTTTAAAACACTTTAAGTGAATAAGATTTAAAAATGCAATTTGTTTATACAGTAAGTATTTTTATTTTAACTTCAAACACACAATTTTTTTAATGTTGAAATCAACTTCAATGTTTTATAAACTGAAGCGTCAGTGACTCCATGGGCCATGGGTAGTCTAGTGTGTGTGTGTGTGTATATATATATATATATGAGAGAGAGGAGGGAGAGATGGAAAAATGTATGACAAAGAGGAGAAAATTTTTTTTTTTTAATTCCCAGCATTCCTCATTTGTGCACATGTGTAGTCAAACCAACATAACAAATTTAGTCAGATGAAGTCTTAAAGGATGAAACACATCACAAGTAACCTTTTTCCACTTAGTCATGCATTTTTTGCTAATATTGTTCTTGATATATAAAATATATGTGTGTGCACACGCACACACTTCCAAGACACTCTGAAATGTTGGTTCCTAGCATTTGCATTATAAACTAACTAGCATAGATATAATGCAATACAACCTGTTTGTAATGTATTTGTATTGTGTGTTGATGATGTTTTGTTTAGTCTATACTGCAAACTGAAACGAAAATGGTGGCACCCACGAGAAGTCACCATAAACATCTTTAATGGTCATTTATTTCAGTAAATGGTAATTTTCTTATTTTTCACAAAACAGCCCAGCAAAGCTAGGTAACAATACAGCAGTGAAAAGCTTAATGAGCCAAATGAACTTTACTTTTCAACTATTTGCTTCAACTTGCAAAGAACATAAAAGGGGTCGTTAGTGTACAGTAAAAGAGGAAAACAGTTTGAAATTTTTTGTGCATTTATCTTTCAAAGCAAACGGCGGATGCAAGCAAAATGAACAACAACAAAAAAAAAAACAACAATAATAGAAATTATGATTTCTTTTTTAATTACTTAGATAAAACATTGTCAGTTAATAATCATTTTTCATCTTATTTCTTTTCTCTTAATTTTAATTACTTTTCATCCCAACTCCCAGATGTACATTCTATGGCTGTTTGCAATACAAATAGAAATAAAGAATAATCCTCAAACTTTCATCCTTTTTCCTGTCTTAACACAACAGCTGTCTTACCAATTTAGTCATAAAGCCTTCCAGCTGCAATCATTCAAATCTAAACATATAACCATTATTATTTTCCTGCTTGATACATTGTCATCTTTCATCACATTATCTATTAATTTTTTAGAAGTATTTTTAATTATTAATTTTTTTATTAGTATTTCTATTATCTTAATTTCAGTTGCTTTTTAATGCAACTTTCAAATGATCATTCTGTTACTGTTGGTTAATTATGGTAAAGGGCATTTGAAATTAAGATGAAAGAAATACTATTTTAAAAAATCTTACCATAGGAAGAAAGACACTTCAACAAAAGACCTCAGGACCTTTCCTTACTCCCACCATCAAATCTTGGTGGGTTATGGCAAATCATTTTTACATTATTTACAAACAAATGTCCTTATCTTATTGTTATTATCACATTTCAGCCAATGTGCTCTCCATCCTTCTTTAGGGAATTTTGAACTGAAACCTTTATTCAATCAACAAGAGTAACTTGTTCTTGTTTGGCTATCCATCCCTAACCATATCTCACCGTTCTTTTTAATACTGCTTAGTTATTGCTTACTTCATTTCCACTCAGTGGGAGATCTACTATGAAACTAATGAAGTTTAAGATTTAGGGCCCCTAATCCAACAGGGGCCCCTGAAGCAAAAGTGAATTTTTCAACAAAATTAATGTTTCTTTTTAAGTGTTTGTTATTAAGGTCATTTTAGTGATAGAATCATAAGCCAATGGGTTGCAGTAGCTAATGTTGACCTTAGAATCTGCTCTAATAACCATTTCATATGGCCTCAAAATTCCCCTGTAATTGGTCTAAGTTCAAAATTTTATTAGGGACTTGCAGCACCCAAACACCCAGCTGTATGGGCTTGTTAAACTTGCCAGAAGTTCATAGTCTACATTTTAGCAGTTGGATTCTCGAATCAATTGTAGCTGGTTGTAAAGAGGCCTCTATATCTGTTCAAGCTTCAGGGCTTCAAAAATGTAGACCCTGCACCATTTCCACCAAGACTAAGTCTGTATTACCTGGCCTATTCATTGAACTGAACGTTAATTCTATATGCTGTGGACTTTCAAGATGTGGGCGATCATGGCTCTTCACAACTTCCAGCCTTTTCCAGCTCTCAGTAAGGTTTGTTATCTCTCCTAGTCCCTATTCAACCAACCATTTACATAAACTTATTAGATAGGTTACTTGCTGCTTTCCTCTGTCCCTCTTGACTTCAATATATTTTGTGAGTTTCAAATTCTCCAAGTCTTCTTTCTCATTAAATACCCTAGAAATTTCAATTGTCTCTTTCTAATGCTAAATATATGTCCTTTTTGTTTTCATTTTAGAATGAGGACCTTAGTCTGAATGTAAATAATGATAACTCATTCTCCCAGAAATTCAGACAGAAGGCAATCAGGTGATAATAACAAAGATGAGTACATTAGTCTGAATGTAAATAATGATAACTTCTCATCCCAAAAAGTCAGATAGAAAATATAAATCATTTATTTAAAGAGTGGCAGCCAGTTAAATGCATGATACATCTTTCTTAAAACTTTACTATCACAAGGTTATCTCGTAATTCTGAAACTGATATGAAAGAACCTCCCAACCCCAGGATCTTCATTCAACAAGCCAAACCATGATGATGATGATATCACATACATACTCTCCCTCTTTCTCATATGCACACACACAGACACACAAACACAAATGAAGAACAGATTTTTCTAAGTCCTGGTTGAACAAACTTGACTTCTTTTATTTTCAATGTCTGTTAGAACAAAGACATAAGTAGAAAATTAGCTTCTGATTCTAGAAAGTCTGATGAATTTGCCAGTTGAGTGTCATCAGAAAATTACTTAATAATACTGATTAGAAAAAAAAAAAAAAAGAAAAAAAAAAGCTAAATAGTTTGAATGAAAAGGAAAAAAAGAAGCTTGTCAAGTATTTTTGAATAATGACATGGAATTTTAAAGTTCATTTACAGGTGGTTTGTACTCTGTGTACCAAGTTGACCGAAGATGTCCAGAAAACCAAGATAAAGAGATAAATGCAAAAAACTAACTTCAAGTTTGCAGTCATTTAACTGAAATATTAGAACACTGCCTGCTTATACAATACACAATATCACAGACAGGATTTATTAAACAATTATATCAAAATTTTTATTCACATTAATGATTACAAGTAAGATGATATAGAAAATTCTAGCAGTAAGGAGGGGTATACAATAAACATAATTGTATTTTAACATTGTCTGCATTTGAACCATATATATATATATATATATTATGAAATGGACAAAATCCGACAATTATTTTAAGACATTTTTATGTTTAACGTTCTTTTTATAGATACAAATATTCAAGTAAATGCTCTGTTTATAATAAACAGTATTAAACAATATCTACCAGCATGAATGTTTGAGAAATTTTCACAGAAAATATTCGTCCTCATTTTCTATGAAAATTTCTCAGACATTCAGGCCAGTAAATGTTGTTTAATACTGTTCATTATAAACAGAGCATTTACTTAAATATTTGTACCTATAAAAAGAATGTTAAACATAAAAATGTCTTAATATATATATATATATATATATATATATATATATATATATATATATATATATAGTAAGGCTTTTTGACTTAATTGAAGATGAAAGGGAAAGATGCCAATTGGAGTTAAAAACATTTTCAAAATAGAAACAGATACTAAAATATTAAACAGGGATCTGGGTTTACCCAGAGAATATAGTTTACACAGGGAGCCCTCTAAGCAACAACAACAACATTCCCTGGAAGATTGAATCCCACTTTGTTTATTTCTTTTCTCATTCAAAAAGAACACAGGTATGTCAAAAAAAATTCAGATTTTAAAAATCTTTCTCTTTGTGCTTCACTTTAGTCCAAAGCTTACTAATCTATATAATAAATGTGAATGTCAGTCTGTCACTGGGTCACACTTTTTCAACTTTACTGCTAGAGGCCATAGCCCGACATATACCATTTTGAAATCAGGCCGACGCCATGAGCAAATTGCTTTTAGCGATATTTTTACGTGTTTTTCGTCACAAATTTTTTCTACAATAAAAATTTTTATAACTTGGAAATGAATTTAGGAATAATGAAAATTAATTATGAAATCCAGCAAAAATCACCCATGAAATAAAAATAATTGTTTGTACAAAAAGTAAGGATCTACATACATCAAATTGTCTTTAAATTAAGTGGTGGCAGAAGAAATATTGTTGAACTTTTATTTGAGTAAATGCTCTGTTTTAATTAGACAGTATTAATTACATTTACCAGCCTGAATATTCAAGAAATCTATTACATATAATATGTTTTCATTGTAATATTTCGGAGCAGAAATGAATTTAAGAAAGGTCATTGAATGTGTATTTATAAGCAGTAATTTGAACTTTGCTAAACTGGAAGTCCTTTGTAGCTGAATCAGTTAACAGCACATCAGGCCAAATGATGGGTTCCATATGGGATACAGGTTTGATTCTTTCTCAGAGGACACATATTTTCTGCAAGATTTAATCCATTACATATAATATAAATGCATTACTTGATATTACTACAGAAAAGCATTACAAATAATTTTACTATGTGGTTGATCATGATTCTCCACAACTGCCTGTCCTTTGTTGCTCTAAGTAACTTTTGACACCTTACCATCTCTCTTTATCCTTGTGCTGCTATCTATTCACTTATTTAATGTGCTATTTCTTCAGGGCATGGCCAATCATGGCTCTCCACAACTACCTGTCCTTTGCTGCTCTAAGTAACATTTAGCTCTTTACCATCCTTTTCTGTGCATTGTTCTTATATCCACTCAGACAAACTTGTTAAGGAAGTTATTGCTTCTCTTGCATTCAATATGCCCTGTGAGTGTTAAATTCTCTAGACACTCTTTCCTCATTATGTTTCACAAAAATTTCAAATGATTGTAAGCTAGTTACACTCCTATTTAAAAGAGAAATTTAAATGATTTTATATAACTTGAAAAAAATAGTTAATCTTTTTTAAAAAAAAAAAAAAAAATTTCATCCCAAGCAAGTACCACAGTACACAGAGGGTTACAGGGAATGAAAGTGAAAGAGAGGATTAAGAATAGGGAGGATTGAGGAAAGGACAAAAGATGAATGGGTTCAAAAAGACAGATGATGGTGATTAACATTGCATTTAAATTTTTGAAGAGTTTAGTTATCAGGGAAGAGAGGAAACGGAATGAGTTCCACAGGTGGGAAGTGCGAGAAAAACTGTTGGAGTATAAACAGATGCCAATCTAGTAGCATGCTTAAATTTATTTATTGAGGGTACCAGGTACTCAAACACTTCAGCCAAAAGATAAATCAATGTAGAATAAGGACTGGTTTTACATCAGAAGCAGGATTCTATAAAAATAGTATGTAAACAATGTCCCCTAAAATACATTAACAAAACATCCTGAAATTTAAATATAGGAACATAAAAGGGATTTAAAATTAAGTAACATATTCATTCTACTTGTATTCCACTAGAAGTTTTATGATCAAAATTTTGAACTGGAAAATGTCATTTTAACCCTGCATTAGTCACATAGGAGGAGGGCAGTTGTTACTACAAAATATTTGAAGTACTCAGAATACCTAATTGGTAACTTGTTTTTTTTGTTTCCCACTACTCTCTTGACTCAATGATGGTGTCATCTTGCACAATTGTCGTGAAAGACAGATGTCAGGGAACGATCCATTTTCGGAAATCCAAGGTGACTAATGCAGATTTAATAAAAGGAAGAATGAATATACTTTACTCGGGTGAAGATACATTGAAAATGCCAAGATCTACAAGTCCCTCAGAAATTAATATATTACAAAAGCTACTTTTATTTATCACCCATTCTTACTAAATACTGAAAAAAAAAAAAAAAAAAAAAAAAAAAAAAAAATTAAAATAATCTTTTTTTTTGTATAATATATATATATATATATATATAAAAAGGAAGTTGAAAATGCAACTGGAGTCTTTAACACTATTTATTTAGAGTATCTTTACTGATTTCCCACTTCTATGATTTTCAAAAGTTAGATTGATGGATGTGTAGTCATGCCAGAATCTGTTTTACATCTGACGTGACTTGGAGAATTCTTTCTGTTTTATACAAAAAAAAAAAAAAAAATATATAAACTGGTTAGTTGATTATGATCATATGATCAGGCATAATATAAATTACTTATATATATATATATATATATATATATATATACACACACACACACACACACACAAAAATATTTAATTTTTCATGATATTAAAGCATAGAAATGAACCGTATGTTTAGCCATTGTGTGTTTCTTCTAATTTCTGTTTCAAAACAGATTTTCAATTTTATTTTGAGCTAATTGAATCTATTTGCAATCTTGCTCTTTCAAATAAGAGGTCTTTTAAGCTGAGTGTATATGTGTATAATATGATACCTCTTTTTTGCTTTTAATTTTGGTTCAAAATTTCTTGTGTTATACACAGACACATATGTGTGTATATATACATTTCTGAGTAAATCATTTTTACACTAATGTTTAAAAAGGCATGAATCTAACTTTTACTGACCTCTATTACAAGATTTTGTCTTTCCATCTCTCTAGTACCATTATTTATAATTAGTGTGTGTGTGTGTGGGTTGGTGTTGGATGTGTGTGTGTGTATATGGGTATATATAAAACCAAGCACTGTATCTGAAATAAAACTGATCAATTTTTGTATCTGATGTAAAATTTATAATGAACTTATGCAAAGATTGTATATATTTGCATCCAATTATCAACTTTATATATATATATATATATATATATATATATATATATATATATATATATACACACACACCTCTATAAAAAAATAGGATTATATAAATGAGACATTTAAAAATGGATGAAAGAAATCAATACTAATATATCAGCAAGCAAATCTATATCTACTCTAAGTTATAGTTATTCAGTAGCTGATATATTTTCTAAGACAAGTGACATATGGAAAATAAATTACTTATTAACAGTAACACAAACACTTTGTAAATATTTTTTGAAGACATTTCAAGGTTTCTCTATAGAAGAATAAATTGGCCACCCACTTCGTCATCATAACATTCTATTGACAAAATCTTGTGATGGAATAGAATTGAAATAGAGAAAGTTGCCTTCTAGAAACTAAGCACAATATTGCCCAACTGTTATGTAATATCAATCCTCTTCTATGCAGTGAATATGGGACAATCTCCTCACAGATGAAGAGGCAATAGATATATGCTTCTACAGAAGAATGCTGAGAATAACCTGGATGGAACATGTGAGCAATAAGGAAATTTTAAGGAAAATAGAAACAAAAAGAACACTTTTCCTAAGGATCAGAAAGAGCTGAAAAATCTTGAACATAATGAGGAAAAGGAGTCTGGAGAATTTAATACTCACAGGAAATATAGAAGGCAGCAACATAAATATCAAGCATGTGTAAATGGATGGCAGAATATGAACAAGGAGGTATATGAAGAAGTCAAACATTGCTTCATTCTCCAAGAGATAGGAATTTGTTGAAAGCCATGTCTTGAAGTGATATATACGGTCATAACTAGTATTTAAACTAATTCCAATTTTGTCTATATTTCTGAGATGAGGTATTGTAAGTATTTACATTGTTTGGGCTGTTGTCCTCATCTTTGTTGCCATATTCATGATGTTTTGGCTGTTGTGTGCTTCGGCCTTCTTCAGGTGATTGGAATTTCGAACTGAACACTTCATTTCATCCAAGAGTAGATTCTTCTAGTTCCACGTGCCAGACCTCTTCCAGGTGTCTCAGTTATCTCCCTTTAATTCAACTCTCCAAGTTTTTGTTCACCACTCCAGTAGCCAAGTATTGAATTCACAACTCTTTGGGTCAAGTCACTGAATTCAGCCAACACTGGGCCATGTGGCATGTCATGTGGAACTAGGACAATCTACCCAGGTGGCCAAAATAAAGGGTTCAGTTTGAAATTCCAATCATCTGAAGAAGGCCAGAGCGTACAACAGCCAAAACATTGTGAATATGGTAATAAAGATGAGGACAACAGTCTGAACAATGTAAATAATTCCAGTTTTGTTTATAAAATTTCCAACCATCACACCACCCAGCACTTCCTTGTTTAGAAAAGTCATTTGAAATTTGTTTGAAGGCAGAGGATACATTAAATGAATAATTGACAGTAGGAAGGATGCAGTCAGAGAATTTGGTAATATATGATAGTAATGGCAGAAACTGGAGAGAAAGAGAGAGAGGAAAAGTAAAGATGAGGTCACAGTACTAGCAGATAACTGTGCCAAGACTTGCAGAATGATGTGCTAAGTTTAACAAGCCTTAGATTGAAAATAGTTCAACATGTAAGTGATTGTGGGTAGAATCAGTGCTTCACAACTGTTTGTAATAGAAGCACTAGACAGAGAGCTTACATCCTGTAAAGCAGATGATTACAGGAAAATGCATAAAATAAGGATACAGCTTATTTTACAATTCACTTTCTTACCCCCAACTTCACTATTTTTTTTTTTTTTTTTTTTTAAGACAAGTGAAGCAATTTTGTATTACATAAAAATGATGTAGATCTTGTGATCAATCCATCAGTCAGTCTGAATTAATGAATGTGCAGTTAGTATAACATAACAGCATAGAAAGGGACAAGTCACATTCAAATTCCAGCCTTTCACACTGAAGCTCTTGGGAAAGGCATGAATCCATCTCTTCTTCCCCAACTATGGGTTAAATAGAGTAGATCTGGTTCTAAAGACTTATATGGGTGCGTGGCTAGAATGTTCGCTCTCTGACCATGAGACCTGGTTTCAAATCTCACCACAGCTGATTTGTCAGGAAGGAGACTTCCTGATGTTATCAGTCTGGTGGGGGAAATCCCAGTATGCAGCACCTTTGGAAAGTGTCTGAAAACCAAACCATGACTTGACCCAAGCCTTGTGACTAAAATTGGGCAGACAGAACACTTGGGGGTCGTCGATAGCTGTGCTAACATGAAGTCACAAGTCATCATGACCAAGGGTTTGAGTGTGCTGGCTTGTTCAGATTGTTGATCACACTAGGTAACACGCTCACTCCCAGAAACTGTAACTAAGGTCTGCTTAGCATAGTTGTAGTACAAGCCACAGGTGGGCTCTGTGGGTGTTGAACAAACACAAATGTGTCTGAGTGTCTGCAATAGAGATTGGCTAGCTGCCCTAGTGAATGGGTATCCTCGAATACGATTGGCCAGCTATTATTATTATTATATTATAGAATTGGATGGCAACCAATCTAAAAGAAATAAAACTTATACATGGTAATTCACAGGTAATAGAGAAAATAATTCTGTGGAGAGTCATGATCAGTTATGCCCTGAAGGGAAGCGTTTAACAGAGGATTGAAAGTGTGGCACCAAGATCTGAATTCAAATCAGAAAGTTACAGCTGTAATTTCTTGGACATGTAATGAGGAAAGACGGTTTGGAAAATTTAACTCTCACAGGGCATAGAGGGTTAGAGAGAGGGGAGGAGGCAGCAGGTAACAAGCTTGTATAAATGGATGGTGTAGTGTTGGTGTGAGAGGTTTGTCAAAAGGAGAAACACTGTTCAGGGTTACAAGGAATAGGAAACTGTGGAGAGCCATTATCATCCTTGTCCTGAAGGGACACAGCACATATGAGAAGATCTACATAAATCTTAGAATTGCTAAAATAAAACTTATCTAAAAAATCTAATGGTTTCCTGTTTTATACTGAAACAGCAAAGAATGTATCCATTTTTTTCTCTTTTTACAATTAACAGAATAATGTTAAAATTCAGCTTCAATATCTAGTTAAGGCAGTGGAGAACTTGGAGAGGTGAATTAAAAGGAGATAACTGATAACTAACATCCATTAGACATGGCACGTGAAACTAGAACAGTCTACCCCAGCAAGCGAAATAAAGGGTTCAGTTTGACATTCCAACCATCTGAAGTAGGCCAGAACGTACAATGGCTGAAACGTTTTCATAAATATGGCAACAAAGATGAGGAAAATAGTTCGAACAATGTAAATAGTGTACATTTCTGCTGTTTCAAGTCTCTTCAATTGTGAAGAATTTATCTAGCATTCCCTGCCATATATGAGGATATAACAGTTCAGTACTCTTCTTTGTTTCCAATGAAAATTTCCTACTTCTTAATACTTTACTTAGCATTTTAAAGGCATCTTTCACTATTCCAATGCTCCCTCAGATTTATGTCAGTTTTGGTTTTCTGTTAAAACGCTTCCCAGATATTTAAAATTTTTGTACTAGCTTGATTTTGGTATTTCCAATTTGCATACTGGGCTAACAATCATGTATTTTATCTTCTTGCAATTAATGTTTAGTCCTTTCTTCTTATTTTCTTCCACTACCTTCTGTAAGAGTCCTTGTAGGTTCTGTTCTATATCTGCTATCAACACTGAGTCATCTGCACCTCTTATGGTACTAAGATTGTGATCACCAATAATGAATCCTGGTAGGACTTCTAATGCTTTCAGAATTGCCTATCTGTATATGTTGAATAAGTTGGGTGAGTTGGCACATCCTTGACTTACACCCCTTTCTATTTTTGTATATTTACTGAATTCATTTTCGATTTGTATGCAGGTGGTTGAACTTTGTTCTTTTTTAATACCTACTATACATTTATAAAGTATTTAATTAAAAATTGAAAGAAGCAGAGTTCCAGGTGCATTTTCAGAAACTTTACAGGAAGACATAAACATTGCTTTATATAGAAATATGAATAGAGTGCATCCGACATTTGGTGAAGCAACTTAAAACTGAAAATATAATTGTTACCAGTATCTGAAGACAACATAAACTGAAATGACATATCACCAATATATTGTGACATTGCAGTCAACGTGTTATTGGTCAAGATACATGAATATACATTACACTTGATTAAAAGCAATAGCATGAATTGAAATTTCTCTAACCAATTACATATACTTTTTATACAGAGTGTCCCAAAAGTTGCAACTGGGTTTTGATATTTAATAAATATTCAGGGAATTTATATTTTTCTCTTATTTTTTTCAGATTTAGAAAGTTAAAGGTTTGGAATTTTATTATAGATAAGTTCAAAACTCAACAACAAACAAAAATTATGCAACTTTATTTTGAAAACTAATATTCAATTGTGGTGATGCAAAGGATATACCAACATGAATTCAGTATGAGAAATCTACCCTCTGAATCAATGATTTGCAGTTTGATAGGGCATTTTCAACAGGTTCTGTATATAATTGACCGATTCATTTTCTAGTGCTTATCAACCCTTTGCAGGTTATTTAAAGCCAGAAGATAATGTTATTGGAACACCCTTTATTTTTAGATTGTAAGAATTTTTTTTTTTTGCTAAGATAATAATGATTTAGTGATACAAGTCTTACTAACTAACCCATAGCTTAAGGGAAGAAGACATGGATTTATACATTTTCCAAGGGTATTTGCACATAAGTGAATATAATGACCCCCAACTGTAATTAGAACTCTGCTCTCCGATTAACAATTCTGAATCATTATACATTACACTATCCATACATCCGAGCTTACAGCACCTGGTATTCCCAAGCAGTCAACCATCTAGGTACTGACCAGACTTGATGATAGGAACCAATATTTTAATTTGATGTGACTAAGCCTGTTCTGCATATGACTTGCCAAAATCTGGGATACCATGTTCAGCTTGCACAAAAGATGAACAGGGAATGTCCATTTGAAGACGTTCTTTGCAGCTGAATGTGTCTTTTACATCATTACATTATGAGGAGAGATTTACACCAGGGTCCCTACACAATCCAGTTGGTATAGGAAATAAAGATTATGAGCAGCGGCTTAACTTATTTCAACAAATTGAAGAGCTAACAAATGAAGATGAAAATTTTATTTATCATTTAAAACCTATAAATCCAACACCCAAAATGGTGGTCACTTACTATGCATTATTTTCCAGACTTAAATTAAATTTCTATTTAATGATATTCATTATTACATAAAAATAAATTAATAATATTGCCTACTTAAGGAATAATATCACTTTTAAACCCCGTTGCGACTTTTGGGAGACCCTGTATAATATTTTGCCTAAACCTAGTATTTACATCTTAACTTATCCATCAATTAATCTCTTTTACTTCTACATGTATGAATGGGAAGTGTGTTCTGCTTACAGAAGATATTTATTTAGGGAAGTTAATTTTTTTTTTTGTAGAGATGTCATTAAAACAACAGACAAAAGTACCTTTTAAATTTTTTTTAAATATAAATCATTTAAGTACTTTAAAATGGAGGAAAATGCTGAGATAGTTAGAAAATGTTAAAAATGACCTCAGGTTCAAACACTCAACAAAGTAAACACTTTATAACCATTTTGAAAAGAAATACTTGGTGCGGTTGAAAAGTTCTCAGCTTAACCTACTTCTCAAAAATCAGTATTCTGTTGTTTGGTCATTAAAATTCTGATTTTGTAAGTGTGTCAAGCTGAGAATTTTTCCCTATCCACTCTTACATTATCTCTTTACATTATATATATATTTGGCTCCCTAATGAGCCAAATGATAACACACACCCACAGTAATATACACGCTTACACATATACTCACTCACTCCCTAAGAACCAAATAACACACACACACACTTAACAGAGACACATCCCCTCTCCAGGAACCAATAAAACTGTCAAACTGACCAGGGGAATTCAGAGCAGCATGGATCCATCCAGCTCTTATCTCAAATAACAACTTAAAAGAGACTGTTTGACCAACACAAGGAATGTTAAAAAGCTAAAAACAAAAAAAACAAATGAAAACTACAGACAAAAGTTCATTTTCTCCATCAAGACATTCATTTCTGTAGTTCACTGCTACTAGCAAGCAGAAATTTTTTTTCTCCTAATGATGGCCATGTTGGCCGAAACTAGTCAAGGAATCTGAATATAATAATAATAATAATAAAAACGAAAGAATATTAATCTACAATCCAGTGTGTCTGAAGATTTTAATTTTTTATTGTTCAAAATATATATATATATATATATATATATATATATATATATATATATATATATATATATATAAATAAACTAACAAATTGGTTTCTTCTTTCAAGAAATTGTTGAGCATCCGAGATACTCAGGCACTCTTGTAAGCTAATTTTATGTTACTTTTTGGGTCAGGTCAGACTTAGGTCTGCTACTGGTAAAATATAACCCAGTACAAACTTCTGCATGAATGGGTAGGCACCCCTACTAGCATTTCTACTGATGAAATGGGTGGCATGCCACACCACAGAATGAAAAATAAAACCTACCAAAGGGTAGATGAGCTACTTATAAGAGCCAGTGGCCAACATTGTGTGTGTGTGTGTGTGTGTGTGTGTGTGTGTGTGTGTGTGTGTGTGTGTGTGTGTGTGTGTGTGTGTGTGTGTAAGGCTAGGATGGGGTTTCAAGCCTTGAATGGCAACATTCCTAGAAGTGGCATCTCGAAAAAAAAAAAAAACTGAACCTAGACTACGGTGAGTGTCCAATTTGGGCATCATGAAGAGCATCTGGCCTCATAAAACCTTGCCTCAAATCATTATGACAAATCTACTGGCAGGCAGGACCCACCTTGCTTTTTGCAAGATCAATCCCAGTCCTGCCTCACAAAAAAAAAAAAAAAAAAAAAATACAGCCATGTACATAAAGCTTAATTATTAGTTCAGAAGAAAAGTTCATACAACTGAAACTAATGACATACATACATTTTCTGAAAGATAACATTTCAAGACATCTTTTTATACAATTCATGTGTAGATTGTGGATTTCAAAAGTTTTTATGTTAAAAGTGAAAAATGGAGAAAAATAAAATAAAGAGACAGATAACAATAAAAGTGCAATCATACCTGGAGTAAATCACTATCCTTTTCAGGCTGGATGAAACTGACATAGGAAATGTTAAAGATGGTCATCACAACCACCATCCCCAACAACACCAGGAACACAACCAAGCGTCGCCATGGTGTTCTCATGTAAAGCCGCCATACTTGTAATGCCATTGCCATATGTCTGGAACTAAGGAAAAATACAAAAAAAAAAAAAAGGTAAAAAATATAGAAAGGTGACATCATTAGTAGGATATCAAAGCCAAGTAAAATAATGAAGTCTATCTGGTTTTGTGATTATACCTGGATTAAATTAATCAAAACTTTTCTCCATTGTAAGTGAATATTCTTAATAATGACCACTTTATTTTTTGTCACATCTCTAAATGCATAAAAAATAAAATAATACAAATACAGGTGTCACGAAAGGTAAGACTTATGCAATTTAATTAATGCTAAACAAAAGCTAGCAGAGACAAACTCGTAAAAATTTATAGTGCAGTTAGAAAATTTGGTTTATTACTTTTTAAATAAATATGTGTCAAAAGATTTTCAAAATAATGTTATATCAATCGGATTTATTTAAAAATGACATGGAGCAAATTTTTTTTGCACTTCTGGGTTCATGCTTTCCAGCAAACTTTAATCTGCAAAAATTTAAATGCAATGTCCTCCTGATTACTCTTTTTGTTTTTGCTCATTTTTAATGTTTCTGAATTCTTCCACACCCACTAAACTCTTGTGCTTTAGCAGCTTTACTACCTTGCATGGGGTAAACTCGATTTAATATATATATATATATATATATATATAGATAGATAGATAGATATTTATTTATTTGTGTATTCAGGCAGCAATCATTCTTTCATGCACACAATATCTTGACAGTGTTTTGAAAATGAAAACATTATATAAATGCATACATATAACAAACTATTTCCTGTTTACAGTTAATATATATTCAACCTTGAAAATGGCTAAGTGTATAGCCAAAAGAGCTCAGATAAAAATAACAATCAGACAGTTTTTATATAATTTATCATCAGAAAAGAAAAAAAATTATTAGATCACGAAAAATTTATATAAAAAACTAAATCAAAGTACCTTGTCTGTCATATTCAATGAAATGTGCATATTATATATATATATATATATATATAATTATTTATTTAAAAATATGATTCCAACATGCTACATAAGAGGTCTCATGTTTCAAAACAAGAGCCGAAAACTTCAATATAATTATCTGAATTAAATTGAGTTAAAGTAAGCAATTCAAATAATTATATTGAAGATTTCGGCTCTTGTTTTGAAATGAGACTTCTTATGTAGCGTGTTGGAATCATATTTTTAAATAAATAATTATATTTAGGCTCTACGTTTGTATCGAGCACTATTTTTTTAAAATAACAAAAATACTAAAAAACTTTGGATTATTTACCTAACCAGTTCTTTACTATTTTCTATATATTTTCACACACACTCATATATATATATATATATATATATATATATATAGTTGGATGTCAGTTTGTGACCCTGGGTTTCATGCTATTTGCAATTGTCAAACAAACTGATTAATTTTTAAATTGTGGATTTATATATGGTTGCGTATATTGGTGTTTTTATGATAGTAGGGGGATGATAAAATAAAGAACAAATAGGAAATGTATATCAATGTAACATGTTTCCCCTCTTATCAAACCTTCATCAGAGATTGAGAAAAAACAGTTTTCTTTCAATCTCTACTTTATTTATAAGTACAAAAAATATATTTTCCAAAAACAGCATCGATGCAATGTCAGAATATTGTTTGTGATTATATACATTGGAAAAAGTTTCTGTGTGATATATTTCATCCTTTAAGACTTCAGACAAAATTGATGTTTACATTGATGCGAGTACATGTGCACAAGGGGGTGGGGGTCACTGAGAATTTTACATCTTTTTTTTTTATATATATGTTTTGGATATATAATCTAGCTGATTTCATTTAGATTTTTTTTCTTTGTTTCCATTTCATTTGTTATCGAATATGCCACATTATGATAACAGAAGATTTAAGAATGGTGAAACATTCTAAGAACCTGGATGCAAATTTACTGAGGATGATCTTGGGATTAAAGCACTTTGTAAATATTTTTTTTCTCAGTAAATTGTTTTCTCTTTTAAATAATAAAAAAATCTTTAAACATTTTTCCCTATAAAATTGTTCTTGATATATAAAAAATATTATATCATTTTCCCATATATAAAATGAAAGTAAAACATTTGCAATTTTTACAGTTATGACTTAAACGTATCAATTTTATTTGAATACATCTCTTGGAATGGGTGAGCATTTATTTATTTTTCCATGAGGAATGACAGCACTTATGGCATGAAGATTACTTTTGGTGAATATCTATTAGCTGGTGTATAAGTTTCTTTAAATTATACATATATATATACACACACACACAATATTAATTAAAGACAACTGACAAGGTACTGCAATCAAACTTTTTAAAAAAAATTTTCTTGTGTTCATACAAGTCTTTTCTTTTGTGGATGAACACAAGAAAAATTAATTAAAAAGCTTAATTGCAGTATCTTATCAGTTGTCTTTAACAAAACTTATATAAGAGAGGGATTGTTACCTAAATATGTGATGATCCAGAGTCCTTTAAAAGGGTTCTGGTGAAAGGAATTATTATAATGGAACCTTAAAGTGGTCTGTTTTTCTTTAAAATATTAGCTCTGGATTTACATTGAGCTCTAAGGATTTCATTCGCCTTGGGACTACCCATACGGATTACCAAGTTTTTCATAACATATATATATATATATATATATATATATATATATATATATATATATATATATATAACAATGTTTAATAATTAAAGGAAAATTTGTATTAGGTTGGTGCAAAAATAATGTCGGTTTTTGACGTTAAAAATACGTCAAAAACCAACATTATTTTTGCACCAACCTAATAATTTTTATTATTTATTCATAATTAAAAGGTAAATTTATAAATTTTATATAATTTCAATCAGAATAAAAATTTTTTGATCAATTGATTTGATTTTATTACAGTTTATCAACACTTTGTAACTTATTTAAAGCTGAAACATATTTTGGAATGTAAGAATTTTTTTTTGTGAGTGAATATTGTATAAACAATTTTTTTGACAATAACAATGATTTTTCCAGATACAAGTTTTACTATTTAGCCCATAGCTGGGGGGAGGAGATGGATTCATATCTATCCAAAGTGCATTTGCACATAAGTGAATGTAACAAACCTGACTGGAATTTGAACTTGACTCTGATTTCTCATTCTGAGTGACTATCCATTACACCAACTACACATCCACATAAAATTAATGAGCAGTTGATTAAATTTTAGAAACGTGATAATGTAATAAGGCAAATATTTAAGCTGATTTTTAACATTTCTTTGTTAACTGAAAAAGAAAAAAATCAGAATACATTCTTTGCTATCTTTCAGTATAAATCAGAAGACAATTAAATTTTTGTGATAAGTTTTACTTTTGCAAGAATTTCTTTTGATGATGAGAGAATTATAAAAAGGTCAAAGCATTATACTTTCCATTTTATAATCACAAAAGACATGAATAGCTCCAGAAAAATCACAAAAAAAGAACCAAACCTTATTGGTAATTAAATATTTGCCTTAGGCTTTGCATCAAGTGTAATTATTGTAGCCATACAATAAATATATAGTTTCTAGTTACCAAAGTCTAGGGTTTTATTTTGCTTAAGTTCATAAAGTGGTTTCTACAACTTAATGATAGAACATGATTGCAATAAACCAAAGTTCATGGTCTAATTACTCCAAAGAGTTGACACACTGTAATATCCTCCAAACTTTTCTTCAACAAGCAGAACTACTCTACATAGCATGGATAAAGATATTTTTGTAGGTACAAAATTTAATCACAGAAATAAAAGTGTGAAGTTTAATATTACCAGACATATTAAAAATGGGCGAAGCAACCAGTTTTGCTCCTGCTCTTCAGGCTTCCACAGGAGATTTGATTTAAATTAAAAACACAGAAAATGTACAATGAAAAGGAAATGTGGAGGAGAAAAAAAAAAAAAAAATGAACACAACGAGCTAGAGACAAATAACAGTGAGTTCCAACAAATATTCCCGCCGTTTACACAAGGAAGGCTTGTGGGACCCAATGTAAAGTGCCTCCAGCACCTTGAGGTGAAATAAAGAGGGTAACCGCGACAACACAGTGAACCGGTCGACACTAAAGTTAGCTGCACATACTCCGCTATTTAAGAGGTGCTTGCATATGGCAGAACCATAGGTATTTGGGACAAGTCCATTCAACAGCAAGGTGTGATTCCTGATCTTGGTAGGAACGTGTTGTTTAATTCTCATGTCTAGGCGTTGAGTTGTCCTCCCTATGTAGTCAGCACCGCAACTACAAATGTATTTATAAATAATAGAATTAATTTCATGGGGAGGGAGACCGTCCTTACACGCAGAATGAAGCATAGGCTGAGTTTGCAAAACTATACGAACCTCAGCAGAGAAAATAATGACGATGAACATTGGATGAAATCTGTCTAACTATACTTTCACACTTGGTTCCAATCCAGGGCAATCTAAGATAAACTGGGCACTTTTTAACAGTACAGAGTTGACACTTCTGAACTCCTCAATTTTGTTACGGATGACCAAATCAACAGTATCAGGAGGATAGGATAACCTAAACTGCATAGGGTTTCCTTAACAAAACCGATTTCATCGTCCAAGAAGGACTCTGAACAAATCTTTAATACCCTATGAAGGAGGGTTCTGATAATGTTTATCTTACGTTTTGAAGGACAAAAGGAATCCCAATGCGTATACAACCCTGCAAAAGTTGGTTTCCTATAAACCGAGGTAAGAAAACTTGTTGGTGTTCGATGTACTATTAGGTTGGTGCAAAAATAATGTCATTTTTTGACGTTAAAAAATATGTCAAAAAACGACATTATTTTTGCACCAACCTAATACTACATCCAAGAAGGCCAATTGAAAATTGGATTCCTTCTCGACAGTGAACCTCAGTGCTGGATGGATACCATTTAGAAAAGAAAGAAACTGATCAGCCTCAACTTCGTTGTTGAATAAACAAAGTATCATCAACATACCGACAATACAGTTGCGGACAAAGTGCATTCATCTGTATTCTTTCTTCATGAAAGCTAACAAATATATTAGCAAGTGCTGGACCCAAAGGGGAACCCATAGCAACCCCGTCAATCTGTCGAAACATGGTGTTATTAAAACTAAATTCAACAGAAGACGTGGCAAATTTCATCAACTCCAAAAATACTGACTCAGGAATACTCGGTGGAGACAAAGAACTGTGATAAAGCAAATCACAGCAAATATTAATAGTTTTCATAAGAGGGACACAAGTGTATAGAGGACAGACATTGAAGGAACACATGAACTTGTTCAAAGAAGACAAATTTTGAATACGGTCCACAAAGCACTGCAACACTAGTTCCAAAAGCGTTGAGAGCCATTGGGCTACCTTGTGTTGGGCTGAACCAACCTTGGTCAGCCAAAAAGCATTTTAGCACCATGTTGTATATACAAAAATTATGGAATTTATTGATAAAAAGTTAGAATTAATACTTAGTTGCTCCTCCTTGACCTTTTTTTTTTTTTTTTTTTTTTTTAGCTTTAACTCTTTCAGGCATGGATTGCACTAATTTAAAGCAGTAATTCTTTGAGCTTTCTTGAGCTAACCTTTTCCACTAATATGAAGTGAAATGATTATATTGAATCCTTTGCTAGGTCCACTGACAGGAAAGTTGGCCCACTGTATCATGCCAGACAATTTTTTTTGTTAGAACCCATCTTGCACATTTATAAATCTATCACTCGTCTATGCATTGAATACTGCTGCCATATCTGGTCTGGTGCTCCTGCTGTATATCTCAAGATTCTTGACAAAATTCAAAGAAGGGCATGTAAAGTTATGGATCCTGACCTGGCATCTCAACCTAAGATACTTTCTCACTGACATGACATAGCTTCCCTCCATCTTTTCTACAAATATTTTCAAGACAATTGTTCTAATGAGCTTCCCTCGTTGCGTCAACTGCAAGCATTTTAAGTATTCTACTAGATTGGTAACTAGGCCTCACTGTTTTACTGTTGAATCAACTAGATGTAATGATAAGTTCTATTCTAATAGTTTCTTTTCCCGTACTTCTCACCTGTGGAACTTTTCCAATTTCTTGCTTTCCTACCATCTAAAATTTTCAAAAATGCCAATCAACATGTTTCTTCCTAAAACCTGTTCTTTTGTTTGTTTTTTCTCATCAATAACGTCTTCTCATTCTCTTTCAATCCCAATAATCCCTTGTATCCTAGTGGTATTATCACCTTGCTTGGGATGATGGATTAAAAAAATTATTTATCAAAGTGGTTTCAACTTCCCTGAATGGAATTTAATGGATCTTTTTTGGTGGTTGGTGCCTTCTTACAAACAACTTTTAAAAGTTTCCACCAGAAATGTTCAATTGTTTTAGAGCCCAATTATTTCAACTGTTAAGGGTATCTGTTACAAAGCAACAAAAATTTCATGCCATCAGTCGTTGACTTCAGTCAGACCTCAAATCATGGCATGAACCATCAACAATAAAAATTTCAAATTATGGAATTTTTGATAAAAAATTAGAATTAATACTTAGTTGCTCCTCCTTGACCCTTTTTTTTTTCAGCTTCACTAATTTAAAGCAGTAATTCTTTGAGCTTTCTTGAGCTAACGTCCATTTTTTATAGTTATATTTTAACTTCATACTCTAAAATATTCATTTAAATAAATTTTGATGAAAGTGATCATAAGAATGTTACATGAAGAAAAATATTAATGTGGCTAGCATTTGAGGAAAGGGATTACAGAACCCAAAAATTTCAGCCCAATAATGTCAGATGGGAAATTTTCTAATAGCATAACTAAGGTGAACCCCCAACTGTGCATGTGTGACAAAAGAAATAAGATAAAGAAATTCAAGTTAATTTTTATAGTAAGTTAAAAAAAAAAAAAAAAAGTTTTAAATTTTAGTGATTTAGATAAAAGGAAAAAAAGAAAAATTGGCTTACTGGCAAGAAGTTAAAAATACTAAAAAAAAAAAAAAAAAAAAAAAAAATAGTTGCTGGGTTTTGGTTGTTTAGTTTATATGTCAGACCAGTGAATGGTAGTAAACAGACTGCTCTGAAGCAGATTACTTCAACAACTGCCTTAGCAAGACAACTCACTTAATATTGACGCCAACAAATGAATGTGAATACCAACATGAAAGATCTCCAATTTGTAAGGTTCTTCTACTGCATCAAATGACACAGAAATCAGAGAAGTTTCATTCATAAAAAATAGATTCTCTTAACACCAAGTTCCAGCTGAACTATGAAAAATAATCTTTAAAGATCACAAATGATTCTAATTCTGTTTTTCAAAGAATACCTTTTTGTTTTAACTTTAAATCTTGACTTTGTAATGAACAGAAAAATTAATTTAATGATAAACGAGTGGAAAAAATGCAATGTAGGACTGAAAAAAGCTGTCCAAGAGTATAAAAAAAAAAAGTCTAAAAGCATATGTATCTGCCTATATTTCTGAGATGGGGTATTGCAATTATTTACACGATTTACATTGTTCAGACTGTTGTCTTCATCTTTGTTGCCATATTCACAACGTTTTGGCCATTGTACACTCTGGCCTTCTTCAGGTGACTGGAATTTTGAACTGAACTCTTTATTTCATCCACCGAGGTAGATTGTTCTAGTTTCGCATATGCCTATTCCGGATGTCTCAGTCAAGTCACTGAATCCAACCAATTCTTTTATTTAGTGGATAAAAGCATTGGTTGGATCCAGTAACTTGAACCAAACAGTTTGGAGTTCAATACCTGGCTACAGCAGTGGTGAACAAAAACTTGAAGAGATGAGTTAAAGGGAGATAACTGAGACATCTGGAAGAGGTATGGCACGTGGAACTAGAACAATCTACCCTGATGGAGGAAATAAAGGGTTCAGTTTGACATTCCAATCACCTGAAGAAGGCTGGAGCATACAACAGCCAATACGCTGTGAATATGGCAACAAAGATGAGGACAACTGTTTGAACAATGTAAAGTGTAAATAATGGTATATATGTATGTTAACCAGACAAAGAACAGGGAAAATATATAAATAACAGTAATTCAAAGCAGCAGGACCAGTTGAGGTTGTAATAGAAATGCTCTCAGCCTTAGACGATTTTGGCATTGACAAGATCACAGAAGAAATATATGAAAGTGACAAAATACCAGAGGACCTCAGTAGATCTATCTTTGTAATATTACCTAAGAAGCCAGATGCAAATAAAGGCAAGCTCCATTGAACAATCAGCTTAATGAGTCACAAAGCTATTATCTAAATCTTGATGAGTGCAAAGCAGAGATATACTAGGAAGAGGCCAAGAACAGTATGGTTTCATCAAAGACACTGGAACAAGAAATGTGATATCAGAGAGAGCAATATAAATTTAGAAGGATGTGCACTTATGTCTTATAGATTTTTAAGAAGTATTTGACAAGGTACAGCACAAGGATGCATTTGAACTGTTAGGAGAAATAGTCCTATTTGGAAAGAATCTCAGATTAATCTTGTTGCAGGTGGATAGAAATGTCAGGGTTTGAGTTGAGAAATAACATGCTGGATGTGAGTCCATGTAAAGAAATGCAAAGAAACAACAAGAACCAATATATATGTACAAACAAATGAATATGTATTAACAATAAAGGTATACAAGTGACAAAGATAATGATGTGTATAACAAAAGAATGTGAAAACCTTTTTTGGTCCAAAGTATGTGTAGTGTGTGTGTGTGGTATGTTCATGCATTTCCCAAAGGGAAGCACATTCTCTGCAAGAGATTTACATGTTGACATGTAAGTGAATAGGGTAAGAAGAGGCTACAAAAAAATTATCGCAGAGTATTTATAGTCCAGAGAGTGTCTCCTAGGAGCAGTTTCGAAAATTAGGAGGGGTTAACCCAACAATTTTAAACTTATACTGGAAGCAAAATGCATACAAACAGAAAACAAATTGGGTAGGTGCACAAAATAGAAAGGGGGCATAAGACAAGGATGTGTCTTCTCTCCAGATCTATTCAACCTTCAAGGCTATCTGAAGGAAACTAGAGACCCTACCAGGATTTATTATCAATGGATATAATCTTAACAATATTAGACATGTATATGATACGGTATTGATGGTAGACATAAAAAGAAAGAAAACTACAGTACTTTCTTGGCAAAATAGTAAAGGAAAGCAAGAAAAAAGGACTAGCTATAAAATGTAAGAAAACAGAAAGTATGATCATCAGCAAGAGAAAAAGCCCAAGATGCGAGCAACAAATTGGAGAGGTCAACATCAAACAAGCACAGAAATCAGTGACAGATTGTGTTCAAGTATGAAACAGACCGTTGCCACTTGGTGTTGACCTTTTACCCATAAATATAGCATAACTTAAAACTATATATATTCTTACATATCCAAAACAATATTGAGGAAAAATGTATGAAAAAGTAGAAATTTTACCCTTTTCTATCCTTGAAGTTGATCTTGGATTTGGGTTAGAAAAAAACTACAGCACCTTCCTTGATGAATTTCATCTTAACATTAAGAAATTGATTAGAGAACTGGAAAGGATCAGTATATCTATATTATTTAATGAAACATGTCTGAATGTGTATATATATATATATATATATATATATATATATATATATATATATATATATATATATATATATATATATATATATATAAAATCAACATCACCCCATGCAAAGCAGTAAAGCCACTAAAACAAGGGGTTACAGGGTGTGGAAGAATTACAAACAGAAACATTAATGATAAGCAGGAAGAAGAAAGAGTAATCAGGGGAGTAGATAGCGATTGACATTGCATTTAAATTTTTGCAGATTAAAGTTGTCTGTAGTATGCCGTCCCTGTTCTCTTTTTCCTCGTCTGACATACCAAACTTACATTCTCTGTAGTATATGAGAGTATGCTCAAATCATTTCTGGTGTACTTGTTTATATATCCATCAGTCCAAGATTCTCATTGTTGCAGGTGTGAAGTCCAGCAGTTCTGCATTTGGTGGCTGGGAGTAACCCCCAGATTGACCTGGCTTCCTTTGATAAACTGGTGTGAAATTTGAGTGCAATGTCTATTCTAACATAATACCACAGTGAGTGTGATAACACTGTACAACACTTTCCTTGTCTAAAATTCCACTCCCATAGACTCTCTTCCTTCTTGAAGGGAACCACCATCATCAGTGATGTGTTGAGGTTTGGTTTGGTGATGCCCAGGACCGACACCTTGTTGGTATGCCTCTAAGACTCAAGTGTGTGTACATGTGGTGGGGGCTATAGGTCTTAGTATTGAGAAATGTGAGAAAGGAAGACATTTTAAATATGTAAAAACAGATGAAACATGAAATAAACACTTTAGTTCAAATTAAATATAAACAAAATTTTTACTTCAATCTTTGATTGGATGCGATCCCGATATGGATACTTAGGACACCCTCTGCCTCCCCCTTCTTCATGCTACTGGATAACAGCAACTTAATTTCAATTGTCTACTGAATTTTGCAAAATATCAATTTTTTAATAATATTCTGTTTTTACTCATTTTATTAATTTAATGAAAACAAACCTTTTTAGACTTGCATTCTTTTTTATTTTATTTATTTATTTTTTTTTTAATAAAATATTACAACCAGTCTTATTTGGATAACTTGCGTTCTACTAATATATTGTGAACATATGTGCATAGCACAAAACACTGATGCTACACTGATCTTAGTGTATCACTTCCTGGACCTTCTACCTAATTCTAAGCTGAAGTATTGATCCATATGTAACGTAAATGATTCTATCATTTTTGATAGATACTATGCTAGTTATTTTTTTAGTTTTTGAAACAATTGTATTTTCTAGTCTATAGAGAGAGAAATGGACACAAGAATATAGTCAAATACAGAAAGATGTACTGATATCTCAAAATAAGTACTGATATCTCAAAATATAAATTATATAAATTTCATTGAAAATCTTAAAGAATTTTATTATTTATGTACACACACAGTTATACAAAATTATATACACATTCTCCACTCAACCTTACTGCATATTCTTAGTAAATATTGGAGTCTCAGTAAAAATAATGTGTTTGATATAATATCAGAGAATGTCAAAATTATTTTAAAATTCTTTTATTTATTTTACTTAGATTTTTTAAAAAGACTTTTACTCCAAGGTTTTCAAGAAAAAGACAATGACTCAAAAGACAAAGATACAGAAGACCCAAAAGACAAAGATACAGAAGACCCAAATGCTGAAGATGGCGGCAAATAAGGCAGACAAAGAAGGCACAGACAAAGAAGGCAAATGCAAAGACAAAAAAAGACAAAGGCAAAGCACTAATATAGAATACTTGCAATGATATGTAGTGTTACATTGACCAAATTCTTTTGATCCTATACATTAAACAATTGTTTCTTTTTAAGAGATTTGCAGATTCTGTACATAGGTATTAATGAAATCGTTTTAATTAAAACAGTTTGAGATGTGTAAACATTTTTGTGGTCATTTATTTGATATTATTTTTGAAAAATTAATGTCCTAGTGTATGAGCAAAAATTGCTTTAAGTGGTTTAAGTTTAGTAAGTCGTCACTTGAAAGTGGATGGCACCATTTATTATGATGCTTTAAAATGTAGAGTAGAAGAGAACCTGATAAACAGCACTTGAAAACTTTCAGGAGAGCAAGGATCCTTTAAAGAAATTACATACAAATCATTATACAGGTTGCAGCAAAATTTGTGGGTTTAATAAAAAGCAAAATAGAATAAAGAACGAAAAATGTGTTTTTATTTTCGAAATGTACATATAATGCCATTTTGTTTCATTTTGTTTTCAGATGCTAACATGAATTAGATGGTTGAGTATTGTGCTTTCATTGTGGAAATGTTTATCAAGAACAACAAATTGCTAAAGGCACCCAATTTGATTCCATGCAATTTTTTTCTGTGAGGATACCTGAAATCAAAGGTATACACAGGTATATCGCCCTTGATCTATGGAACAATTAAAAGATGCCATTCAAGAAGAAATTGCTGCCATTTCACATGAAATGACCTGTTGGATTATGAAAAACATTTGTGAATGCCTTCAACAGTGCGTGGAAAGGAACGGCACCCATTTGACTAATTTAATTTTTAAAATGAAATAAAATTGCATTATATGTACATTTCAAAAATAAAAACACATTTTCATTCTTTACTCTATTTCACATTTATTAAACATACAAATGTGTCAGATCATTTTGGCACACCCTGTATAAGCTTAAAAATAAAATACTTTTGAAACACTCCAATATTAGCAAGCCTATATTTGATAATACCATTTGAGAATAACAAAATGTTGCAAACTTAATATAAAAATACAAATAATATAATTGGAATCTTTTGTAATATTTAGCATAGTTAATATAGATTTAACCCATTGTGTGTTTTATATATATATATATATATATATATATATATATATATATATATATATACATATATATATATATATGCACACACACTGAAAGCTCAGTGAGGCTTTTTAAAAAAAAAAACTTAAATAAATATAGAAACAAAGAATCCTTATCAGGCTGTTTAGAATTCGCCCAAAGAATTTCTCCAAACTTAAAAGAATTTTTTTTCTCAATAATGGAAACAATAGACATACAAACACTAAACTTTAAATAATAGAATAAAAAAACATTTTTTTCACTAACAAAATAAGTAACAGCTGGCCTGAAATTTCTTTCTAACTCCTTTAAATACTAAAGAAAAAAAATTTCCCAGAGAATATTAGTCAAGTTATTCATTGACATTTAACCAACCTTTGCAACAAGCTCTTTTATTTCAATAGTCACCAGATGGCTAAACTTGTTACTTGAAACATTAGATGTTTCAAAGATGAGAAAGTAGACAATGAAAATAGCACATTCTCTAACTGATAATGTACACTTCTTGACAATATAACTAAATATCCAGAATTCAGTAAACCTAATGAATCAAATGGAATAATTCTGGTATTCTACAATGTACTGAAGAATATTGCAAAAATATTGAAACTTCTACTTAGTAGTCAATAAAGTTAAAAGTTAATTGTTATTTGGTAAAAAAAAGAAAAGAAGAAAAACTTAATAAATTAAATTCAATTTGGTATCAATAAAATCAATGTTCAAACATCAGTGGTGGATGTGGATAATAATTTCTGAGTTTGAATGACAGATCAATGAATGAAAAATAAAATAAAAACCAAAGGAAGAAAGTTGTGAAAGAAAAATCATTTAATGTCCAATTTATTTGAGTAGGGAAAAATCATAGGAAATAAAATAACTTTCAATATTGATAATTTTTATTTAATTTATAATTTTTCTTCTCTACAAAACCAAATTTTTTACTATTTTTTATGACTAAGCCTAACAAATTATAATTCTTACAATTTGCAGCACAACCAAGGTTACTAACAAAAAGAAAAAAATTGTTTCAATTGGGAAATTATTGTCAAGAAGTTTTTATTCAAGTAAAATCTATAATACTTGAATTGTGTAAATGAGACTGCAGATGGTACAATACTATAAATAGGAACAATTTTAAGATAGAGAATTAAGTTTTTAACATTATAATAAATGACAATTGCAAAAGCAAAATATTTACTTACAAAATTTAATAATGAAGTATATAGAAAATGGCCTCATATTGGTAAACTGAATAAATTTCTGTATAAAAAGAAAATATTAGAATTCTACTGATCCTGCTCATGTATATTACATAAAAAAATATAAAACAGCCAATTCTTTGTCCATCACACACTGTCTACATATGCATGTGTAACGCATGTTGTGCATGGATGACTTATATGTGTTTGCACCATTTAATGTACTCACAAGAACAAACACACACAATTTGACCAAGTTTGAAAAAGATTAAAAAAGATATTGATATAATATGTCCCCTTCAAACTCAGTCTGGACAAATCCTACCCTAGACAGAACAATAAAATCAAACTTACAGACAAGAAAAAAAAAAAAAAATTTCTTAAACCCTTAAAAAAAAAAAAAACAAAAAAAAAAAACAAAAAAGAAAAAAGAAAAGAAAAAATTATATATATATATATATATATATATATATATGCAAACATATATACATTCAGAATCCAAATTAAAATGAAATGGACATCTGTTGTTTTTGTCTGGCAACAAACCCTGAATAACAAAGAAATAAGTATAAGCCAAAATGTGTTGTCTTTTGAAGTCAGATTTATTACCCTGTATTTAAACTGAATATAATTTCTAATAAATGCAGTATTTTAAATGGACAAACAATTTCAATTTAATCATCTTGGTGTCAACAAAACAACAGGTACCAAACTAATCATAAATGAAAATAAAATATATCTTAAGAACTCCATTAGCATTAGAAATGATAATCTTCAGTTTGCATTTTTGTAGATATTGAAGTTCAAGTACTTGTGTGTCATTGTCTTGGACAAAGATTCCAATCCAAAAATCTTGTCCTCCAATAAAACAGTCAACAGCAGTGCTCATTTGCGGTACAAGCACTATGCTTGAATTCAAAGTAAGCTTAATGTACTCACTAGTCATGTTAGAACTTCTTTAAATGTGTAGAACTCTCACAGTTGAGTTTATTAAGAATCTGATCAATGGAAATTAGATGCTATTGTAAAATCTTTAGCATCTCCTACACTGAACATATTACAACCATAAGACATCTCACCATCATCAGGAAGCAGAAACTAAAGTGGTATGCACACATCACCAGATCAAACAGATTTTTACAAAGATGATTCTATCAAGAACAATACCTGGATAAGAAGAGAGGCAGATAAAAAAAAGAGGTGAGAAGACAACATCAGAAAATGGACAGCTATAGGCATCAGAATATCCAAAGGGGCAAAGACAAATGGAAGGAGTTAGTTTATCATAAGTCATTTATGGTGCCACAATGACTCATCATAGGGTTACAGGAAAGGTAAATGTAATAATATACAAGTAGATTTTTTTTTAATTGTTTTATTTGTTTTTTTAAAGACTGTTCTCTAAACCTAATTATTTTAAAAGATTGGTATTAACAAGTCAGTTAAGTGCCATATATGATGTATGCTTGGGCAATCCTGTCTTTTTCAATTCATGACTGTCTAGGCAAAGGTTTTGCCATTTCTTTCTGTAGTAGACTGGTTACCGGTAGGGCACGTGGTCAAGTGATTAGAACGTTTGCATTCTGACCATGAGACTCGAGTTTGAATCTCACCATGGTCGATTTGTCAGGAAAGAGACTTCCTGATGTTAATAGACTGGAGGGATTGATCCCAGCATGCAGTATCTTGGGAAAGTGTCTGAAAATCACACCACGGTTTGACCCAAGCCTTGTGAGTGAAATTGGGTAGACAGAAACCTTGGGGGTCATTGATAGCTGTGCTAACACAAAATCACACATTATCGTGGCTGAGGGCTTGATCGTGCTGGCTTTGTTCAAATTGTTGATCACGCTAGATAACATGCTCTTTCCCAGAAACTGTAACTAAGGTCTGCTCAGCATAGTTGCAGTATAAACCACAGATAGGCTCTGTGGGTGTTGAATAAACACAAATGCACATGAGCAAGTGTCTGCAATAGGCATTGGCTAACCACCCTAGTAGACCGGTATCCTCAAATGCAAGTGGCCAGCTATACTACTATACTATACTAAACTGGTTACCAACTGATATAAAACCCTGTTTTTTTTTTTGTTTTTTTTAGCGATATTAATAAGTCCTATTAATTAACCCATAGCTAGGAGAAGAGATGGATTCTTACCTTTCCTAAGGGCATTTGTGTGTAAATGTAACAAACATGACTAGAATTTGAACTTGACTCTCCGATTTCTCATTCCAAACTAAAATCTATTACACCAAAACACATTAAGGAGACAAATACTAATAATTCAGAATGCTCCTCCTATTTATAAATGATAAAAAAACATCTTTGATCAAAATGAGAAATTAACCAAGGAAAACATAAAAACAGGTGTGAAATGATGAGCAAATATAATAGGAAAAGTTAGGTGTTTGTCAGGTAGACAGTCAGTTATGTGCCATGTGTGATACACACTTAAGCAATCATGTATCTTTCAATACATGACTGATGAGGCAGATTTTTTCCCCGCAGTAGATTGCTATTTCTTTCTGCAGTAGACCAGCTGTCATCCAAGCCTATAGAACCTGGTCTGTCCTGCTATTTTACTCATAGCTGGAGGGAGAAGAAGAGAATTCATACCTTTCCCAAGGGTATTAGCACATAAGTGAATGTAATGGATTCAACTGGAATTCAAACTCGGCTCTCATATTCCTCAATCCAAGCCACTATCCATTACTCTACTGTGCCTCCTCTTTTGTCAGTTAAGATAATTAATAAAAGTATTGCGTAAGAATTGTTCGCAGCATAGAAGCCAAACCTCTTTGATTTGTAAATATCTTAGAAATATTAGGATGATCTAAAAATTGCTTAATGTAAAAGTTTTAAAAGGAACTAGTATTTGCTGCTGTAAGTATTAAAAAAACAAAAAAAGCAATATCTGTAGGTCTGCAGAGAGCTTGTTGAACTTCTCTTCCATGAAGTGTTAAAATAAATTAGGCTCTCAACCTCCTGATTCCAGTGAGTGAGAATGAATGAAAGGAAGAAAAAAATATTTCCCAGACTATTTTAGACAAAATGTTTATGTAACCCACAGGATTCAGTAAACAAAACCATAAAAATTTTCATTTATTCTAATGATACCACATTAATACAGAGTGGGTGTTTTAATAATTAATGGGGCATCAGAATTGCTCAATATACAATAAATGGGAGGGGTCTTAATAAAGGTGAGGTTGAAAAATCATTTAAATGGTCAAAAATTTATAATTTAAGGACAGAAATGTGTTTTTTTTTGTTTTTTGTTTTTTTTTTCAAATCTACGACTGTAACACTCAACCTTGTCACCAGGACATTTTGCAATTTCTGATGAAATAGTAACATGTCAAGAAGCCTTGACACATCTTAATTAGCATATAAAAGAGTTTGCATAAATTAAATATTGACAGGCATAACTCGCATAAAAAGGTATATTTAAACTCAGGGGCAAAGTGGGGAAATAATAAATGAGGGTGGTGTTATTAAGTGGGGGGAGGATCAGAAAATTCCATCAAAAAAAAAAAAAAATAAAAAAATAAATAAATAAATAAAAAAAAAAATAAATAAATAAATAAATAAAAATAAATAAATAAATAAAAAAAAAAAAAAATAAATAAATAAATAAAAAAAAGAAAATAAATAAATAAATAAAAAAAATAAATAAATAAATAAATAAAAAAAAAAAAATAAATAAATAAATAAAAAAAAAAATAAATAAATAAATAAAAAAAAAAAAAAATAAATAAATAAAAAAAAAAAAAATATCCCCCCTCTATTAGGCACTGAGTACACATAAACACTGTGTGTGTGTGTGTGAAAATTAATGATAAAGTGTAAAATCTTTTGGTGTGATGTGTCCCGTCCTTTAGAACTTTAGACTCCAAGTGATGTTTATATTGATGTAAATGCACATGAAGGAGAGGGGGATGCTGAAATAATAAACTTTTGAATTTGAACATTTTTTTTTTAAAGATGTATTTTCATATATAGTCTAGCCAATTTTGTTTAGTTCCCTTTTGTTTAGGTTTTTACCACTTTTGTCATGAAGTATCACACATTATGATTTATAGAAGATCTGCCAAGAAAGGTGAAATGTTGCAAGAACCTGGATGCAAATTTATTTAAAGCACTTTCTATACAATTTTATCATTGTAAATTGTTTTCTCCTTTTAATTAAAGTAGTATATTTCAAAGTAAATTTTTTTTTGTGTGACGTGTTCCATCCTTTAGAACTTCAGACTAAAGTGATGTTTACATTGATATAACTGGACATGTACGTAAACATTATTTTAGTATAATGAAGCCCTGAAGAACGAAATGCTTCACATGAAAGTTTTTTTTTTTTACACATTTGTCAATAATTTTCTTAACATTCCTCAGGTATATATATATATATATATATATATATATATATATATATATATATATATATATATATATATATATATATATATATTTATACTGACATAGCAAATTCTGGCAGCAAAAGGCGTGGGAGAAAGAATGAGATATTAATGTTAATTATTTTTAGCTCTTAAGAAAATAAGCAAATATATTATTCTTTTTTCCACTGTGCTTTCAAGCAAGACAAAATATACATAACAAAAGTAGGCCAATACAGAAAGAAAGGAGGAGACATTTGACAAGAATGATATAAAACACTCACATATTTGTGATTAAGTAATAACAGTCAGATTTTAAAATGGGAAAACAATATATCAATCAAACTACAATGTGGAAAAAGTTTGAAATGAAATTCGCTAGACTATATACCCAAAACAAATACAAGTAGACGCCCTCATATCCGAACTTCTCAGTGTTGCCATTTAGATGTTGTAGAAATATGCTGCAGTCTAATAATCTTCTTTTCTTTGCAGATAAATGTTAGTAACTTGAAATTTCTCAACTTATAATGTCTCACACAGAAGAAACTTTAACTGGAAAAGAAATTCTTTCACGTTATTTCAAAAATTAGAGATTATTGGAAAACTGGACAAAGCTCCTAATTTGTTGAATTTGTAAATTAACAAACAAGGATTGCAGAATCAAAATAAAACACTAAAACTGAAAATGATCCACTGAATACCCTCACTTCGGATGACTTAAGAGAATGGATAAATGAAGACATTAATGAATTACAAAAGAATTCAATGGTAGAATCACTTCAAAATGATTTAGATTGTCAAGAAATAGAGAAAGAATCAAATTCTTCCAATAATGGTGAAAATATGAAGGATAATGAAGAAGACTGGGTCTGAGTAGAGAAAGCTATTGATGACGTCATCAAATTCATGGAGAAGAAAAAAAAAAATCTTTGTTTACAGAATGTACAAGTCTACCTAATGGACAGAAATGCCTTACTTAAAAAAAAAAAAACTAGAACAACAAAAAGTAAGCAAAATGAAAAAAGAAATAAGAAAGACAATTGAAAATAAAACTTATTGAACATTAAACATTAATTATTATTTACTTTCGTGAGACACTTAATTTTTCATATATTGCGTTAAGTTCTTGTTTTGTTAAATTATATTACACATGCCACATTATATCAAAACTTATCCACATATCTGAACTACTCTGCTGTTCAGATATGAGGACTTCTACTGTATTAATAAAAAAAATTAAATTTAAAATTCTCAGCATCCCCTCTCTTTCGTGCATATGTGTAGTCACTTGGTTTGGTTCGGTTTACAGCATATCAACCTCAATGGGTTATTCAATGCCAACAAAATTTTTTATTGCTGCTAATATTTTTTTTTTCAAAAATATATTTCTGGTAATATTTAAAAAAAAAAAAAAAAAAAAAAACTATAGCTGGTAATATCTTTTTTCAAAAAAATGTATTGCTGGTAATTTTTTTATTAAGTATTTCTGGTATTAAAAGCTATTTTTACACTTTCATAGTGTTTTGACCCCAGTTTGGGGATTAACTATTTGTCATAGCTAGGACATTAACAGGTTCTACCAACCCGGTCAGGGTAGACCTGGGAACACCAGCAATTAAGAGGTGGTTCCACACCCCTCAAAAGTTCCAGATCAGAAGTCTTGTTGTTGGACATAGTTTATCATCTTAACCAGGATGCGGATGTATTTATGTGTGGTCGCATCAACATAAACATCACTTTAGTCTGATAAAGTCCTAATGGATAAAAATTTATCACAAAAATTTTTTCTACTTTGTCACTTTTCCTTAAGATTTTAATATGCAAATTGATGGTTTCACAATAAAACTGGTATTAATAAAAATGATACAGGAAAAATAAATATACCAAATAAATCACAGCTTATAATATCCGTTTTTATTAGAAATTATATATATATATATATATATATATATATATATATATATATATATATATATGTATATGTATGTATAAAATAGTATAATTATTGATATTTATTTTTAATTTCAGATATATAACGATTGCCAGGAGTAATAATAAATATATAATCTCAAAAGAGTAGCATGATAAATGTAAAGTTATTGAATAATGGGAATATAATATTGGAAATTGTGAAAAAGTTGAACAGAGATAAGAGAACAATCAAAAAGTAAATTGAAAACATTGGCAAGATAAGAACAAGAAAAAAAACTGGCTTTAAGAATGATAAAGTACATCCATCAGTAAGGCCTCTGAACGGGAGATTGGAGGTTTTGAAGAGTGTAGAACCACCTTTTAATTACAGTTGTTTCTAGGTCCACCCTGTCCTGGGATGGTAGCATATGTTAGGGTCCCAGCTATGGCCAAATAGTGACCCCCAAACAAAAAAAAAAACCCCACTATGGATGTATGAAATACATCTTTATAGTAAAAATACCACTAATACATATTTATAGTAAAATGACCAACAAAAAATTTTATATCAAAATGACCAACAAAAAATTTTATATCAAAATGACCAACAAAAAATTTTATATCAAAATGACCAACAAAAAATTTTATATCAAAATGACCAACAAAAAATTTTATATCAAAATGACCAACAAAAAATTTTATATCAAAATGACCAACAAAACATTTTATATCAAAATGACCAACAAAACATTTTATATCAAAATGACCAACAAAACATTTTATATCAAAATGACCAACAAAACATTTTATATCAAAATGACCAACAAAACATTTTATATCAAAATGACCAACAAAACATTTTATATCAAAATGAACAACAAAACATTTTATATCAAAATGACCAACAAAAAATTTTATATCAAAATGACCAACAAAAAATTTTATATCAAAATGACCAACAAAAAATTTTATATCAAAATGACCAACAAAAAATTTTATATCAAAATGACCAACAAAAAATTTTATATCAAAATGACCAACAAAAATTTTTATATCAAAATGACCAACAAAAAATTTTATATCAAAATGACCAACAAAAAATTTTATCTGTAGTGGAAACTATAAACCATGTCCAAAATAACTAAAATTTCAGCATTAAATAACCTATAGAGGTTGATATGCCACAAAGCAAATTAAGAATATTGCAAAAATAGATGTGAGAAAAATTAGGAGGGTTAAGAAAGAAAAGTAGATTGGCCAACAAGAAAATATTTGAAGAAACTTCTGTTACCAATTTAAACAGAAAAAAAAAGTTGTAGAATATTATGAACATTGGCTGAAGACATGAAAGCAACCAAACTGCCACCTTTGAGTAAACATCACAAAAAGAGATGTCTAAGAACAAAAGGATAAGCCCAAAGTGCAAATTGGAGATACCAAAAATCAAACAAGTGCGGAAATTTAAATATCTGGAAGTGTTTTAACAGAGGATTGAAAGTGCGATACTGAAATCTGAAGGCATATTGGGATAGCCAAGGAAGCATCCCAAAAGCTAAGCAGAGTACTAAGAAATAGAAAAAATCCACTAGAAACAAAGAAAAAAGTACTGAACTGCCATGTAATATGTGTCCTCCTGTATGAAAATGAGTGCTGGACAATCTACTCAAAGATGAAGAGACTTGAAGCAACAGAAATGTGGTTTTACAGAAGCATGCTGAAGATATTATAGACCGAACATGTGAGCAACAAAGAAGTTTTGGAGAAAATAGTAACAAAAAGGAAACTTATACTTAATATCAGGAAGAGACAGTTAAGGATTCTGGGGAACATAATGAGTAGTTGGAGAGCTTGGAAAATCTGATACTCACGGGACAGTGGAAAGCAATGTATAACATACTTGGTGAGCTTGAGTAAACAGGTGATGGAACAGGTCTTAAGAGAAATAACAGAAAGACAGTTTATTAAGAGCTACAAGAGACAGGAAGTTGTGGAGAGCTATGATCGCCTACCTCCTGAGGAGACATGGCACACAAAGAAGAAGTTGGGCAAAGTACATGAAAACTAATTTCTCAGCAATATTTTTTAATACTGAATGTAAAGCTATATTAGATTGTCATGATGGCTGAGATAGAGACTGAAACCTTCATGGAAATAGTCAACCAACATGACTTAACAGTGGAAAGATGGAGTAATATTTTGAGACAGTAAAATTATAGTTACCTTCAAAGTTGATGTTAACAAGATCAATGTAGAGAATTATTTTCAAGTTATTGAACAAAGTTTTTTTTGAGTGTTACATGTCACAACCAATAACTTTAAGCTAAAGAATGTATATTTGAAAGTATTTGTATTTGTATTTGATTAGCATGTATTTTGCCTTGTTAATTTTCTTATTCTTTAATGCCTATCTGCCTTATCTGTGATGTTCAGTCTTTCTATTTCAGCACACTTTTCATTTTGCCAGCCTGCATTTGTTTCTAATTTCTTTATGCAATATCTTATATTCTATACCATACCATGGCATTGTTTGTTGTGTCATTTTCATCATGTCAAGAATTTCATCTATCATCCATTCCTTTTCTCTTTGTTTAGTTTTCTTTGGGATGGTCTCATTTGCTGATGTTAATAATGCTTCTCTTAATATGTCCCAGTCAGAATTTCTATTCTCATTTAGTTCATTGCACCTGCTTTTAATGACATCAGTATACATCACTTTGTAATTTGGGTCATTTAGGAGTCTGTCATATTGCATTTTGGTTGCTGTCTTGGTTCTCTTCACCTTCCATAATTTCACTCTAAGGTTTCATTTCACTAGAAAGTGGTCATTACCATAGTCATCATTTCGGTATGTTTCCTGGATTTTATTTGTTATGTAGTCAATTTGGTTCTTATTTAACCCATTAGTGCATGGCATCCAATTTTTTTTTTTTTTTTTTTTCAAGAGAGGTGAGGTGCCTAAAAATTAAAGTCTATCAGCTAGGAAGGTTGATTAGATGAAAAGAACTAAAAATTTTGCTCACTCCATGTCCCAAAGTTTTGAATTAAAAGTTATTCTGCTAGAATTCTTACCAACCAAGACTGAAGAGCTTAGTCTGCCCAAATATTTAATCCATAGCTGGAAGAGAAGAGATAAATTCATAGCTTTCCCAAGGTTATTTACATGAAAGTGAATGTAATGAATGTGGCTGGGATTTGAACCTGGCTTGTTGATTTCTTATCTGAAGCTGCTAGCCATTACACCACCTGTTCATCTGTCTGATATTAATATGTAGGAAATGATATTAAGAGTTTAATAAATGATAACTTTAACAGATTTTTTTTAGAAAAATTCATGTTTTCTCTACTTAAAGATTTGCAATGTCATCAATATCAATGATGCATTGTTGTTCTGTTTGGACAAGGAAGGTTTTTAAGTACAATAAGTACTGCAAAGGACATATAAGCAAAGTAAATTCAGCAGTACAAAAGTGAAGAAACATTTCAATTTACCCATTTTTTTTAATTTTTTTTTTTTTTTTTTTTTAATTTCCTGAACTTTTTTTTTGTATTTTTCAATGACTCATTACTTGAACTGAACAAGGAGAAACAAATTACTGGCCTGTAGCAAAAAGAACAATTTTCAAGTTGGCAAAACCTAAAAAGTAGAGACACCCCAACTCCCCAACTCCAGTCACCATAATTTTTTTTGGAGGCAGTGGGAGAGGAGTGGTTTAAACTGAGAATACAAGTGATCAAGAACTGTTACCTTAATGAAACAGATAATCAGTAACAGCAACTGGTAGTAATAACACATCTCTTATTCTCTCGCAAGGTATTTACTTACAAAAAAACAAGCACACTAGTCATTTGCTTTTGTTTGTTTTATTTTTCTCTCTAATAATAACTGTGTAATGTATATGAAAGATACCAATTTATGAAATAGTCACAAGAGCAAAAAAAGTAAGATAATAATGACTTCAATTTGACCATGCAAACAGATATAAGCATAACACAAAAAGTTGCTCGAGAGAATTTTCTGGTATTTTGAATATTTTCAACTGGTGCTTCAAAGGCAAAACTTCAGATTCACATGTCTCTTATGGAGACGGTCTCTTTGGAAAGATCACATACACATCTGAATATCTGTGTCATAAGCCTTTATTTATATATGTATATTTTAAGAAGCACTCCCTATTTACAACTTAACTAAACCCAACATCACCACAGTTACTCAAAGCCTGAAAATAAACTACTGTAAATTGCAGCATACAAGTCAACCTTAAGATTTTTAGCTCAAAATTCTGTGTTAGGCCGTACAGGTTGACATCCCCCCCACAAAAAAAATGATAATCTACTAGTGACCCAAATGTTAGTCCTACTGGTAAATTTATGCATAAATGATAATTTATGATAATTTGTGCCAAAACTATATAAGGTCACACCTCGTGGATACAAGGTATTATTTTATATTAATACCTGTGCTAATATGCAAAATAGGTTCACCAAAAAACCAGTCTTAATGGGATATATTTGTGGCAGCCTGCTGGAGGTACAGAGAGTGGTGTACAGTAATTGTTAGGAGTGCTGTCCCACTTGTTTACAACTCTGGTAAAAGCTTGCATTTTATACCCACTATATATGTTGACCCCTAGTTTTGGAAATATATTTTTAAGCTTGAAAACTCAACTTGTATGTAATAATTTATGGTAGCCTATTTCACTAGACAAGATGGTATTCTCAGCATGCTTCTGTAGAACCACACTTCTGTTGCCTCAAGTATCTTTATCTGTGAGGACATTGTCCAGCATTCACTGCCATATCCATTCAGAACTTTTTTTCTTTGTTTTTAATGAAATTTTCTTGTTTCTTAATACTTTATATGATAGACATAAAAAATTCTTATATCTGTATTTTCTACAAAAAACTTTTTTACCTTCTGGAAGAAAATTATCAGAAAACAGTAATCAGTCCTGCATCCACAATGAAGCTTCTGTCTGTTTTCTGACATCATTTGCACATGGCCCAAAGATATTTCCATTTCCAATCAGTTTTTTTTTTTTTTTTTTTTTTGTATTTTGGGTGTACACTTTCAAAACTTAATTTTCATTGAAAAACTATAGCAACTCAATACTATAAATATTCTCATTTAGACTATGAAAGAGAAGGTTGATGGTTTTGCCCACTTTCTGGTCATTTTGGTGGAAACAATTCTATTTTTTATTTTTTTACCTGTATCTACCACAACCATACTTTTTCTAGAAAATACCTGCATGGAGACATGTCTAGACCTACACAATGGTAAATTAATCTTACTGGCACCTTAGTCCATCATGCTTTAATGAACTTTTCTTCCTATAAGAAGTAATGGCTGTCCATCAGATGTGGTGGAAATATCTATGAAAAAGAAAGTTGTCCTTTGTTTTCAATAAGTTTGGGTCACCTAAAAACCAAGTATGTCTTAAATTGATTTAGTTTGGTAATGCCAGAATTCAGTTTTTCAACAAATTACCAAGTCAGTCACTTGCTGCTTTCCTGTAGTGAATTTGCGCCTGATGTTTAACATGAGGAAGACTTTTTCTGATAAATGAGATTTCTTTCTCCTACAAAATTTCTCTTATTTGTTTATATACCAGGGTGAATCTAATAGCAGACACACCTTGTAGAGATTGGAGTGTAGGTTTATCCAGCATGTCCTATTTGGAATTTGGATTGGCCAATCACATCAAACTGCAATGTTGACATGAAGACTTCAGATTCAGTGACTGGCCAAAAAATCTAGTCTGGGCCAACACTTTTTTTGAACAACTTTATCAAAATTCTAAGTGTTTCACAGTTGCCATTCAACTTGATGATTCTTGAATTTTATTTCTAACCATAAGCATTTTTGTAAGCAAAACAAATTTCTCTTTTCTCTAAAACTACCTGAAAGTTGGCCTACTACTTGTTAATTTTTTTTTTTTTTGTGACATAACAGATAAGGATTGCTTTTATAATGTGTTACATAGTCTTTGTAAGTAATTTTGTTTTTTATTGTTTGGACTATCCATTTTAAGATGCTCTTCACCATACTCTTTTCTTTATTGATAGTAATTTTCAACATGTCTATTTCTTCATGCTATCTTTAAGCTTAAAAAATCTTAAGCTATTTTTAAGTACAATTAATGCTGCATCATATACACTTATTATTTACAGTTATTTGGACATATACTGATGGAAACATGTGTTGAAATTCTATGTTCATTATTAAGAGTATGGATGTCACTTTGATCAGACAAATGGCCAGTTAATCATGATATGATGGGCATTGTATGATCAACATATGTATGATTAATTATATTAGTTTTTTATCTTATGATTACAAAATAACTCATAACTGAAAAGAAGTGTTAAAACAGCCTGAGTCCCAATAAAAAAAAATAAAATTAAAATATTCTATTGGAATACAGAAAAAGTTGTTTTTTTCCAACATGCAAAAAGATTTACTCATTTCCCTAAGACTGCCTGGTATTATTCAAGTTGGCCTACTGTATTTTTTTCCTCTTAACTGTTGACAGATATGGATTACTTTCAGAACACTTTACCACCAATGTTATCCTAGAGAAGGCCAATATAAGTTGGCACCAGTATCATTGCAGGAGTTGCAAGAACAGAATTGAATATGACATTGGACTGTTTTATGGACACTGGATTTGTTATAAACCTTGTATTTATTGATAATTTTATTTTATATAATTTTGATAATTTTGTTCTATCTTTTAAAGGCATCAATAATCCTTTTTGATAATGGCTGACTGAAAAGTTGGCCACTTAAGAGGATTTACATCACCTTTTATTTTAATAATTTTCACCATTCCTCCTCTTTTTCTTCGGTTATATATCAATTTCCAAACACTTTACATTGCCTCCAAGTCAGCAAATTCAGAAAATACATTATTTTTTCTTATAAAAAACCCTTACCAATGGCATGGTATGGCATCTGTCAGTTTAAAAAGACCACGGATCTGTACCTGAAGTGTTATGCCATCTTTTTTTTTTTTTTTTTTATACGAGAGAAGGGTAATTGTCCATACAGCTCATCTCCTCTTTCTATGTCACCAATGTTATCCTAGAGAAGGCCAGTATAAGTTGGCACCAGTATCATTGCAGGAGTTGCAAGAACAAAATTGAATATGTCATTGGACTGTTTTATGGGCACTGGATTTGAATTCAGGGTTGTCTTTCTCCTAGTCTGATTGCCAATCATGGTTACAGAGCCCAGAGTGCCCTACTATTTACCCATAGTTGGAGATTTTGAATTCAGAGTTTTTCTTTCTCCTACACTGGTTGCCACCTAAGGTTATAGAACCCAGTTATTTTATCCATAGTTGTGGATAGAATAGATGGATTCACACCTTTCCAAAGATATGTACCAATAATCAGCAGATATCGCTTGGCCTAGCAGTTGCAAGACAGAAATCCATCAAATATTATGTTCTGAGTTTCATCAGTCAGCCATCTTCCTTAAGTAAATATAACTCATCTTGATTTTCACCAATTCTGGGGCTTATGGTAACATCACATTGAAACACCGGGTCCTGTATGACCACAAAGTTAAGCAATGTCAAGTCTGGTCAGTACCTAGAAGAGTTACCATTTACAAATGCTAGGTGCTGTAAGCTTGGATGTGCAGGTTGTGTAATAGATAATGGTGTGGAATTGTTAATTGAAGAGTTGAGCTCCAATTCCAGTTGAGTTCATTATATTCACTTATGTGCAAATGCCCCTGGGAAAGGGTATGCTTCCACTTCCTCTCTCTTTAACTTCAGGGTTAATCATTAAGACTAAACCATTATTATCTCAAAAGAAGAAAAAAAAATTCTTATAATTTAAGAATATTTTCTGGTTTTAAATCATCTCTAAAGGGTTGATAAGCCATAGAAAATAAATCAATAATAAAAAAAAAAATGAACAATTCTGAATTCTATTCTCAAAACTTAATTTTCATCACTTCTTTCAAACCTTAGTTAAAACAGTAAATATTTTATTTTGCATAAGTCAATAATCTCAAGATATTTCTAGTCATCTTGTAAAATCCAAATTACCTAGATCAGTCTTCTTGGCCTTTCATATATATATATATATATATATATATATATATATATATATATATATGTGTGTGTGTGTGTGTGTGTGTGTGTGCAAGATTAAATAGTTTTTTCCTAGCTATCAATTAAAAATCCTACAGTTTATACACAAGTAATTTAGTCACATGATTAAAAAATAAATACATAACTAAATATTAAGACTTCACCGAAGATCAAAAGTTACTGAACCTGTAGGTCAGAGTCATACCTATAATAACTGGAGTACATGGAATCACCCCTAGACTTAAGACTGAAGGAAGTGGATATTTGAGGGGAATGGTTGAAACTGAAGTACAGAATAACAGATCAGAAAGAATACTAATGAAATTGCAGGAGATTTAAGACTTATTGTCACTTGATCTACAATAATAACCACTGGATACATGTTGCAAACAAAATATTTTTCAAAATACCTTTTCAAGTTTTCATTTTTATGGTCTTACCAACATTAACAAAAAACTCAAATTTAATTATTGAATGATGAACCATTTTAAACCATAAATTTTCAATAGTTCAGTTATTCAAAAATACAGACATTATTTTTTAACATAATAGTTACCATGTTCATTTTGCAGACTAATTCATTAACACTAAGACTTGTACTTGCATAAGACTTGCTTTTGAGCTGGGAATATATAAGCAACATTCTATCTTGACTATTACTACCCACTAACTTTACAACTACTCCTGTCATTGGCTGCATTAAAAGTTGTAGCCTCTGTCTGTCTGTTTGTTATTGAACCCCTCCTAGACATATATAAACATATTATGAAACTACATTACCCAGGGTACTTGGATAAGTATATTTCATTTTGATCAAATTTACTTATCCTATTTACTTCTGTTAACTTATCCTAAACAGAATATTCATATTAAGGGCAAAATTTATGAGTGTGTGTGGGGGGGGAGCTAAAGTTAAAGCAAATGCAAAGAAAATTTTTATGCCTCACTTCACCATTTTATACACCTTTCAAAAATTATTTTTTGTAAATTTTGTTATAATACTTCATTAAATAAAATATTCATAAATCAAACAGTTTTCTTACAGTAGTGATAATGGAGCAATAACAAGGTAGTTCACAAATATATATATATATATATATATATATATATATATATATATATATATATATATAAATTCCTTGCAGGGAAACAGCTAATATTACCATAACTATCAAACAGGACAAATTTTATAAGAATTAACTAATATTTATTTTTTTGAGAAATTCAAGCTTATTAAAATATATGTATCAACAATACTTATAGATTATAGCAATATAAAAGTGGGGTAGGTGTAACACTGAAGTTAGACCAAAATTGAGGGTGTGACACGGACCACCATTTACTCAATGGGTATGAGATAATAGATAATATTTATTGGTAACAGCTACAGAAATTCTATGGATTCAGATAACATTAATAGTGATTTTCCAAGCATAGTTTATATGTGGCACAAAGCCAAAAGAAGGAGGCACCCAGTGAGGATCAAACTCACTACTCAATCATAATTGTTCTAGCGAGACAAGCTTGCTAACCATTACACCGCCTCGAGGTGCCCCAAACAGTAATAGTAACTATTATGAATACTACTGGGTAATGAATCAACAGCTAGATGTCAATGACTAATAATAAATTATTATTGTTATTAATAATAATTTATAATAATAACAACAGCACCAGCTAAACAATCAACAGAAAGTTGTTAATGCAATTAACTTAAAGAAATCACGAAATTTATAGATTATAGAAATAAAGTTGCAAAAGGATTAATTTTGTTAAGTAAATTCTTACCTCTGAAGTAAACTGGAGCCTTATTGAAATTACTTCTTTTTGTTGTCATCAAATAAAAATTAAGAAAAAAAAAAAAGTAAATATTAAGCATATGTGCAACCAATTGGAAGACCAAGATATTCCGAGCCAGCTGGGCATGTGGTGTTCATTTTACTTAAGGTTTGCAAATATTGATCAGTTTAATTGATTTACTCATCTAATGCAAATAATAACCAAAAGGAGGTTTTTTAAAACTTATTTACACATCCGAAACATTTATCAAGTGTCTATTAATTGAACAAGTTACAGTTAAAAAATTGATTTTCTTTCTTAATTATTATTTAATATATTGACTAGTCTGCCCATGCCATTGCATTGCTCTTTTAAAATATCCAAGACATTATGTTAATTTTCATTTTCTTCTTCACGATGAATACATTCTGAATGTTAAAAGGTAAGTTATGACATTTTCTTTAGAAAGTTAAAAATACTGAAATGCCATTTCCATTCCAGCAACAGAAAAGTTCAATACATGCCAACAGATATTGGCAAGACCTTCTATGACAGAGTTGGTCTAAAGCATATTGGACCTAATGATGGTTTTTCCTGCTAGGGTTACTTAGGTTCGAATCCTGCTGGAGGGCACATCTTTTCTTTAATAAGATTCCTTGAATATTTAAGCTAGTAGACGAAAATAAATAGACTAATAAATAAATGAGTATCTACTTAAATATGGGTATCCACTAAAAATAGCGTTTAAGTGATAAATATATATATATATATATAAATAAATAAGTGTGTGTGTGTGTGTAAAATTTCAGAGAGTATATCTGTAAAAGGACAGTATGAATAAAGATGAAAGAAAAAATTATCTTAGCCAATGCATTTCATACTCTGAGGAACTTTATCAATGCAAATAAAAGAATTTTATTTTGTGACAAGTATTTTCATCCAAAAGTAAAAATGTCATCGGTTTTCCAAAGTTATTGGTATGAATATTCATCAGGCAAATTTATGGACATGAGGTGATACAGCTTAATGCTTAATCAGCAAAAGTGCGTAGAAGGTGTTTTAATTTTTTTCATCTCACATCCATGATCTTACCTGGCTTTTCCACTAATCTGATGAATATACCAAAAATGTTAAAAAAACATTTTTGCATATATATATATATATATATATATATATATATATATATATATATATATATATATATATATACATACATACACACACTGAGGATACACTGTGTAAATTGATGCCATTTCATATTTATCATTTTATGCATATGCAGTTGAGAATTTGTCTGTGAGAAAAAAAACACCATGATGCAATTCACTCCACAGAAAATTGGTAATGGCATACTGTACTGCTTGGCAATCATCCCAGAATCTCTAATACAAATATTTCAGAGTGTACAGATGTCAATCTTAGGACAGTGCAGAGAATACAGAAACAATTGGATGAATCTAATGATGATTATGAAGGTAACTTACTCTGATTATTCCCATAAGAAAATAACTCCCGAATTTGTTGGGGAGGACCTCAGATTCAACACAGAGGCCTACATCAAGTGTCTTGAGGAGGTAGTGCTGCCCTGAGTCAAGAGGGTGGTTGCTGAAAGACCCTATGTCTGGCAACAAGACTGCATTATGCCACAGTCATGGCTATCAAACAATTTCTATGACCACATCACCTCTTATATCTCCCCAGACTGCAACCACCTTGATTATTATGTGTAGTGTGCAGTTGAGCAAGAGAGCAACAAAACATCTTGTAACACCAAAGATGAACTGAAGGCAAGGATTATGGCAGCATTCACCAACTTAAACAAGAAGAGCATCCAGAAGAGTTGCAGGAGATTCCAAAGTCATCTGGAGGCTGTGGTCGAAGACAACGGTGATTTTATTGAATAACTTTACTCTTTAATATTTTAAGATATATTGTGTAATTTTGGTAAATATATCTATTAAAATGAGATGTCAGTGTTATTTTCATTTTTGCATGATGTAGATGATAATTTATCTATCACACCCTCTGTGTCTGTGTGTATATGAAGCATATCTTCATTCAAATATGTTTCATTGAATAATATAGATTTATTGTGTCTACTTATTTTTATATTGATCCTTTCCAATTGTCCAATCAATTTTTTGATTCTAAAATAACTATACATTCTCACGTGTTTTTAAAGAAAATCACTATGACAACAGAATGCCGATTTTATTACAGCTACAATAATGTGTTTGTCATTGCAATTTACCCCTGAAGATGGTCTTAGAAAAAGTTGAAAGTACTTGCATTAAAAAAAAAATACCATGGCACCTTCCTCAATGAATTTCATCTCAACATCAAGAAACTGAAGAGACAACTGGAAAGGATCAGTATAAAAATAAGTAGACACAATTTGTCAATATTATCCAATGAAATTATATATATATATATATATATATATATATATATATATATATATATATATATATATGTATGTATGTATGTATATGAGAGAGAGAGCGCAAAGCAAAAAAAGATCTTCCCACAACAAAAAAAGAAAAGTAAAAAAAAAAAAGATAAATTACATCCTATTTACAATCAAATGTGTAACAACCAAAAATAACATTTATAATAATTACAAAATAGATATGGATACATTTCATTTAATATATGGATTTTATAAATACACACACACACACACACACACACAAATAGTGTCACTGGTGGGTTTTATCTACATTTGATTTTAAATTTGAAAGTGTGTACTTCAAAAGTAAAGTTTCTTGAGAGCTAAAATACTGTTGTCATTAGAAGTGCAAGGAGAAAGAATTATTTACTTAGCTTAGTGTGGCAAATTCTCCATGTTCTAAAATGTCAAATTCCATGTTCTTCCGTGATGATAAATTTCAATTTTTTGTTTTTGCTTCAAAATCATAAAAAGATGTGAATAACAGAAACTTATGTTTAAACAGTAAAATATACAAATATATAGCCTACTTATTTTTTTTTTGTGTGTGTGCTTCAGCAATTTCTGATGATCCACAAGCATGTCCCTCTAAGTCCAATCTACAGTGTTGACAAAAACTGCAAAATAATTTAATTGCCATCATGATAAAAATCATCACAGAAAGCTGGCTCTTCAGCTCTGTATTTTGCTGAAAGTGTGCACTCACCAAGTTTGCTAGCTCTTCGTTTACTCATCATGAAAGATAATCAAAAAAGCATTTAAAAATCTAATTACTAAACAAACAAATTTTATTTTTGCTACCCTTGACGGTGCGTGCCATGCTATTCATATGCTAATCTCACATGTGGGTATTTACCCTGTGGCGACCAACGGTGACTGGTTTGACCAGGTTAATACCATGAATTAGGTTATGGCACCTGAACAGTACTGGAAAATACCTCATGTTATTTATAAAATGACATGTTGCAGCAATGTAGGTCATAGCACTTGTGCATAAGTGACTGACTTTGCTGTGTATTGCAATTTTCCGCAAAAAATATGCTTACAATATAGATTCCGTTACATGTTTATAATTTTTTTTTTTTTTTTTTTTTTTTAACACACATAGACTGACCCTCTCTTTCACACATAAATGAAAAAGATTGAATCTTACTTGTATAAGGAACAAAGACATAGGAAGAAAGATATTTCTTGTGTAAAACCAACTGAGGTATAAAAACCATACTTTTCAAGCAGTTATAATAATTCTGTATCTTTAACTAATATATAAAGCATCTTGTTAAACATTTGTTTGTATGTGTTGATGCCAATCAGTGTGAAAATGACTGTAAAAAACATCCCCCTCTCCAAATTAATAGACAAACCATACAGATGCATGCTGGGATTTCTTCCTACCCAATAAGATAGGCCAATTTTCGGTCTCGTACATCATATTTTTGTTCTTTCTGCTGTTCTCCTTTTGTTCATTAACACCATTCTTAGTGAACTTTTTTGCCTCATTACTCTTGCTTTGCCTACTTTTGTCTTGCATATATTGTTTGTTTAGTATTATTTTGGCCCCTGTTATTTTCTTTTTGTCATTGTTTAATGCAAAACTTTGTCAATTCTATTTGTTAGGCATTTCTGTTAATTACATTTAACCATGGCCAATTACTCTACAGTATGGCTGTTGAACCAGGATACTTTTGAAAGCCCAATGATACTAAATTTTCTAAGTTGCTACTTGCAACTTTCAGGGTTACTTTTAAAATAAGCTGAGCTAACTTGGGTTACTAATGAGAAGAGTGTTAATTCAAAATTTAGTAACACTTGATTTCCAAATGTCACTCAATTCACTACTTGTAGCCTAATCTGACAAACTGCTTGTGACAAAAAGCTAGGTTTGGTACAATGACACATACATTAAGCACTTAATGGGGAAAAACTCACTAGCAATGATTTATGAGGTTAAGATATTAACCATTTTACTACAGTAGATTCTCTGAATACATGGGCAGTTACATCCTTGAATAGACAGACACTGATAATTATTTTATACAAAAGTACACTAATAGAAATAAGTTTACAGATATATAGAAAATGAATTATACACATTTTGGGAAATATATCTCAGAGATCTGCCTCTAAAGTATACATTTGTTGTAATATTAATGGAAAAAAAATTAAAACTCAGGCAACAGCACATTAGTCCCATTCAATGTATTCCTCACATTTATCCTAATGCCCCTTTCATTTTTCCAAACATCCTGTGAAGTCCAATTTTGAGATCTACATTTGACACCTCACCATGTTCTTAATTGCATTTCAACAGCAATTATAGATTTGGGAAAAGTCAGAGGTGACAAAGAACCAAATCTGGACTGTGTATTCGGACAGACATGAATGAGATGCTTGCCAAAAACCCTGCACAAAATTTGAAGAATCTATTTACTTCAACATTGGGAATATGAAGGTCACACATACAGAAGATGACTTAATTTTATTTCATTGCTGAATAACCCGAGGGGACAGTGTTCATGCATACACAGTAAGCTCTTCTCTGATTGCATTGCATAGTGACTGCCAGTTCCACACCTTAAGTAATCATCAGAGCATATGTTACCTTGAGTGGGCTCTTTTTCTCATATTTTACAACTGAGAAAACATGTGAAAATTACAAGAATTTTGTTATTTTTTCAGGATAGCAGAACTGTCAAAAGGTGCTCAATAGATAACTACAGCTATAATATTCAATAAATAAAAAAATGGTCAAGTAACTTATGTTTATATATATATATATATATATATATGTGCATGTGTGATTAATAATATAAAATTATTCACTTAGCTGATTGACATTACCTTCAGCCTTCCAACTAGAGTTTTGTAGACAGAACCTCTAGCAATCGTTCCATCCACTCATCAGGGTATATATTTTAAAACACAACCTCTCTCTCTCTCTCTCTCTCTCTCTATATATATATATATATATATATATATATATATATAAACAGTTAAGTCACTTGAACTTTAAAATTACTGAATATTATAGCTCTAGTAATCTATTGTGTTTTTTTTCTTCCCAAGAAATGATGATTTTTCAGTATTTCCATCTTGGTCAGATGGGCATCCCGCCACTCAGTAAGTTTGGTTGGTGTGTGCATAGTATGTACATATCAACTACTCTCGTTGTAACATCTTGAACTTGTCAAAGGAGTATAAAATGCCCATTTACACAAATGTCAGTTACTGAATACCTGATGACTGCATGAAAACACATGAAACATTTAGTCATGGTCAGTCACTGTTTACTGTGTGTGTGTGTGTGTGTGTGAATAAAAAGAAACAAGAGGAAAAACTATACTTAGCCAACATGTTTAATCCTCATCGGCTAAGTATAGTTTTTCCTCGTCTCTTTATTCGATTTGTCTCTTCCATAGATACACTATCTGAGAATAATGTGTGTGTGTGTGTGTGTGTGAGACATACACACACTTTGCTATTTTTTCATGTGAAGTCTGGAATTTGTTTCTTACTGAAAGGCAATATTGCTCTCATGTGTTTTGCCATGGTTTTCATTGAATTTTGAAGAAAAGAAAAAAAAAAAAAGGAAAAGAAATCAAGTTAACTCCAAGCTTATTTATTACATAAATGTATACCACTTCTACATACAGATCATTTTGCAAACATACAGACATTTGTACAGGATATTTTGATGAGGACATATAAATATATGCACACATCTAGAATGCAGGTTTAGCGAACCTTTAATAGCACAAAAATAGAAACACAGAATTAAAATGGAAAAGTTTTTACTTTACGATTACAAGTATGATCTTATGCCTCACGAACTTGCATTAATGGTCATGGAGTACAAAATACCTTTTAAAGCAGATTTCTTAATCTTTATCCATATATCCAAGGTTTCTTTAAATATCAAAAACTTTGAATTATTGCAATCTTTAGCAAGCTAGAGAGGATGCCATTTGCTTCGTTATATCCAAAGGTGACTCAGCATTGTGTAAGATATGGATTGCTAGTAAAATCTGTAGGGCTTATATGTTAAAAAAATATTCATAAATTCATATACACTTACTTACATAAGTAAATGGGAAAATATTTCAATTACATTTTTAGAGTGGGTTATTTTCCATGAAAATAGACAGAAAAACAGAATGGCCTACTTGAAACGGAAATCATGATTTTGAGATGGAATTTTTTTTCTAACAGATTTGCCAACTGCCATTTTAATTTGCTACTATGTTTGCCTTTCATAATTCACTCATCCAACAGACATCAAAGGATAAAGTCTGTAATGTTTTAATACATTGCCTTTATCTACTGTCTTCTTACAGTTTACAGTATTTAGAAACCAAGGTTTACAAAGTTTGCTTGATTCAATAAAAAAAAAAAAAAAAAAAAAAAAGAAAGAAAGAAAGAGGTGATGTTTGTGTAGTGGGGCACAAAATACTGCATCTTTTTGTTTTATCCTTTCTTTTTCCTATCACATGTGGTGACAGAGGTGGAGGTTGTTTGTCAGTTCAGAAAACCAAATTTTACGAATTATACTTTTTTCAAAACTGTTATTTAATAATTTCAATAAAGTGACCAAACAATAATGTAGCATTTTGTTTCTAGATGACTTTGTGGTGCTACTTTTCTGTAGGTTTTGCCACTTTCACTTATTTTTTTATTTAGGATTGTAGACTTCTTTGCAAGGGTTGTTCCATAAGCTCATCAAGTTAGATTAAGGGCTGAAGTATGAGGTACAAAACCCTATCAAGATAGAGTAACTTCTTATCCAATGGATGTATATTCCAGCTGGTAAAATTTTTCATTTTCCTTTTATTTTCCTATTTTAATAACATTTATATATTGTTACTTTTTCTCACTAATTATTATAATGAAGCAAAAACAGAAATCTATACTGAAAACTGGGGGGCGGGGGACCCTGAATTCTATAGTGAAAACAGAAAAAAAAAAAAAGAGGAATTTCCTAAAATCTGAAACATAATTGGCAGATGAACAGATTGATTGATCTGTTCAAATTCTTTAACTATTTGTATAATAACTCACATAGGCAGAAGAAGAAGACACAGGCAGATGACAGGAGGAAGAAAAAGGGGAGTTGGAAAGCAGATGAAAGAAAAGGGGAGTTGGAAAGCAGATGAAAGAAAAGGGGAGTTGGAAAGCAGATGAAAGAAAAGGGGAGTTGGAAAGCAGATGAAAGAAAAGGGGAGTTGGAAAGCAGATGAAAGAAAAGGGGAGTTGGAAAGCAGATGAAAGAAAAGGGGAGTTGGAAAGCAGATGAAAGAAAAGGGGAGTTGGAAAGCAGATGAAAGAAAAGGGGAGTTGGAAAGCAGATGAAAGAAAAGGGGAGTTGGAAAGCAGATGAAAGAAAAGGGGAGTTGGAAAGCAGATGAAAGAAAAGGGGAGTTGGAAAGCAGATGAAAGAAAGGGGGGGGGTCAGAAAACAGATGAAAGAAAAGGGGGGGTCAGAAAACAGATGAAAGAAAAGGGGGGGTCAGAAAACAGATGAAAGAAAGGGGGGGTCAGAAAACGGGGGGGAAGAGAGTAGTCAAAACTCAAAAGAATAGAAAGTAAGAAACTATTTTTTATTCTGCACTAATTGAGGTTTTAGTTTATTCTATCTTAACTATTCATACAAAACTTGTTTTTGTATTTCACATCTGCTTTTATGTTAAAATAATTGCTTGCATTGGCAAAAGTGAAAAAAGAAAAAAAAAACTTTGTATGTAAATAAATTTATATATGTATGTACTTATCCAGCTACGATTGCTTAATATGTAAGCATTTATGTGTAAGTATCTTTTGTAGTTTTTCATAAGTCATCTGTATATAATTTCTAAAGAATTAACACAAGTCATTACATGCTTAAAATTTTTTTTCTGGTATAACTTAGAGCCTAAACATTACTGACTTTCTATAAATATTTCAATAACAGAATTATTTTGATTCATGTGCAAGTTTATAGAGTATTGCATGTATAAACTATATTGTTTACAATATATTGGAGGATTTTCCATAATATATTACTTCATGTGTTATAATATTTTTTTCTGAAAAAGTATTTAAAAATTACTACACTTTATTCTATCAACAAAACTTTGGCAACTGCAAAAGGTCAATGATGGCTTCAAACATATATCCTATAAATATTAAAGCCAATACTTATGACCCTATAGACTGGTGCTATAAAATCACAAAAAAAAGAACTGTACCTAAAAATAAAAACTCCATCACTTGAGACTTCCAGCAACGGCAGCAAAAATGGTTAGCCCATACAACTAGAAAATTAATTGGAAGTGAAATTAAAGTCCTAATCTTATGCTGATTAAAAAGAAAGATCCAAATAAAAGTTATGAATTTATAAAAGTGACAATTTCAATTTATCCGTCAGGCTAAAAAAAAAAAACAAAAAAAAAACAAAAATGAAATGCTTTTTTGAGTACAACCAGGGCCGGATTTAGATGACGAGAGGCCATAGGCTATTCCACTTGTGATGCCCCCTCCAAATCCCCCATTCTCATGAGTAGAGGAAAATGGGAGATGACGGGTGTTTCAAATTACTGAAGGCTTATTTAGAGTCTACAATGCATTATGACAGCATGTGTAAGACAGTATCAAAAATATTGCACACTTTGGCTGGAGGACCCCCTAGATTTTAAGACCCTAGGCTTCAGCCTGCTAAACCTATAGGTAAGTCAGGCACTGGATAAAACAGCTCTAAAGGTGATTTACTGATACCTACAGAATCATACTGGTCAAAAACATCTGCTGAAAGATATCTGCATACCCACAAATAAATTGCATTTGTGCTTAAAAAATATCAGACACATCTTCAGAGACACTTATGCAGTTATAATGCTTGTTAATTTCTGTCCAAATTTCTGGGATGAGGGATTAACATTAATTACATTCAGATTAATATCCTCAACCTCATTATTATCACAAAAGAGTTCAGTTTGAAATTCCCTGAAGGTTACCTTGATAAATAGACACCTGAAGAAGGCCAGAGGTCACAATGGCTGAAACACTGTGATAATAACAAAAAATGAGAATATTAGTCCAAATGTAAATAATAATACTTGTTTGTCTATATAGTACTTAGAATTATATACAAACTATTGAATTATATAGACTAAAACAAACATGCAGTAACAACAAGTACTTAGTCTATATATATGTGTAATGTGGATATAATTACAACACAAACACCGACTTCAACATGCACTTATACCCAAATGTAAAGGCATACTCATGCCAGAATAAATGCTTTAGATACTCTAAATAAGCTATTATTGATTATAGCTATTGATCTGAGCAATGGCAGCAGCAGCATCATCATCATAACATTTTAAAGAATGCTAATCCTTAGAGGAAGGAATGTCAAGATTTAGAACAAACAATATCTCTTCCAAATACTTTAAAGCAAAAGGAAATCACATGACAGTTTTCAAAATCACATCTGAGACCAAAGCAAAGATCTTTTATAGTGCAAAAGTAAAAAAACCTATTGATATATTTGGAGCCCCTTTTCTCCTTTCGTCTATTCTCGTGGTTAAAAAAAAAAGAAAAAAAATGCCAAAAGCTATTCTCATATATATATATATATATATATATATATATATATATATATATATATATATATATATATTATATATACATATATATATATATATATATAGTGCAAAAGTTTCCAATGATTAAAAAATAAAATGAATGTTTTTTTGTTTTTTTTTTATGAATTCAATCACTACTTTTCAAAAAAACTAAGGTTTCAGAACTTTTACACAAACTTTTATTGCTGAAAACCTCCTGAAGAGTGGACTGAACAATTACAAAAAAGGTTCATCTACTAAACTCTAGAGTCAAGGTGCTGAATATAACATCAATCAGCTAAGTGACAAATTTTATTTGCATTAATCATATACATATGATCTCACAAGCAGGATTTATTAAACAAATACTTAAATAATGACATATCAAATACCAAGAAAAATTCAGTAGATATTATTTTACAATGTAAATACTTGACAAATATGATTATGAGAGCAATACATTGCATATTGTAATACTAGATATTTATGTAACACATAATATTACAGGTATGGTTTATTAAACAAATACTTCAAAACATCCATCTAATTTAATGATATTTTATACATACATATATACATACACATGCAGAAAATTAAATTTTTATAGATTAAAATTGTTGAAAAAACAAATGAAAAGTGAAACTTCAACAAATTTAATAAATTTATTTATAATTTAAAAATGTTTATAAACAAAGTGGTATAACTACAAATATTGAAACAAGACCAGAAAATATTGTCAATTATTTGACAATGCAAATGTGAAATTGTTTTTCATTTGTGCCTGTATGAGTCTTGATAGTCCTTCTTTTGTGTATGTGAAATTTTAATGTGCAAGATTAGGTTTATGCTGAAAAATGTATATGTATCGGCAGTAGTAGCAGTGACAAACATGAAGAGGATACAAGATGCATAATTGTTTTGAACAATGCTGACATTAAAATGAAATGGAATAAAAGATAAGATTTGTAAAGATACCACTGAGAAAAATGAGTAATTGATAAAGCAGCAAAACATACGAAAAAATATGGCAAAAAAGTGGTTAACTCGGATTAGTTACTGAAATTTAGAGAAAAACAATTGGCTCCAAGCTGGGCCTAAAAATTAAGAAATATTTCTAACTTATTGGTTAATAATATATTTGTTAATTTTTTTTTTTTTTTTTACTCAATTCAAGAAAGGAAAAGACAAAGATTTTGCAGTCATTTGGTACTTCAATTATATTTAAAAAAAAAAAAAAAAAAAAAAAAAAAAAAAAAGATCTGTGAGCGTCAAGAAAATGTAGAAGCATCATTTTTCAAGGGTTCTCATTGGTCAGAAAAAATTAAAAAAAAAAAATAGAAATATGACAATTCAAATTTTGATGTCTCTCTTTGCACAAAAAATGACAATTTCATTTCTGTAGAAATTAATACAGGTTTTACACACACACAAACACATATACTCTACACAAGCTCTATTCATTTTAATCAAATCATATGCATGGTTAGTCTGACAGTCCAATTCTAAGAACAGAATTGTTAGGTTCCCATGATTAAATCAACAGGTGAATCAATACAAACATACGTGATATATTTAGATTGTAAGAACTCATCTAAAGTTTTGTTAAACAAACAGAACTTGACAGTTGAATTTAACAAAAATTGTCAGGCAGTTATATTTTAAAAAAATTTTTAATTTGAAAATCTTAATTACATCAAATGTTATTATAGTGGATGCTTCTTATTTGAAACAATCACCCCATTTTTATTTATTAAACATTACATCTATCAGCCTGCACATTCCATTCAAGAAATCTTAGTGAAGAAAATGTATCCTCTGGCAGTGATTGAACCTGTGTTCCTCTTTGTAAGGGAAACTACTGTTTGACCGAGAATGCTGTACGGCTACATTTTCTTCCTTAAGATTTCTCGAATGCACGGGGAAGGCCAATAGATTATACATAGATGTAATACACACTGTTTAATACATAAGGATGGGGCATTTATTTCAAATAAGAAGTATCCACTATAATAACATTTGAAGTAATAAATATATATTACACACACACACAAGTAATGGCCAGATTCTGGGAAGTCATGTTGTTAATATTTGTCTTGCAGATTATAAATTTTCTTAGTTAATTGTTTTTGTTTTAACAATTCCCTGCCCCTCCCAAAAATAAGTAAATAATAAATAGTTAGATAAAGATGTCTTTCATTGATTTTTAACTTCTTGTTTAGTAGAACACAAATAGCAAATAATCAACTGACAAATTCCAGTACTCAATATGTATGTTGCACATAGGAAAAAGAAGAAAAAAAGGTCACAAAAAGTGACTGTCAGTCATCAGAAGAGTTGGCTGTTTTTCTTTTTTCAGAATATCATACATCTGCACTTAAAATTGAACTTTAAATCTCTTATAATTAGACCCAAACTAGATTAACAATGAGTGGATTATAACTGCTATTCATTCAGATAACAATGCAGGCTTGCAAGTGAAAATAAAATTGGAAAATTAATAAATAGGAAAAAGTCAAAGCACATCAAGACAAATAAGAAATAAACATGAAACATTTTTTGTAAATTCTGATCTGCTCCTAAGTTTAAGACTTTACTAGAGGCAAAGATATTCAGATTAAGATTTTTTTTTTTTTTCACTTTTGGTATATTTGATGGATAGCAATATTAATGAATATGATTGCTTTATATATATATATATATATATATATATATATATATATATATATATATAGAGAGAGAGAGAGAGAGATCAATGTTTTGTTTTGATTGCATATGAAAGACTGAACCAAAAAAGAGCCTTTTAAATGGAGAAATAAAATGATTTGACATAACTCTTGTCAAAGGAATGTCTGACCTTTTAATAGTTGGAATATCAATTATAATTCATGAGCAAAACAAAATGGGCAATATAAGAAATGTAATAAATAGATTATACAGCATAGTTTTTAGGGGGAAAAGATCTATGCTACCTTTCTATAAGGCTTCCAGTTAATAGCAAAATAAACTGAACTAAACACTTATCACAAATGTTCTTAATTCATGAGTTTAAACATATGTAGACTTACATACAATGATGCAAACATGCTTATGAGGGGAAATCAATAAATCTGCACCTTGACATAGTTATTAGCTGAATTTGTATTTGAAATTTTCACTGTATAATGTTTGGTCTGTGTTTAATATTAACATTTAATTAAGTGAATTGAAAAGCAAATAGAACATGCACAAAAAATATTATCTATACTCAGTCAAGAAAACAAGAATTTATACTAGTATTTTTTATGTAGTGAAATAATTAAATTTTGACTATTAGAGATATCAAAGAAAGGGATCCTTTTATTATAAATGCAGAATAAAGTTTTTCTCAAAGATTTAATTTTTATTTTTTTTTTTTTTTTTAAATTGGGGCTTTTCAATAATATGAATATAGCATCAATATAGGGAACATGTCTTAATGTCCAAATACAGTAGAAGTCCTCATATCCAAACTTCTCAGTGTTGCCATTTAGATGTTGTAGAAAAATGCTACATTCAAATATTTTCTTTTTTTTTTTTTTCTCCTCGCAGATAATTGTTAGTAACTTGAAATTTCTCAACCCATAATGTCTCCTACAGAAGAAACTTCAACTTGAAGAAAAAGGAAAAGAAATTCTTTCACGTTACATCAGAAATTAGAGATTATTGAAAAACTAGACGCAGATCCTAATTCATTGAGTTTGTAAATTAACAAACAAGGATTGCAGAATCAGAATGAAACACTAAAACTTGTGCTTGAAAATGATCCACTGAATCCTCTCACTTCAGATGACTTAGAAAGAATGGATAAATGAAGACACTAATGAATTCCTAAGGAATTCAACACTTCAAAATGATTTGGATTGTCAAGAAATAGAAGAAGAATCAAATTCTTCCAATAATGGTGAAAATATGAAGGATAATGAAGAAAACTGGAACTCAGTAGAGAAAACTATTTATGACGTCATCAAATTCATGGAGAAAAAATACTTTGTTCAGTAGTACAGAAATTACAAGAGCACGTAATGTGCAGAAATGCCTTACTTTAAAAATCAAGAAAAGTGAAAAGTAAATGAAATGAGGACTTCAACTGTATAAATAAAGTAACTGACATGTACAGATTTCAAATCATTTAAAAAAAATGCACATATCAGGATCAGTATATAACAAAATGTCAGGTTCCAGGAAAAACTGCCAAAAATAAAATCTAAAACAAGATTAGAAATTTCTACATGTACTAAAAGGTATAAAAAAAAAAAAACTATTGTCCATTTCAGTGAATTCAAAAACCTTTATACACATAAGGAAAGATAAATACTAAATTTTGCAACAGGTCATAGTCAGTTCAAAAATACCAGCTCATCTACTAACCTTAAACCAAGCAACTTCCTTCCCCACAAAGAACTCCCAATAAACTCCAAAGTAACAAATACCTGCCTTGTACAGTATTTACATTATGCGGACCATTGTCCTCATCTTTGTCGCCATATTTGTCACAACGTTTCGGCCGTTGTACGTGGTTGGAATTTTGAACTGAACCCTTTATTTCGATCCCTGGGGTAGACTGTTCTAGTTCCACGTGCCATGTTTGATGGATGTCAGTTATCAGTTATCTCCTGCTAATTTTCCCTCTGAAAGTTCTCCACTGCCTTAACCAGGTATTGAACACTCTTTGGGTTTGTCACTGGATCTAACCAACGCCTTTATCCACTGTGCCATGTGTCCTTGAGGACATCTGTGTATGAATTTCTGGGTATTATAAACCTAATGTTTTCAGCAACCATTTTTACCAGTGCTCATATTGCAATTTTGCTGTTATCATTGCATGTTTTTACCAGAGCTCATATTGCAACTTTGTTATCATTGCTTTTCTCTGGCACTCCTTATTACTGGTTCCCATATTGCGTTTATTTCTATGCTTGGTCGGCTCAGGAGATTTTTGTGGCCTAGCATATGTGCTGATTCCTTAAGTTTACGAATTAAACTTAAGGAATCAGCACATACAAATATGGCGACAAAGATGAGGACAATGGTCTGCATAATGTAAATACTGTACATAATACCTCATCTCAGAAAAATAGACAAATACCTGCCTTATATAACTTCTAAGAGGATGAATAGAAAGATAAACCTCAGAGACACCAACTAGGTAACTACAATAAGCATTGCATTGGTAAAAAGAGTGGCTAAAGAAATCCAAAGTATTTGTCGATATTAAAACTAGAGTGGTTTCCAATAGTCAAACCACATTTTTTGACTTATTTATTATTTACATGAGAAGTAGACAAGAAAAGGATACATGCATATCAATCTAAGTGAAAAAGAATATGAGAAATGAACCAGCTGGCTGTTCTCAAAGCATATAAGACCATATCTAAGGGTGAAGTAGAGAATGATGTGTCTGATATGTCATAGCTGAAGGAAGACAGGATCAAACTATCTTCTCTGGAGTGAATTACAAAATGTATTGCTAGACAGTGAGAAAAATCAAAGGAAATGCTTATATTAGCCTAAACTATAAGTAAAGGCTAGTGCAGAATTCTTTTCTAAGCAGAGAAGGAATTGAAACATATCCACACATATAAAATTATGGAATCACTTGTATTACAAACATTGCTAGGAAAGGGTTGGTCTGATCAATATATTTGCTACCACACTTTTTTGTTTGACATCATTTTTTTTTTAACAGAGGTGGTACAGCTGACTTAATAGAAGATTGAATCAACAAGTTCACATTTCAGTTAAGACAGAACTGCTGATGTGTGTGCTAGCATAAAATCACAAGTCATCATGGTCAAGGGTTTGTGTATACCGGCCTTGTTATAAAAAAAAACAAAAAACAAAAAAAAAAAAAGTCGATCAGACCAGATTATGTGCTCTCTCTCCCAAAAAAATCTAACTAGAGTCTACTCAGAATAATTACAGTATAAACCAGAGGTTCATCCTGTGGGTGTTGAAGAAACAAATGTGTCTAAGCAAGCCTCTGTAGTAGGGATTACCTAGCCACCGTAGCAGACAAACATACTTAGAAATGAGCAGCTGGCTATTACTGTAGACTTATTATATCTGTTTAAAATACTCAGGTCAATTTGTTAATTATTGTTCAATGATTAAAAAGTTAATTTACCCCTGGAAATCTTTTCAAGTCAACTAATGTCCAGCAGTAATGAAATATTTTAATCAATAGGATATATTTTCAGTTCTTGTTAGCAAAAGACTAGAATTGAAAGTGGACAGGTGTTGTCTCCAGGAATTCAAAAGAATGAATTACTATGGTCTAGAACAGTGTTTCTTGATAGGTTTCCCCCATAACTCTGGGTTTCTGCAAGAGGTCACTAGCTGTTCTGCAAGATAAATAGGCTAATGCATTTTTGAGTAATTTTTACTTAATTTTATACTTATAATTTTACTATATATGTACAGCATACTGTTAGAAAATCCTTGGTTATTATAATAAAGGCTTCTTATTATATTATTTAAAATTATAATCATAGGGAATGTATTTAGTGGTGTCTATATGGCATCAGTGTGAAACTGCCTTCACAGGTTAGTGGAAAGGACCTGTACATGGGGGATTTGTGTATCATGGAGCGACTCATTTGAGTACAGGACACATACACAGTGTCCTTATACTAGGTTGGTGCAAAAATAATGTCGTTTTCTCACATATGTTACTATGTGAGAAAACGACATTATTTTTGCACCAACCTAATATTATTAGCACATGAACTCTGATGAAAATATAAAAGAAATAGATATTAATAATGGGATATAATAATTTTTATGCAGGAATTCCCTGAGACTTTAAAACTATTTCAAGGGTTCCACAAGGGTAAAAAGATTGAGAAATGGTGGTCTAGAAGTTAAGATAAATTGTTTGTATTCTTAACAAAAATAACTGAACTGGTGCCAATGAAAGAAAAAAAATTGTATTTTTCATATGCATATTTTAATCTGTCATCTTTTTCTGGAAATAACTTCCATGGTATAGCCTAACGGGAGAAATGATTAGATGCAGCCTCAGAGGAAAAAAAAACAAAAAACTTTATAGCAAATATCAAGCGACTTCACTGATATTTGATTATACCTTTTAGTACAGAGGAAGCTGTGTAGCCATACAGGTACTTAAATATCTGTTACATGTAATGAAAATATTTGAAAAGTCTATGAATATTATTAAGAAAAGAAACCAGAAACCAATTCTAGTGTTGTAGGAATGAATATATGGTCTTTCATTTGCTACATCCTTGGAATTAGATGATGAAATACGTATGAAAAGAAAAAAAAAATAATGCTGTTATTTCACTTTTATATTGTACATATTTATGAAGATCTTCAATCTGCTGTGTTCATTCAGGACGTGGCTAATCATGGTTCTCCACAATTTCCTGTCTTTTGTAGCTCTTAGTAAATTTTGTCTTTTTGCGATCTCTCTTAATCCCTGTTCTGTCAACCATTTGCACAAGCTTGTTAGGTAGGTTATGTGCTTCCTTCCTCTGTCCTTCTTGCCTTCAAAAGATCCTGTGAGTGTCAAATTTTCTAAGCACTCTGTCCTCATTATGCATTAGAAAATTCAAATCTTTCTACTTCTAAGTAGAAATGCCCTATTAGTATCCATTTTCTTTAAAACTTTGTAACTGCTCACATGTTCTATCCACGGTATTCTCAGCATCCTTCTGTAGAACAACATTTCTGTTGCTCCAAGTTTCTTCTTCATCTGTGAGGAGATTGTCATATAGGAGGAATGCTATTATATAATAGTCTAGTACTCTTTTCTTTGTTTCTAACAAGATTTTCCTGTTTCTTAATACTTTGCTTAACTTTTGGAAGGCATCTTTCAATTTCCTAATGCTCCTTTGGATTTTGGTGTTGCACTTTCCATAATTTGTTAAAATACTTCTTAGATATCTTGATTTTTGTGTCTCCAATTCATAGTTTGCATCTTGGGTGGTTCCTTTTACTAACAACCATACATTCTATCTTACAATTGATGTTTAGTCCTTTCTTCTTTCTTTTCTTTACGGCCTTCAGGAGTTCCTGTAGGTACTGCAATGAATTCGGTATACATAAGATTTAAAATGAACTTTTAAAAATGAAAAAGCTTTCCTGAAGATTTCAATTTAGCTTTAAATGAAAGCTAAAGGATTAAATATCTTGTGAGCAAAATTCTTTGGTGTATTTCAGACAGAAATTATATTGATTGGAATAGAGTTGCATTTTTTTTCAGTAAAAATCAGTCACATATGCTATTTTTAGACATATATAAACAACACTTATTTCTCCATTTTAAAAATCTTGCAAAAATAAATTATATATTTCTGAAACATTATTTGAGAAAAATTAGCAAATTTAAAGTTAAGTTAATCTGATTTGAAATAAATATTACTTGTATAAAATGTTGTATAAAATTATTTCCTCACCATGTGGTCTTGTTTTTCTGACATGTCGATCGATTTATTGACTGCCAAACATGATCATAATTATCTATGGTGTAGCAGACAATAATTTTCATTTAAAAATTGTCTGGGTCTTCAGATTGCAATAAGCTTTAAAATATATGATAATTAAATATAGTTTTACTTAATAACAAACAGTATTCCCTAAAAATTATCTCATCAAAATTGAAAACTATAAATTATTCAATTTTAAATTGTAAAAAATGAAAACAAATCTTGCAAAAAATTCATTTTTCATTGAAAATATATTTCTTTAGACAATATTGTCTTTAATATATTCATAAAAGCAAATAAAAGCTATTCTAATTAAATAATGTCTTAGTTTATTGCATTTTTGAAAAAAAAAAAAAAAAAAAAATTAGCGATTTAAATTCTTAAAATTCTGCTTTTAACTAATATAGTCACTACAAATTATCTCCAATTTCTGAAGCTTTCATAAAATTAACTAAGCAGGAGAAAAACCAGTAAAAAAAATATTTTTACCAAGATTTTCTAATGAAAAAATTTCAAAAATAATTTCATTCGTTTGTGCATAAGTCTTAAAAATTTTATTAAAATCTGACATTTGATTTCTGCAAGATTTTTTAAATTACTGTGTCTGTCACAGCAAAAAAGAGGAAAAAATTTGCTATGCTGAAAGTATAACTGCTGACGCAAAAAAAAAATTTTTTTAATAAAGATTTTGAATGTTTTGAAAGGAGTAAAAATTTTAAAAAATAAAATAAAAAATACTTTGCTCCTTCCTCTTCATAATAACAATAAATTTGATGATAAAACTGTTTTTATTATATTTGGAGAACGTTTACATCACGGTATGCTGATTTTTTAGCATTTTCGTGGAGGTAACTATAAGTTTCCTTTCTATGTCATCAACACTGTGTCATCTGCATATCTTAAGATTGTGTCAACCAATAATGAATACTTTTTGGATTTCCTCACAAAGTTTGCTGACAAAACACATCCTTGTTTTATGCCTCTATTTTCAATTATATTTTAATGAGGTAAAATATAATTGAAAATAGAGATACAAGACAAAGATGTCTCCTGTCAACAAATTTTGTGAAGCAATCCTGAGAGAATTAGAAATTAGATATGGAAAAAGTAAAAAACAAAATAAGTAAAAAAAAAATAAGTAAAAAAAAAAAAAAAAAAAATATATATATTTTTCCCTTTTTGATATTTTGAGGTTCCTAATTTTGAAAATTATATAGCACTTATTAAATTAAGTAAAAACAAAAGCTAAATGAAAATTTATTAGGATTTTCTATTGCACAGATATAATTATATCTGGCACATGAACAGAAGACTTCAATCTGTTCTATTTGAATATTAAATTTCATTCCAACTTTATGCACCGAGAACATGGAAAGAGTCTAGTGATAGACTAGAATGTTATTTTAATCAAAGCTTATTCTTAGATATGTTAAAATGGATCTTAAGCAACCTGTGTAGGAACTAATCGTTAACTAAGCTTCTAGAATTAGGAGATTTAAGAAAGATTGGATTACCGAAGATAAAATAAAAAATTTGTGTGCGCGTACATGTGTGTGTGTGTGTGTGCAGACTCGATTTTCAACAAGAAATTATGATTTCCATTGATGTTTTTTATAATAAACTCCAGTGTTAAACATTAAAAATAGTTGGCTCTTAACATAGTCACTATTACCTTGGATATTTAATCTCTAATATAATATGATCTATATTTTTATTACATTTACCATTAGAAATTGTTATATGATAGCACTTGCATATTATTTTGGGAATATTTTTTTATTATTATTATTATTATTATTTAATCAATTCAATCCAAGCAAGGTGATAATGTCACCAAAACTGAGGGGCTACTGGGAGTGAGAGACAATGAAAAGACTTTAGAAGAGAGTGGAAAAACCAATCCTAAACAGGGAACAAGGGACAAACCTCTGCTCCTGTTTACCATCCTAGGTATGACAATAAACTACATCCATGTCCTGGGTAAGGCGATAAACTATGTCCAACAGCAAGGCCTCTGATCAGGAGGCTTTGAGGAGTGTGGAACCACCTCTTAATTGCTAGTGTTCCCAGGTCCACCTTAACCCAGGGTGGTATCACCCATTAGGGTCCCAGCTATGGACAAATAGTTAAAAAAAAAAAAAAACATTACCAGAAATAGATTTTTGAAAAAAAAAAAAAAAACATTACCAGAAATAGATTTTTGAAAAAAAAAAAAAAAAAACATTACCAGAAATAGATTTTTGAAAAAACATTACCAACAATGAAAATTGTCGGTATTAAATAACCCATTGAGGCTGATATGCCGTAAAACAAAATAAACCAAACTACTTCTGTTTAAAAGACCAAGGAAGAGTGTAAGGTGGATGATAGGTGCACCTATTATTAAGAAAAAAATTATTAAATAAAATTACGTAAGAAGTATAGAACAGGGAACAAGGGATAAACAACTACTCCTGTTCAAAAGACCAGGGAGGAGTATAAACCAGATTATGAGCAAACTTACTACTCCCATTGAGAAGAAAAAATAATTGGTAGATAATTTAAAATATCACTGTTACTATTTACATTTAGACTAATGTCCTCATCTTAGGTTTTATTATTGCAACATTTTAGCTGAAACTCACAGGACAGGCTTAGTGGATTAAAGCATTTATTGCACAGTAATTCTGATTTCAATCCCCGAGCTGGGTAGTACTGATGCAGACTCTATGGAAACAATAATTGAGCCCTAAACATAGACAGCAAAGCAAGAACAATCTACCCACATAGATTAAATAAAAGGTTTAACTCAAAATTCCCTGATAACAACAACAAAGATGAAGATATTAGTCCAAATATAAATAATGAGAGCATATCACAGAAATTTACAGCTAGAGACAGACTTGTACCTGAGGCAATATATAACATGCCACAAGATATGAATGTTTGCCATAAAAATCAAGCATCTTTACATTCAAATATAGTCTTGAAGTCTATATACTCTTAGGTGCCGAGTACAAGGGAGATGTCTTAATAGTTGAGCAGGGCAGTTTTTTTGTTTTTTTTTAATTTGTAAACTTGAACCATAATAATTATTGTTTCCTGCTTGAGCTCTGGGGAAAAGTACGAAATTAATAAACATTGGTGATATTAATAAGTAAAATTTACTTAAAAAAGAAAAGAAAAGAAAAGAAAAAAAAAGAAAAAGTCCCCTACTTTCTGTTAGCCCCTAAAAGTAGTAATTAGTAATGAAACAGAATGCATGAACTTTCCAGACAATGCATTTTCTACTAGTATATATGGAAGCCTAAAAATGTGCAAGTTGCCCAGCTGTCTGTATTTGACAAGCAGCTTAAAAATCACTTTTGAACAACTTTGAGTTCACTGTAAAACAAATCTATAAAATGCACCTCAAAAATCAATTTATTTTCTTTTTTTGTTTTTTCACAAAATGCTTCTAGAAGTTTTTATTGTAGTTAGTCACATGCATTAGTGAAATGGTTCTTAACTGTTCCGCCTACCCTCGTCTACACCTATTTTCAATGTAACAGACAGTTCCCCTACTCTAATGTATTTGATGGCATATAATACCTACCCTGCATGGCATTTAATATTCAGTTAGTGGTGTGTGGGTGGTATAAAGTTAACAGCTTGGGACAGAAAAATCAGTGAGTAGAGTTCAAATTCGAGTCAATATTTGTTACATTCCATTTCATACAAATACACTTGATAAAAGGTATGAATACATATCTTATTCCCCAAGATATGGTTTAGATAAGGCAGATTGGGCTCTTCAGCCATGGTTAGAAACTAGTCTAAGAGAAGGAAAATTCTGAATTTCCAAACCCAAGAAGGTAGAACTCATTAACATGAGAACACATGGTTGTTTAAGGGGAGGAAGACCTTGACAGAAAAACAACCCTTCTTCAGAGTACAGAGGTTGGATCTGCGGCCAATCACTCCACCCTATAGAACAATTCAATTGCAGAAATTGAACCAGTTGCCTTGTGTTTCATAAAGAACTAGGCAGATAGTGTTATTATCCTTGCAGCCAAAAGAGACCAATTTAAATTTAACATCACTGAATGCAACACCTGATTTCAGAGTTTGAGGCATTGCCAATTATGGCCAAGTGGCACAGGATGATTGGAGAAGGGAAAACTTACTGTACCATTTCTTGATTAATCAACTGTAGATTGGCTTCAATGATCAGGAAGAATTTCACCTGGTCCAGCTCCAATGGTCATCTACTTTGAGATTCATCCAATGTCTTGAATTTGCTGTGCTTAAGCAATTAAATGTCTTAAGACAATAATAAGTTGTCACATGGCAAAGCATTCCTTTTTGAGCACCTGTCAAATTTTCCCATCTTAAAACAATTGATTATAAATTAAAATTCAGTATTGCTAAATGAGCATGTGTGTGTGTGTGTGTATATATATAACATACCGACACAAAAATCCAGAAATGTTGGTTCACACAATAGCCTACATGCCAGAAAACCTAAAACCTTAGGCAAGAAAAAATACCACAAACTAAAAAAAAAAAAAAAAAAAAAAAAAAAAAAAAAGCAAACACATGCACACACAAAGCAAAAAAAAAAAAAGAAGCTATTGTTGAAGTTTTTCCTCTTTTATAGCAGGTAGAAAGTTTGTAAATACAAATTTAAATTTAAATTCACGTGTTATTTTAATTTTAAAGGATTAGTTTCCAACAAGTACACACTAAAAGTTATACAGTTCTTATACGCAAAGATAGCAAGTTGAAAATTATTCAGAAGTATTGTCTTTTTTTTGCTTAAGTATAAAAAAGAAAATAAAAACAAAAAGGAAGAGATAGTTGAAATTTCTGAGGTACTTAATGAGGAAAGTGAGCTTGGAAAATCTGATAATCGTAAGACAGATCAAAGGCAAGAGGACCAGAGAAAAGCAACGCATAACATCCTTGGTGGGCTTGAGTAAATAGATGGCAGAACAGGTTTTAGGAAAAATAACAAAAAGACAAAATTTATTAAGAGCTACAAAGGAGTGGAAACTGGAGAGCCATGATCGCCAATGCCCTGACAGAACACAGCACATAAAGGAAAATAAAAAAAGTCAATGATATTTTCTATTAAAAAGATTAACAAGATACATTTCAAATATTTTGTGAAATGAACAAAATTATTAAAAAAAATTTACCATTATAGCTTATCATTTTTACCCATGTTTATACAAATTATAGGTTCCTCTGTAATATAATTGCACCTGTTTCAAATTAAAAATGTTGCAACACAACTTTAACAAAAACAGAGTAGAAAAAGCAGTAATTACAGAATATTAAGTTTGTTAAATGAAGCAAATATGGCAAGACTTCCTGACAGCCTTTCATGGGTTAACTAAGTAATATGTAGTCAGGTTTTTTTCTGCAGCTTCAAAATTTTGTAGGCATCTTTTTTGCAATTGCATTAGCCACATTCTAGACTTTTGGGATTGAGTTAAGTTGTTCAGTTTTCTTACAGGGATGTGACAGACTGCATTCCCCTTCATAGATCAGCCATTTAGGTAACTTTTCTTGTGTGTGTACAGCCTAAGTTTAACTGGGTTGACATCCTGTTTAATGCCAGCACAACCACTGATATCATTTGAGGCCCAATTCTGTACCTGGTGGATATAGAACTACCTTCTAGGTTAACCCTCTGTTGCACCTAACACTTTTGATAGTCTGATGCAACACTAAGTACAAAGCTTATCTTGGTACTTCTTGGGGTGAACCCAGTGCATATTGGTCACCACAGATCAAAGGTTACTGATGAACATTAAATTTGATTAAGACCTTTGGCATTTCCTGGCGTGAAATACATAATACACTTTATTTACATGTCATCTCCAATAATGTTGCCTAATATGCACTTCAGAAACATGAAAAATGTGCTTGAATCCAGTCATTACTTGTATTTTTAATTATGGAATGCGATACTTGTTTTCAGAGTTTAAAGACTTTGCCAAGTGACACAGCAGGTCTCTCATTTGACAATATATTTGAAATCATATAGGAGATATGTTCCCAACTACTAGTGATAAATCATTTTTCTCAACATAATGCATACTTTGATAAGAGTGGAACTGATGATTGTGAAGGTTAAAAACTACTCTATACTCTGGACATAAAAAAGTTTCCAGAAACTTTCTATGTTCAGAACTTTCTTATCAATCTAATAAAAAGACTGAGTCACTTCAAGTAGTACATATGACAGAACCAAATTAACCAAACAATATGTTATTATGACTGGTTACAGCACTCAAAAGAATTTTTAAAATTAGGTTACAAAAGACATGTTTATAAGAACATGGAAGCAAGGAGAATTGATTAACATATTATTCAAATCCACAAAGCATTAAAATTTTTTAGAAATAAATATGAAAGTAACACATTAAAAAAAAAATGTATTAAAAATGTAAAGAAAAAACAAGAATGAAGAGAAACAGCTATGGAAAAGTGAAGTGGGGGGGTGATTTCAGTGGTCAAGACAGATGGCTGAAGTGATGGACACTCCATTAAGTTTTTATTATTATTATTATTTTTTTTATAAAATGGTATGTCAGATGGAAGTCTAGGCTTAATGACATTTTGAATATGTGCCATATGGGAGGTAAGAAAGAAGAAGAGAGAAAACTAAAAATAAATTGGAAAGAAAGTACACAAACCATGTGTGAGAGAAACCCAATGAACCTAAACCCAAATACACATATGTTAATTGAAAGAGAACAGGGGTGGGGGTGGGGTACAGTGCATAAATAATATTCAAGAGCATGTTTTGGCATGTTTACATGAATGATTACAATATGATTTTACAAGTTATATATTTTTCTTTTTGCTTTGCTTACAACTTAGGATTTTTACCAATATAATTTTTTCACAAGAACTAGTATTCAAGTTGCTAAAATTTTTGTTTAAGTAATTAACAAAAAAAAAAAAAAAAAAAAAAAAAAAAGACATTTCAAGATAACTAAATTGAGTAGAATTGAAAGAATGTATGAATACAGAATAAAATAACATTTAACAACACTTTCAGTTTAATTTTATATTTTTCTTAATTGCTTAAGTAGTGAGACTGCTTAAGACTGGCATCAGTAGTGAGACTGCTTAAGATTTAATCAAATTTAAATATATTTGCTTGCAAATGAGTTGCTTATAAAAAAAAAAAAAATCTTGTAATTGAAGAATTGTTATGATTAATGATGTTTCATGGATGTCTTATTTTGAATCCAACTTCTCAGAAATATCTATGAAAGTGATTCAGTATCAGTTGCAATAATTACACTTTTATTCTCTGGACTGATCTACTCTTTATAGAATACAGAATTCTACATGAAATAATTTGGAAGAGGTTGATATGCTGTAAAACAAAACAAACCAAAAACAGATTATTAATTTATATCACTTGAATAACACTATCTTATTTTAAGAATTTCTAAAATGGCACATCAAATAGCAATGGTCAGAAAGCTAATACCAGAGATCATTATTACTGTTGTGAACATGACCTTCACTGGATATGCACTCTTGAAGACTTGTACAAGATAAGCTTAATAAATATTAACATTTCTTTATATCTGTGAATTTCTGGAATGAGGAGATATCATTATTTACACAATTTATATTCAGATTATTGTCCTCATGTTCGTTGTTATAACAATATTTCGGCTGTTGATCCCCTCCAGCCTTCATCGGGTGTATCTCAATCTGGATAACCTACAGGAAATTCTAAACACTTTATTTAATATATGGGAGTAGACCATTTTCGTTCCACTGCCCTTGTCTAGGGACATGGTCTAGCTCTTATTTTCAGTACTGCTCAGTTATTGCTCGCCTGTTCTACTGAGTTCAAGTACATACTGTCAGGTCCTGGGATTGAACTCACAATTACTATTGTAATGATCCTACACTGACACCTCCAAATTAAAACTCACTAAACCCTAGGGAGGTTAAGTTGTTATAGTGAACTTTCTCTCTGTGTGACTATTACCTTCTCTCTGTGACAAGAGAGATAGAGAGGGTAACAAGTGAAAGCCCATGGTCTAAAAGGATTGATCCCTACCAATCATGTCACATGAATGCTAAAAATAACTATGCAAATGGAGTCACTTGGTTTGATATTCGAAACTGCATACAAAAGAAAGGTGGCACATCAGTTGGGATAATGAAACTTGAAGAAGTCTGACCCTCTATGAAATCATCATGCAATGAAATTTGAATACAAAAAGAAGGAATGCCATCCCCAACACATGTAAACTCCCAATTATGAGAACACATGTGTGACCAAATGGGCCTACAAAAACTTCAGTGGAGTCAGTGATGATCAACATGATAAAGATTTATTTCTAAATGGAAATAAATCAACTTTATGCAAAAGAAGCATAGAAAGAGAAATAACATTTTTCCACATGAAAAGAGAAAAGAAAAACAAAACCCAGAAAATATAAAAGTTACACCTACAAGAAAAGACGTTAAATATTATATATAAACAAAAGAAAAGAATGGAAAAAGAAAAGAGAAATATATAACATGAGAGAAAAGAAGCAAAAAAGGACTTGATTTTGATCAACTGAACAAAGTATTTCTTTTTGTATTCATATCATATACATTTTTTTTCTTCAAATTGTTCTTCATTCAGATATTCTATGTTTCAAATTGTTTTATGTACAATTAAAATAAAATTTTGTTACACTTTACATTCATGCTTGTGGTTTGTCTCTGTTGGTCTTCCATATTCATGTGTTTTTAACCCTGTGAGAGAAATTCACTATTGTAGTGGAACCCAGGTCATATCCTTTGGCAACTGATCCACTCTATAATTTTTTTTTTTGTTTATATTGCAGCTCTTGCTGGTCATAATACTATATCATCAAATTCACAAATTAACAATTTAATCCATGAGTGAATTTGGTGCCTTAAATCTAACCTGCCTGCTGATTAGTGCTGCTGCACTGAGTGTCATGGCAGTAGATCTACTTTTCTTATTACTCTCAAATCTTTTTTGTATTATTATTATTATTAAAGACACTTTTTTCTTGTTCTTATCTTGCCAATGTTTTCAATTTCTTTTTTGATTGATCTTTTATCTCTGTTCAACTTTTACACAATTTCTAATATCAGATTCCCATTACTCAATAACTTTACAATTATCTTGCTTCTCCTTTGAGGTTACCTCATTTTTACAACCAATGGCAACCTTCGCCATTTTTTTTTTGTTTTTTATTATCATTTCACCCCAAGCAAGGGAGTAATGCTACTAGTAAGCAGAGAGTTACAGAGAATGAAGGTGGGTATAGGGGAAGATTGAGCAAAGGATAAAAGATGAACAGGATTCGAAAAGATAGAAGATGGCGATTGACATTGCATTTAAATTTTTGAAGATTGTATTTTTCAGGAAAGCAAGTAAACAGAAAAGACGTTCCACAGGCAGGAAGTACAAGAAAAGGAACTGTTGGAGTAGAATTGGTGGTTGCATTTAAATATTTCGACAATAAAAGGGTGGGACCTAGATGTCAATCTAGTAGCATGCTTAAATTTATGTAGTTGGGGCACCAGGGAAGAAAGCTTGTCAGAGCACTTGCCATGAAAATATTTGTAGAAAATACAGAGAGAAGTCACGTCACATCAGTGAAAAAGTGACTGAAGTTGAGATGCCAAGTAAGGATCAATTACATTGCAGATCCTTCTTTGCATTTTGTCAAGAAACTCAAGATGTATAGCAGGAGCACCAGACCAGATATGGCAACAGTATTCAATACACAGACAAATGGTAGATTTAAAATGTGCAAGATGGACTCTGCTTCTGGCACAACACAGTGACCCAACTTTCCTTGCAGTAGATGCAACTACTGATTCAATGTAATTGTTTCAGTCAGTTGAAAACATGAGGCCAAGAAGGTGCAGGGTGTTGCTCTCCATGAGTCTAGCATCAGCCATGCCGATGGAAGGAAGTAAATTTTCTCTATGGTGGTTAAATAAGAGCAGTTTAGTTTTAGAGGCATTAAAATTTACAAGCCATTTCCTATTCCAGTTAACTATTGACTGGAGGTCCTTTTCAAGAGCAGCAACCAGGTTAACTTTGTCAGCTCGGATGTATTTGCTATTGAGACAGGAGTAAATGGTAGTGTCATCAGCGTAAATGCTTACTTGGGAACTGATGACATCAGGAAGATCATTGATGAAGATCAGAAACAATGTAGGACCCAGGATAGCACCTTGGGAGACATTTGAGTTCATGTGGAAGGAACTGGAAGCGAGCCTGTTCAAAATGGCCTTCATTTCATGATTTGATAGGAATGATTGGATTAAATCAAACAATGTCCAATAATACCATAGCCCTGGAGGTTATGGAGGAGACCTGTGTGCCAAACCCTGTCAAACATCTTAAAGATATCTAGAGCCACAGCTTGAGCTTCGTTGTTAATATCAAGAGCTTGATATACATATTCAGTGATGTCTGTTAGCACATCAGCAGTGGGCCTGGCAAAACAGAAGCTATATTCTTTGTCAAAGAGTAGTTTGTGAGAAGGAAGATGCTTAACCACTTAAAGGTAGTAGGAGACTAATAGGGCGATAGCTAGAGGAATCTGAAGTTTCTCCAGAGTTCTTAAAACAGGAACTACAGAGGAGGACTTCCAACAAGCAGCAAGGCAATAGTTGTATAGCTTGGAGAGAAGTGAAGCTAGCTTGGAGCATATTTCTTTAGGATGAAGACTGGGATCCAGTCACCTTTGCTTGCCTTATGGGAGTCTAATTTAGAAATGAGGTCAGAGACCAGTGACAGGGTTATGTGCTTATCACTCAGAAGAGCCTCTGTTCTAGTGGGGAAATGAGGTGTGGGTACTCCAAATGAGTTGAATGCTGAGTTGGAAGAGAATTTCCAAGCAAAGCATTCAATCTTATTTGCTATAGACGTCAGGACTTTCAATTGATTGAATAGAGGAGGGATTGAGGATTTACTGTTGCTCAGCACACTTTTGCAGAGCTGCCAATAATCTCTAGAACCAAACTTGTGAGATGCTATATGTAGTTTCATTCTATCGGCAAACAGTAATTTTGCTTCTTTGAGGACAGGCTTATACTCAATATGAGCAGAAACAAAGAGACGTCTCTTGCAATCAGATGTGTTGCTCTGATACAGCCAGACGATACAGCCGGAAGAAGTGATTTCTATGGGCTATAGCAGCTGAGGATGTAAGTAAGAACCAAGGAGATGAATGGGATTTAACTTGGTATTTCCTTGCTGGAATGAAAGCATCGATGTCAGCTTTCACCCAGGAGAAGACTTCAGCTGCGCATTTTTTAACAAGATAATTAAAAATTTTATTCCAAGGGATACCATGAAGGAAATCATAGAATGAGTCTCAATCTGTTCGTTGATAACAGAAAGATATTCTGTTGTAGGAGGTTCTTGGCTGGTAGGGGAGCAGAAAGAGATGTTTACAGATACTACAGCATGATCAGAGTTGCCAAGAGGGCAGAGCTGCATAGTACAACACGAGTCAAAGATAGAGGTAATAAAGATATCTAAAAGAGAAGCATGTCCGTCAGGGTTATTGGGGAAACATGGGGGAAGTCGACCACTTGCATGAGAGATTGAATGATTAAGAAATTCAGGGTTTGGATGCCAGTGAGTCCAGTGACAGAATGTTTAATCCGCCTGGTATGGTGGGCATTAAAATCATCAAACACAAATATATTTGCAAACGAGTGAAGGGAGATGCCTTCTCTATATTATCAGAAATACTATCTAGCACACAACAGTCATGAGAGGAAGGGGAATGAAGAAGAGATAGCTGACTGAGTTTAGTAGAGAGGCACAGAGACACATGTAAGAATGGTCTGGAGATTCAAGAGAAAGTTCCCTAGCCAGCAGGAAATGTTCGTGGACAAACTCCCAGGCCATGAATGTGGACAGAGTCCTTCCAAAGGAGAAGAAGAGAGCGAGGAATTGAGAAATCAGAGGAGGGCATTGGAGAGTTAAGATTGGTTTCACATAGATTTAGGGTGAATGGAGACTTCAAAGAGGAACAATTCCACGCTGCAGAAGTTGGTACAAATACCACAAATGTTGGAGAAAGAAAGGTTGAGGGGTTTAGGTGATTTTTGTTGAGCAGGTTTAGTTTTATATCTTTGGATGCTTATTGTCATGGTGTATTGTTTTGGTAAGGATAAGACTAGGGTAACAGCAGTAGCAGTTGGCCATCTAATGTAACATGTGCAGAAAGAGAACTGGTGCAGACTGCAACATAGCGCAGCCTCAGGGTTGTCCACTGGAGATGCTTGCAGGGACACCCTTCCATGCACCACATGGCACTGCAAGAACCCTGATATTATGTCGATCAGAGCAGCTTCTGAAGACATTGCACAAAATTTGGGCTCCTATTAGGTTGGTGCAAAAATAATGTCGTTTTCTCACATAGTAACATATGTGAGAAAACGACATTATTTTTGCACCAACCTAATAACTACCAGTTGAGAACAGCAATCAGAAATCTGCCAACCTGGTACGATCAGTATGAAGAGACATATGCTACGTATCACAAAAAAAATTTATGACAACACCACTATTAAGGCCTGAGAAAAGGAAAAGAACTGGGAACCCCTTCCAAAACAGAAAACAAGGGATGAGCCTCTACTTCTGTTCAAGAGAAGGGGGAAATTAAAAATAAATATCCATAACAAGACCATTATATATATTTAATTACAATATGATTAACAACCATTGAATTGCATTAAATTACAGACCAAATAAGTTATTGCAAATATTTCTAATAAAAACATAAGCTGAAATTCAAAAGGTATATTTATCATATCTCCTGAAAATTTGACCAAGTTGGTTAATACCATTTTTATTGTAAAAGCATTGACATGTATAGTAAAATCTGATTCTGTACATCTAGAAGGTCTTACTAAAAAGTAAAAGGAATTTATAGTACAAAGTAGCATTGTCAAAAGAAGAATTAATAAAAAAAATAAAGTACTTTATTTCCTGGTTAAGCGATTTTTACAGATGTATGAAATGTCCAGTGAGATATTGGAAATCCAGGGTAAATAAACAAGTGAACAAATTGATCATTGTTCAATTTTCTCTCAAACACTTCCAATTATGTTTGAAAAAATTGCCTAAAATGAAAATACAAGATCATAGCTTCAACTTATGTGTAGACATAGGCTGTTATGGCAATAGTGGGATTAATCATTTCCATACAGGAAACATTCAGCATCCATCAACCACACAGTATTAATGTTAGTTGAAATTTAGAAAATCATTCTCTTAAAACAGTTCTTCAATAAAAGCTTCTCTAGTCTACTGCTATTGCACTTTCTAGTATCAATGAGAGTTTCCTTCCTAACATTTTCTTTGAGGTTATGTGGAAAGTCAACATGTTACATATGGTATCCATTTTAGTTGTTGCTACTGTTTGAAGTCTTCAAGTGAGAGGGATTTTGTTATTTGATAATGGTTTGTTATTGTGATTTAAAATTGTCTTTAAGATGTAGAGGATTCATTTGCATGAAGCAGTGTTTAATCTGAGGAAACAGTTGAATATAGCTGATAGTTTAGACATTTCTGAACGAGTTGGATGACATGCATGACATCCATATGAGAGTCTAAATCTGAAAAGACTATTTAAGAATATGACTAGTTTTCAGGTTAATATTTTGGTTTTGCAGCAATTTGTGGTGTCAGACAAAACTGCCTCTAGTGCAACATATCCTGTGTCCAAATTTCTTATGACTAATCAATGTTTTTGCTTTTCTTTTCTCTCAATGATCTCAATCAACACAGTTTGCATGAAGCTCAGAAAATAATAATTGAAATGATAACAACCAGCAGATAACATAATTAGCTTTTACTGCAATTAAAAAGGTGGACAGGTGATGATAAAGCACATGCTGCAGAATAAGAAAAATGGACGTCAATCATTAACATGAAAAAATATAATTTTTATAATGTATTAGGCTGGTGCAAAAATAATGTCGTTTTTTGATGTTCATCTTCAAAAGAAAAACGACATTATTTTTGCACCAACCTAATATTATCACTACTCATTATTTCCATCTGGACAAAAGATTTCATTTTTTTTTTTTTTAAAGGTCTTTCCTTCAGCAAAATGTCTCAAAGAAACTGATCTCAGCTACACTTCCAGAGTAATTGTAAATGTGTGTGTGTGCATTTCAATTAGTAATATTTACTTCAGTTTTGTGTTACTTTATAATTAAGATGATGATAATATTAGCCATTTCCTTATAAGAAAACATTTGGTGTTCATTGACCGAATAGTCAATGCTACTATCACTTGAAATTTATAAAATCTTTCTATTAAAACAATTTTTCAGGAAAATAGGTTTCTCAAGTTCACTATTATTGCTCTTTCCACTATTGGTGGGAACTTCCAACCTAATTTTATTTAAAATAGTGTGGAATGTCATTATTTTCTCTTCAAGTTAAACATGCTATTTTAGTTGTTGCTGTCAAAAGTCCTCAAGCAATGTAGACTATGTTATTTGGTACTGTACTTTGTGATTTTGTAGTGAAAGTCCACAAAGTTTGAAGGATAGTCCTCACAAAGACCTACAGGCTTCATTCACTCAAGGTCATTTTTAATCATTGATCTGAGAAAGCAGTTGAATCATAGATATTTCTGAACAGGTTTGGTGCTGTGCATGACATCCATATGAAAGTCTCAACTTGATGAGGCTATTTAAGAACATGACTGAAGTTTTTATGTCATTTTATATTATCTGAAATGTTAATGAAACTAATACCTTTTTCCCCTAAGCTAGTAAAATGCTACAAATATATTGTTGCTTGTTATACAAATTTACTATACCTGAATCTAAATGAATAGTAAAATGATAATAAGGGAAAAATCCTTATTCATAACAAGCAAAAATTAATCTATCAGTAGTATATTTTAGACACACTTTAATAAAAAAATTGTTAGGCATTTCAGTTTTCTCTTGCTGTGAGTGTTCCATTATTCAAGATTACTTCTGAAAAGACATTCATCTCCTGTGGCATCAACTACCACCAATGAACAAGTTGCCAATAAGTTGGGTTGGTTGGTTGTTTTGTTTTATGTATATCAACCTCAATGCTGACAACTTTTTTTCCTGGTAATATTTTGATTTGTCAAATATCTATTTCTGGTAATATTTTTTTTCCTGAAAAATCTATTTCTGGTAATTTTTTTTTTCCTGAAAAATATATTGATGGTAATTTTTTTTTTTTTCCTGAAAAATATATTGATGGTAATATTTTTTTTTCAAAAATATATTGATGGTAATAGTCTGTTTCTTCAAAATTTGATTTCTAGTAATAATTTTTTTTACAAAGTATTTCTGGTATTAAAACCTATTTTTACAGTTTTATAATCCTTTTTACCTCAGTTTTGGGGTTAACTATTCACCTATAGCTGGGACCCTAACAGGTGCTACCACCCTGGGTCAGGGTGGACCTGGGAACACCAGCAGTTAAGGAGGTGGTTCCACACTCCTCAAAACCTCCTGATGAAAGGCCCTGCTGTTGGACGTAGTTTATTGTCTTACCCTGGACACAGATGTAGTTTATCGTCATACCCAGGACAGGTTGCCAATAGGAAAATATCACTCATTTTTTTTCTTTTTAAATAATAAAAAGTATTGTAAAAGTAAGTTTGAGAAGAGACAGCTGTAGGATTAAAGTTTCACATGAAATCCACTACACTTTGCAGACCTTCTCCCTGCAGTCACAAGATTGTTGTTTTGTTATATCATTCCTATTATAAAGGAGTTAATGCTGGACAATCTTCTCACAGATGAGGAAGAGATTTGAGGCAACAGAATTGTGATTCTATAAAAGGATGTTGGGAATCCCATGGACTGAACATATGAGTAATGAGGAAGTTTTAAGGAAAATAGAAACAAAACAAATATTTATACTTAAAATCAGAAAGAGTTGAAATTTCTAGGGCACATGAGGAAAGAAAGATTGGAGAATTTGACACTCACAGGACATATTGATAACAAGAGAGACAGAGGAAAGCAGCAAATAATCTACCTAACAACCTTGTCTGAATGGTTGGCAGAACAGAGATTAAGAGATAGCAAAAACACAATCCTTACTAAGAGGTACAAAGGAAGGAAGTTATGGAGAGCCACGATAGCCCACATCCTGAAGAGACATGGGACATAGAGTATTAGCAGCAGTACAGTTAGACTTTTAACCACATTATCTAGATGTAACTTAAATCCGAGTACTCAAAGACTTGATATCACTCAGAAACAAATTTATTTACTTTTCTCAAGTTTCCATTCAGTTACAAGAAATTTTCAAACATTTCCCTAGAGAAGTAAAGAAAATAAATTTATGTTTCAATATTGAAAAAAAAAAAAAAAAAAAAAAAAAAAATATTACTCAATTAAAAGTGCACTTGAAAACTTTCTTTGTTCAAGGATAGATTCAGAGCAATATTTTTATTCTATCCATCTAATTTTATCTTATTTATTTTTGTTTAAAATAATCCAAAATTGTTTCAAATGAGGGATTGAAAGAACTTAAACCTCTTCATTATGGAGAAATCTTAAAAGATTGTATAATTCTCAGAGAAAAATGGTTAATATTAAATTATTGGAAAGAGCCATAATAGTTACTGGACTCAAGAAACCTCTTTTCCTAAAAAATTGTTTTAATAGAAAGATTTTATAAATTTCAACTGAAAGTAGGACTGGCTGTTCAGTCAATGACTGTCAAATGCTTCCTTATAAGGAAATGGCTAATATTACTATTACTAGTTCTTAAGTATCCAAAAGACTGAATATTTCATAACAGAACAGCAGTGTCTCAGGTGGATTGACCAAGATGTTTCTTGTTTCCCTATCCAAAACAATAAGTGGATGGTCACACAGTACATAAACTCAATGCATAACACTGCTGACTGAATATAACCCAATAATTCACCATTTGATTCTGTTACAAATTACTTTTTGTTAATCTAACCCTAATCTTGTCTGCTGTTATGCATCACTCAGCATGACTGACTTGTCTCACTAGATTGAACACTATTGATGACACTCAATTGTCAACTATTAATACACCCTGGCTCTTAGGCAAACAGAAGTGGCAGGAGGTTACATGAGAGTAGCAGTAAGAGTAAGTCTTCATTCACCTATCCAACAGGTTGCAGCAGACAACAGAACATACCAAGTGGAAATAATTATTTAAAAAAAAAAAAAAAAAAAAAAAAAAAAAAAAAAAAAAAGGTACTTTTCTCAATTAGAAATTTTTCAAAGGGAAAAATCTTTAATAAAAAAAATAATAACATTATTTTAATGTAGCTCACAAAAAAAAGAAGGTACTACAACATACCCATGAAATTTCTTTCAGCTCAATTTTGGTGCCTAAATATACAAGGGGTGCTGAAAATTCATGTCCTGCCATATCTCCAAAAATTGAACCAAATGATCAAATATTTTTTGAGCTTCTTGGTTGGTGTGAAAACTTTTCAGCTACCCTTCTCTATTCAAGTAAAAGGGATTAAATATTATTTATGCATAAATAGTTAATTTTTTTGCAACATTAGTAACAATGATTTTTTTTTTCTTTTATAAATGAAGCCTTGAATAAAATTAAACATTTTTAATTCAAAAGGATTTTTATCAAAAACAACATTCCAAAGATGTGATTTTATACAATCTTTGAATTAAACAATAAAAATATGTTTAATGGAGAAGCTTTTCAGCTATTGTTTGATATCATATTTCAGCTTCTTTAATAGCTAACGGTTTAGAAAACATTGCATTTGTCAAGCAGATGTAAAGGTTATTAAAATCTATCACATTCATAATTTTTTTGATATTTTTTGTTCAATTTCATTACAAGTAACCTATCAGACAAATTTACACACTAATGTTACCAACAAAGTGTTATTCTACCTGGTTGTAGTTTAAGTTTAGCAAACTGTCAGATAAGTTCAGCAAAGTTCTCCAATCCGCAGATGTTAAACCTGTCATCACTTTTATCAACTAATGAAACTGAATTCTCACTGTTAATATGGAGACTATTATACCTCTGCTGAAAAAAATTGAACCCACAATTTTCTCTCCGAGCTGATACAACATGCAAACTTTTCTTTTCTGCTTATTATTAGCACATATTTTACAGTCATTCTCAGTGAATCTTCACCTTTTTTTTTTATAATTAGTTACAAAATACTTGGTAAGGATTATTTGCATGTTAATGACATGAGAAAATATGATGTATAAACTCTATATATCAGACTAATGGTGGGTAATTGAATGACAAAATTTTTATTTTGTCATTCAATTACCTGCCATATTAAGGATAGTAAGGTTTAATTGCTTGTGTGCACACAACTACGATGAAAATGGCACCTTAACATGTATTTACATCCCCCACTCCATGACAAGGTAAGTTAGTGCTAGTTTTATTGTCATTAAATGGAATGCAATCAACTAGGTTTCATTTGTAATAATCCATGTGTTCAGTTTCCATTACTCCAAGATATAATTTGATAATTTAATGTTCCTGAAGATTAATCTTTTTATGTAAAAATAAAGTACAAGTTAAATCATATTTTAAAAAAATAAAATAGTTATTTGATTGCTACAACAAAAGTAATTGAGTTGATTGCGTTTTTTTTAAGCATTTCATCTCAAGCAAGATGATAATGCCACTTAGAGATAAGGAGTTACTGATAGTGAAAGAAAATGAGAAAATGTTATTGAGGAAAACGTACAATAAAAGAACAGGATTCAGGAAGACAAGAGATGGCAACTGATGTTGCATTCACAGGTGCCAGGGAAACAAGAAAGTGAAAATGTTCCACAAGCAAGATGTACAATAAAAAGAAACTATTAGAATAGAACTTACAGTTACATCTAGCTATTTCAACAGTAAAATGAGACCTAGTTGCCAATCTAGTAATACATTTAAATTACAGTACTTGAAGCAGAAGCAAATGAAGACGCCTAATTTATTTGATCTTTATTCAACAAATTTACACTTTTCTTTTAACCTTTCAAGACTTTAGATACTTCTATGTGATAGATTAAGATCTTGCCAGCCACTCCAGGCCAATCACTGGTTTTACTGTCTGCATCACAATTTGAATCGTCTTTAATCACTATCCAGAGTAAAAGGAAACCAAAGAAATTTCCCAATAGATATCTTATCAATCATTCTCTCCTTCAGTGACAGTAGAAAGATTTTATATGAATTAATGTATTTGTTTTAAATTTTATTCATTTTCCCTGTCATTTGACTGATGAGAGAAAATTGTCTCAGTTTCCATCTCATTTTGATGAAATTCATTAACATTCTTTAAATTAAAAAAAGCTAATAATTTCTTTTCTTGACAGCTAATATGATACTGATCAAATCTTCTTTGTTAAAAGGACCTCTTTTTTTTTAAATGACTAGTCACATGTAGTCAATCATACATCTTTACAGATTCTTTTCCTTTATTTGCAGTGACTTCTTGGCAAAGGTAATAGAGTTATTTTCTATAAAACATCAAAGTAAAACATATTTCTATAAAAATAGAGTGATTTTTCTATAAAATCTCCTATAAAACATCAAAGTAAAACATGAAACATTTCTATAAAGATAGGAAAGTGATTTTCATAGTTTACACATTTGATTTTTGTTTCTGCTCAACAGCCAATCAACCATTATATGGTTATTTAAGGCCAGATAAAGGTTTCTATTTGTGTTTTTTAAATATAGCTCAGTGTTATATGTGGATCAGTGATACTTTTGGGTACAGGTTAGTTGGTGAAAGTGTTTGTTTTTCTTTTTAATCAATTATTAGAGATTCTGGTTTCTAATAAGTTATTTTGTATCCAGTTTCTGATAAAAGTTGGTTATTAGAGTTTGCATTGCTATTTTTGGTGGGGGGATCTTTAAGAAGTCTGAAGGATTCTTTTTCCATTTTTTCAGTTTTAAAAATATATTGTTTGTTTACACATTAAAAAACTGACATCTGAATTGCCATGACTTTTTGTGAAATATAGTCAAGTGATTTTCTCCTACTGACATCTCCATGGTTTTGAATCCAGACTTGCCAAGTCTCAAGAACCCAATCTACCTTGCTAATCAAAGAGCTGAGAGGAGAGATGAATTCATGTCTTTTTCAATGACATTTGTGCAAAAGTCAATATGACAGACCAGGCAAGGATTTGAAGTCAACTCACTAATTTGACTTTCCAAACTAATAATTTTTAATTATTTTTTATGAAGTTATGTTAATTTCCCAAGTTGTCTTCAATAGTCTTTAGGATTTCTACTTAAGGAAATATGGAAATCTCCAGTGAAAAAGAAAGAAAAAACAAAAAAAAAATTCAGATTTTGGTAGAATATAAGTACCACAGATTTGAATCAACCCATAACAATGAAGAAGGTGAGAAAGGTTTTTAAATATAAAAACATTTTTTATCCTTGTTTGTAGTTGTATGTTAAAATGAAAAGAATTGCGATTTCTTTACATGTATGTGTGAGAAAAAAGAGGCAAGGGAGAAAATGAGGAGGTAAGTGCAAGTGTCACATGGCTTGGTGAGGAAGAGTGCAAATAGTCACATGGTTTGGTGGTGAAGAGTGCAAGCTTCACATGGCTTGGCGACAAAGAGTAAGTGTCATGTAGCTTGGTGATGAAGAGTAAGTGTCATGTAGCTTGGTGATGAAGACAGGTAAATGAGTAAGGGAATCTTTTTGAAGCCACCATCATCATGAACTGATGTTCCATGTATTGGTCTATCTCATTACTGGCTTGTTTGGTCTAGAAGCTTTGCTTAAATACTCTTCAAAGGGATCATGAAGCATGTTTTTTTATTGTCAGTGATAACATAACCCACTGGTTAAAAAAATGTTAAATATTTATTTTCAAAGGATTAATTTATTAACCAGAAGGATGTGCAGATCTTCCAACCTGGAAACCATTTATTATCATTGTTTGACTGTCTTGGTGTCCATTTTCATCACCTATTGCAAAATTATTTTTTTCCTTGACTGAATCCTGTCATGTTTTATATTCAAGTTTTCCTCCAACGAACAAAGGTAATTATATTAATTAAGATAACATTAAAGTTTTTTTAAATTTCCTTTTTTTTCATAACTTCTTAAAAATATACATTACTGTTTGTTTTGTTTATATATAAGAATATTTATAAATTAACCAAATCTAGCAACTGATCTGTAGCAAAGCATTTTGTCACTCATTTTATTGAAAATAAATGTTATTAGTTTTAAGGAAATTCTAAAACGCTTTGTCCCTTCAGGACATCATAAATCTCCAGATTCCTTTTTCAATATTATCTGTGAATTGGCATGCATTCTTGAGAAATACAGTGGAGTTTCACCCCACCCCCATCCATTTCCTTCACTCCAGTTTAGAGCTATGTGTTTTCCTTCTTTTAGACTAATTGCCACCCAAGGCTAGAGAGCCCACTCTACACTGCTATTTAATTCATAGTTGGAAGGAATGGATTCACACCTTTCCCCAAGAACATTTGTGCGAAACTGAATACAGGAGGTTAAGTTTGAATTTGACCTCAGCTCTCCAATTCTGCAACAATATCCTTTACACTACCCATGCATCCCTTAAAGAAAATTCTAATTAAATATATTTAATTCATCTATTTTTCTCAATGCAAACAAAATAGCCATATCTTATTTCTTTAGTATGAACAAAGATCCAACTTATCAATACTTGGATCCGAAACATTCACCATAAACATTTCTGCTGTAGGAAAATTCCCCTCAGGAATTTTCGCTGTAGGAAACTTTGCTGCAAGTCAATTTCACATTTTTTTCAATACTCTTATCTTAAACGTCCCTTTTGGAGTATTGTTCATTTTAATATGAGAAATACCTTGTTATCAAGTATATATATATATATATATATATATATATATATATATATATATATGGATGGATGCTTTTTTTTCTTTTTTACAGGGTCAAACATCAGAAAGGAAATTAAAAAGTAGACATTTATTTAAAAAATAAATGACTAAAAATATATCAAATTAACAAAGAAATAATTTAAAACGTGTGCAAATTCGAAGCAATGCGTCATAAATAATGTGTTTTTTGCATTGGACTGTAATAAAGCATTTTCTGCTGTAGTCTTGCACTGACATCAAGATATATTTTCTTCATTTGCACTGCATCTTCTTGATCTAAATCACACTTTTTCTTTTTTTGCCAAGGCCTCTTCCTTTTTCAAATATGCAATTAGTTTACACAAATTTGTTAATATAACTTTGCTAATTAAAATGTTTAAATTGAAGTAACAATAGTGTGAGCCAGATATACTTGATAACAAAATACTTTAAATGTTAAAAAGAAATAAATGAGGTGAAATTGTCTTACGGCAAAAATCCTATATGGCAGATATCCTATATTTTCTACAGCGAAAATTCCTGAGGCGAGTTTTCCTATGGCAAAAATGTTTACAGTGAATGAACCATCAATACTAAATGAAATCATAGAGCTAAAGATCTAATCAGTTTTTTAGGTTTGACTTTACTACTTGGGCAAATTCATACAAAATTAATTATCTTTTTGTATATCTGAAGAGTTGAATGGAAAATAAAAAATTAGCCTCCCACAAAATTCAAACTCACATCAGATTTTTCCTCAGAAAGCCTGACTATGCATGACAGCTTTATCCCTGATAAACCTATGAAAGCTAGTGATTATAAAACCATAAAATAAATACAGTTTCTCCTATTCATTGAATGCTTGTTAAGGTTTGTTTATATACATCAGTAATATAGGAAGTTCTGGGGGGTGGAGGGAAACAAACATTAATTAAACCAGAAGTTTATTTCTTAATTATTTTCAAGCCACACTGTTTAATAACAGATATTTCCTGATGGTCAGAGAAATATCAGATCATTACAAAAGTTGTTCATTTTTTTTTTTTTTTTTTTTAATTATTCCACCCCAAGCAAGGCACTAAAGCCACTGAAACACAAGTTATTGAGTGTGAAAGATTAAGAAAAAGAAAAACCTTATTAAGGAGTAAGAACAATAAAAGAACAGGAATCAAGAAGACAGTAGATAATGATTAAATTTGCATTTTTTTGAGGATCAAAGTTGGCTGTAAATCAAGATGGAATAGAGTTCCACAGTTGTGAAATGCAAGAAAGGAAACTGTTAGCAAAGAATTTACAGTTATATCGAGAGCCAATTCAACTATAAAATGATGAGTACTTGTTACTAATCTAGTAGTACACTTATTGTCTGATTTTTATTAATATAAAAAGGCTGAAATTGTTGCTGATTTCTGAAACCTTTCATCATTCAGTTGCAAGTCAGACTTGACATTTTATCCACAAATGAATCTCTTAAAGATGGAAGATGAAAAGTTGCATTTTTGCCATTTTATGCTCTATAAATTTTGAAGAGTGTTGGATTTGTGACAAAAAAAAAAAAAAATTAATTCAGATAGTTTATCATGTTCTAGCTCTTTGAACAGTCAAAAAGTGGTTTGTCAGAATTCATCAGGGTGATTTTAACCTAAATGATCAATCATGCTCTGGGTAGCCTTCCAACATCGATGAAGATGCTCTATTTGCTATCATGAAGAATAAACCAAAGATTTCAACAGAAGAGATTGCTAAGAGTTTGAAAATAAATATCTTGACTGCCTTTTGCCATTTGAAGAGATTTAGGTCTCAGAAAAGCAGACAATTTTGGCAAATTAAAAAGGTGTTGTTTTCCACCCTGACAATGCAAGACTGCACAACAAACTTTGCAGAAGAATAAAGAGTTAAAATAAGAAACACTCCAGCACTCACCATATTTCACTGACATGGCTCCTTTGGCTTGTCATTTGTTCCAGTCTCTACAGAACTATTTAAATGACAAAAAATTTGATTCTTTATAGTCAGTTAAAACGACTTCACAACCTTCTTCCAACAAAAAACATGATGTTTCTATGAAAATGGCATCAACAAACTTGTAGAATGATAGGAAACAGTTGTTAAAAACAATGGAGACTACTTGACTAATAAATGACTTTTTGTGAGTATGTAAAATTTTGTTTTTAATTTTCTAATGGAACAGAAACATTTGCAAATGATCTAATAATATAAAGTAACTGAAAATAAGATGAAAGTAATAATTTACCTTCTGGTAAATGTTTTATATACAGTTTTGCAGATGGATGGGCAACAAAAACACAACTGATGAGCTTATAAGACACATTTTGATCATCTGCTCTTTAAAGCCCAGGCCTATAGGTTTATCAGTATATTAAACCTGAAAACATAATTCCTACACCAAAAGAACATATGCCATCTGCATAAATAGTTTATTATTTTTATTGCACAAAGATAACAGACCACTATTTTCTTGCTGTTTTTTTTCTAATATTTTCTAATATTCCATAGACAAAACCTACTCTTCAAATATTCATCACAATTGAAAGTGAAGGATTAACACTGCAGATTTTTTTGACATTAATGCATTCTTATTAAAAGATTAGTCTACCTGTGCTATCAAAAAAAATAAAAAAATAATAATAAAAATAAAAAATAATAATAATAATAAATAAACAATGGCAATATTTAAGTATTTATAAGTAAAATGCAATTACAAAATTACTATCCTGAGATCTAAAGAGAGTCAGGGAGATAAAAATAATTTAAGACATAAATTATGGCATCTTATTTATAAAAGTTAAAATAAGCAAAAAAAAATTCCTATTGCATCATCAGAAGAGTCCAATACATAGAAGTAGGGGAAATGCTCATGTCTATATAATGGTCTATTCTAGTAATGTAGGAAAATGCTAGGCAAACACACACAAAGAAATGCAATGACATTCTTTGTGACCGACTGATGCAAATTCAATACCTGTTGGGAAACATTTTCTTTACTATGATTTTAGGATGGACAGGCTGATAGACACAATACAGACTGTTTAATAGATAAAAAATAGGGCATCTATTTCAAATATGAAAGACCCACAATAATAATGTTTCATATATATATATATATATATATATATATATATATATATATATATATGAAAAAGTGGCAAAAATTTTCTTATGATGCAATTTGTCATATCATGTGACGTCACATTACATGAAACCTTTTTTTTTTAAATAAATCTTTCCCCCCAAATTGTTCTTGATATATATAATATAAAAGGCTCAAACACTAATATTCCATGGTTATAATTTAATACATTGAAATTGTATTCATGATCCAATTCATCAGACCTACAAATATTTTAAAATTGTAGTTCAATACGACGTACTCATATACAAATATCCCTTTTAGAAAAAATCTTTATGTATAGAATTACAATTTTAACGGTGAAACAAAAAAAACTCTTTGCCATTGATAAAGAAAATCAGCAGACAATTGCTGATACCTCCTGACACGTGGCCAAATGTTTACCCAAAGGTTCATCCATGAAGCTCTGGAGTTGGGGTACTGAATATAACATCAATTCACTAAGTGAAAATATATATATATATATATATATATATATATATATATATATATATATATATATATATATACAGCGCAGCACTCTGAAGGAGAATGCAGATTTTGATCTGGGTACAGTATATGCATACAAATGGGTAACATTAATAGGGTTATTGAATGATCACCCCATGAATTTATTCACAAATATGACAATGAGAATAGTATTTTAGAGACAGCAGAAGTGATTTGGGAATAGAAAGGTTCATTTGAGCCATCTGCATAAGTGGGTCTGATTTGAGAACTGGAAATCAGTCCAGAAGGGAGTTAAACTAAACAAAGGTTCCAAGCTAATGATGAAATTCCAGAATTAAGATCATAACCAGAAGACTTCACAAAAGTTAGAGCTTTGTCTAAAAACCTAATATAAGAACCTTCATTTGGGGACTCAAGCACTCGTTAACTGTGGGTAAGGAGAATCTCTGTCTGGGTTCTTTTGTTTCAATTCCATCTTTGATGCAAAGAAAATTTGACCACCCTTTGTTACATTTCACACCTAACCCAGTAGATGCTTTGATAACATGAACCTGAGTGAAGACAAAGCAGATCACTTTTGTACAATAAATTCCAGGTAATACTAGTTGATATTGCTTCTCTCTCTTTCATACCTCTTTGCTAACTAATGGTCTCAAAAGAGCTGCTTTTTTTGTAAGGTACCCAAGGGTATTAGCATGTAAGTGAATGTAATGGATTCAAGAGCAGAGTTTGAATTCCAGTCAAATCCATTACACTCACTTATTTGCTAATATCTTTGGGAAAGGTAGGAATCCTCATCTTTTGCCCCCAGCTATGGTTAAATAGCGGGAGAGACCAGGTTCTATAACCTTGGATGGCAACTGGTCTACTGCAGAAAAGAAATGGCAACCTACTGCAAAACAAAATCTGCCTTGTCAGTCATGTATCGAAAGACACATGATCACCTAAGCATGTATCACGCATGACACATAACTGACTATTTCCAGGATAGATTCATAGGAAGACAGCATCCTTCTATACATACCATCTAGTTTTTTTTTTATTCATTTTATTAATGCCTACACACATCATAGAGCATGATAGATATGGCTATGTCTTGGAAGAAATTTTGTTTCATTTAATCTGATAGAGCAAATTTCCAAACTACTGACAGCCTGTCTGTATTGCAGCTCAAGCTTTGCCAACATGATTGTTAATATTACTTTCAGTGTACTCATATGTACTCAGTATTTATTAAGCTTAGTTTAGTAGAGCTAAGCATTTGGAAATGGGTAGCATGATTGGGCTTCTAAATAAGGATGCATATAAACTACTAACATTGGAAATCTTGGCGTTTGACCTGCACTCAAATACACAAATGTTCCAATCATGATGCAGGCTCATTGAATATGTTGTATGTTCACTATCTTGACTTGTTCATGAGAGATTCAATTAAGGAAGAGGAAAATTTTGTTAGAAACAAAGAAAAGAGTACTGAACTTCTATGTAATATCAATATGAATAAAACTGGTGAGTATTAACCGATACAAAATGCCACTTAAGCATAGAAAGCAGAACAGTCTACACCTGTGGATTGAATAAGGGGATCAGTTCAAAATTCCAAAAAGATTAACAGGTATGATGACAGACATCTGGAAAAGGCCAGAGGGTACAATAGACAAAATATTGTCAGTATAACAATTAAGACAAGCCCACCAGTCCAAATAGCAAGATTTATAATAATAATTCCTCATCTCAATATTCTGACACAAAAAAGGTTTCAAGATGCATAAAATTATTCACAAAATAATTTTGTTTGTCTGGTCTAAACGAGACAAACAAAATTATGAGCAAGATGATCAAAATTAATAGTTTCTTTCTTAAACTATGAGCAAGATGATCAAAATTAATAGTTTCTTTCTTGACTCTAAGAAAAAGAACACATCTTTAACATATTAATCTGTCAGAGAAAAAAAAAAAAAGCTGTCAAGTTTGATTCAAATCCAAAGAATTGTTCCTGAATTAGAAAAATATACATTCCAATTTATAAATTGATTGTTCATATGATTTATTTTAGTTGATTCATTTTCTGCAGGTAATTTAAAATCAGGAAATGTTTAGATTGTAAGAATTGGTTGGGGGGGGGGGAGATAATAGTTTAGTGATAAAAGTCTTACTAATTAACCCATAGCTATGTGGAGAAGATGTATATTAATACTTTCCCAAAGGGTATTTGTGCATAAGTGAATATAATGAACACAATAGGAATTGAACTCACCTCTCTGATAAACAATTCCAAGCCATTATCCATCATGTTATGGGATCTTATCCATAATAATAATAATAATAATAATAATAATGGACTATTCCATACATAATAAATACTGCGCCTCAGGAGTAGGCAAGGAGTCAGTCGCTCAACTTTTGAGCGACTGCACGGTTATACTCTCATCCTACGGACGGGAGGAACCCGAAGGAGGCTACGCCGAAGGGCAGAGTCTCCTTCAGGGAGGTAGACCGGCCCTGAACCCGTTTATATGGGTTCAATGGGCTAATTTTTGGCCGAGCCCAAGGGATCGGACTGCTCACGTTAAAAAGGCCTTGTGCCACATGACACCCTCGTGGGGGGGGGGGGTGACTGAATATCGTCAGTCGCTCAAGTTTTGACTTGAGCAACTGTTTGGTTGTACTCTCTTCCTACGGACGGGAGGAACCTGGAGGAAGCTACGCCGAAGGGTGGAGTTTCCTTCGGGGAGGTAGACCGGCCCTGAACCCGTTTAAGCGGGTTCAGTGGGCTATTTTTTGGCCGAGCCCACAGGCTCGGAATTCCCACGTTAAAAAGGCCTTGTGCCACATGATGCCCTCGTGGGAGGGGGGTGACTGAATATCGTCAGTTGCTCAACTTTTGAACGACAGATCGGTTGAACTCTCTGCCTTTGGGCGAGGAGGAACCCGTAGGAGGCTACGCCGAAGTGCGGATTCTCCTTCGGGGAGGTAAACCGACCCTGAACCCATTTATATGGGTTCAATGGGCATATTTTTGGCCGAGCCCACGGGCTCAGAGAGCTCACGTTAAAAAGGCCTTGTGCCACATGACACCCTCGTGGGGGGATGACTGAATATCATGAGTCACTCAAGTCTTGACCGGCTGTTCGGTTGAACTCTCTGCCTTCGGGCGGGGAGCAACCCAAACGAGGCTACGGCAAAGGGCGGAGTCTCTTTCAGGGAGGTAAACCGGCCCTGAACCCGTTTATACGGGTTCAATGGGCATATTTTTGGGCCGAGACCATGGGCTCAGAGATCCCACATTAAATAACCAGCCTTGTGTCACAATGCCCCAGTGGGAGGGGGGTGGACTGAATATTGTCAGTCGTTCAAGTCTTGACCGGCTGTTCGGTTGAACTCTCTGCCTTCAGGAGAGGAGGAACCCGAACGAGGTTACACTGAAGGGCGGAGTCTCTTTCAGGGAGGTAAACCGACCGTGAACCCATTTATACGGGTTCAGTGGGCATATTTTTGGGCCGAGCCCACGGGCTCAGAGATCCCACATTAAAAACCGGCCTTGTGCCACATGATGCCCTAGTTGGGGGGGGGGACTGAATATCGTTAGTAGTTCAAGTCGAGTCAGAGGCAGTCTGAAACACGGTTGCATTCAGACAATTACTGCAAGACATTGGAATACTGATACTGGTCAAGACTACATTGTTCTCTCTACTAAACTTGATTATTCATACTAACACTTCTACTTCTCTGTATATATTCCTGTTTGTAATATATCTGTGTTATTCCATACCTATGTTCACATTCTTCTTTATTGGTTCTACCTTGGACTATCACCGTGGTACAAGGAACCGGACCATAACACATCACCCACATATCCAAGCTTACAGCACCAGGTATTCCTAAACAGTCACCCATCTATGTACTGACAAGGCTTGACATTGCTTAACTTTAGTGATCATACAAGAACCAGTGTTTTAATGTAATGCAGCTGTAAGCCTTTATCTATTTTGAAAACTAGCAGAACAAAATATTGCACAAAATAAGGAAAGACAGTACCGAACCATATGTGGCAGCAATATTCTAAGCATGGGTGAATGGTAATTTATAGATACGTAAGAGAGATTCTGGAGAGAAAAAATTGTCTAGAATGACATAGTGAACGAACAAGACATGATATAAACAGCAGAGGAAGAACAATCTACCCCATAGATTAAATAAAGAGTTCAAATAAAGAAATTCAAAGAAATTTAATAAAGAAATTCTATAAGGGTTATCCAAATTGGAAGATGCTTGAAGAAGACCAAAAGGCACAACATCTAAAACATACTTTTTCTCTAATGTTATACATGTCTTATTTACATTCAAACTAATGTCCTTATCTGTGTTAATAATAAAGACAAAGATATTATTTCAAATGTAAATAAGACAAACATCACCTTACAGAAAGTAATATTTTATGCTCTATTTTCATTTCCTATCAAAGACACCAAACAAATTAATAATATTAGGTTGGTGCAAAAATAATATCGTTTTTTGACGTATTTTTTTAACGTCAAAAAACGATATTATTTTTGCACCAACCTAATAGTAACCAATAAATTCAGAATCTTTTGTGCAATTCTCAAAAGATATTTATTCCGAATTTCACTGAAACTATAGTAAGATTTATTTTATTATATGCACTCTTTCTATTAAAATGAAACTCAATAGCAAAATGATCTTTTTTTTTCGTTCACTAACAAACAATTCTAGAACTCAATTTAATGCTTAGTCACATTAGTGAGAAAGAAAATGATATTTATCAATATTTTACCAACTGAAGCATAAATTTATTTCTATTATTGGTTATTTATATTATATTTCTTATAAAGCTAATGACTGCCCACTCATAAAAAAAAAATCATTATCTATTTAGTTTTCATAAAAGCATAAACAAAAGATACCATGACTATGGAAAGAAAGGAAAACAAAGACTACTGTGGCATTTCAATAAGAATTAACTAAGGATAAATCTTATAAAATAGACACTTACACAGGTATATCAATAAATTCATCATATAAATATTTTACAACATAATTAATTTGAGAGCATGAATTATATAGGTTAAGCATTAACAATAAAAAGACCATGGTTGTTGACTTTACACTAATGCTCTTGAGAAGGACATAGGTCAACATGGTGTGATAAGGCACATTACTCCCCATGATTTGAAGAAGGCAGGAGTCCTCTCACAGAATGGAGAGAGAAAAAAAAAAAAAAAAAAATTATGTTTAACAATTTGGTCAGATTTTGGGGAAAAAACCTACCAACATCCTTTGTAGATTACTCCTTCCATATACAAGTATATTTCTGAGTATAAAACTTATGTGGTATGTATTTTGCAAAACTTGTATGCAAAATGCAAAAATATAAGGCATATACAAAAAATTTATTAGCCACCCATTAGCAATAGTAAAGAAAGATCTTGGATGAATATCTAAAGGTGCTTTCATCAAACAAGTGCATTGGAATAGGCTTAAAAAAAAAAAAAAAAGGTTAGATTCATACATCACATTACAAAAAAAATTGAGCCCAGCTGCAGTTTCTTCCAGTGATAATGCAGAAACGTGTACAAGTCATGGCAGATTGCCTAACAAAAAAAAAATAACTTGCTACAGTCTCTCTAAAGGATAAAAATGTTTCTTTTGTGGGAATAATAGGCACCTTCACTGGATATGTACATCATGGGAAACTACACATAATAGATGAGGTTTGTACTTCAGTCTCCCACTCTTGCTGTGATGGCAGCTACTGCAGAAATCTTAGAAACTTCTATCTGGATTTTGGCATATGGCCACATCACTTTGGTAATTGTATGGGAACCGGTGTCCCAAAGTTAAACAACATAGAGCCTGGTCAGTACAAATATGGGTGATTGCTTCTCTGGCTTCTGTGGGGATTGTATATAGTTTTGGATTACTTACATTTAATTACATTTTGCTAATCTTCCCAATGATTGTAGCCCTGTATCTAATAAATCAAGGAAATATATTTATCCAGAAAAAAACATTTTATTGCAACTGAAGTGAAGAGGCTACTTGCAGAACAGATAATTGCGCCAAGCAATTTTTTAAAAATCATTTCACCCTAAGTAAGATGATAAAGCCACTAAGATGTAATGGGTTACCGAGTGAAAGAATCTGATAAAAAATATTAAGGAAAGAGGACAATAAAAGAACAAGAATTAATGAAACAGCAGATGAAGACTGGCATTGCATTTAAATTTTTGAAGATCAAAGTTGATTGCAAATCAAGAAGCTAAAAGAGTTCCATAAGTGAGAAGTGAGAGAAGAAACTGTTAGCATAGAACTAGCCATTTCAATTCTAAGATGAGACTTCACCACCAATCTAATAGTATACTTAAATTCAAAAAGCTTATCAGAACAATTACCATGAAAATATTTATAAAAAAAAAAGAAAAAAAAAATTTCCTCTTGGCAAATTGTCATAAGCACTAACAAATGACAAAGAAAGAGTGATAGTTGATTACATACAGGTTATGAACTGTTTCAGGTTAGATGCTTACTCCCTACCAAGGATTGATAAACAGAAACTATGATACAATATAAATTCTTTAGTACAGCTAACATTTTTTTTAACTAATGTTCACCCAATACAAGGCCCGACAACCACTTAAGTTAGAATGTTACTAAGTGGAGTTGTATTAGTAAAAGAAAGGGCAAAAAATAAAGTTCTTGTAGCTACACAAAAAAGATAACAGCTAATTCTAGACTTGAAGATGTCAAGAATTAGTGAATAAAATTTCAGAGTTCAGTTGGAGACATTAGAAGTACAGTATGGAAGTAGACTTTAGAAGGAACCCAATCTTAAACAGAAAACAAAGGATAAACCAATACTATTGTTCAAAAGACTGGGGAGGAGTATAAATTGGATGGGAGACAAACCTATCTACTCCTCTATCTGCCTAGCAATAGTTGTAGGAAACTAAAAAAAGAACATGACATTGACTTCAGATGTATTGAGGCTACAAAAAGATTTAACTTAGCCTACAATAATCAGTACACATTCTCTGCAGCTCCTGTGAACCACTGAATTATGCTATTTCTGAGGATAAAATTTGACTTGATCCTGAAAGGCTTCGACCAGTAAAAGAACTTCCTCGATCTGAAATAGGTATATTTTCATACTATTCATATTGGATTGCCAATTACTGAAAAGATTACTCTTCGTATACAAGCTAAAAACATTTCTACTACACAAGATGGATTTGTTTTTTATAGCTTATCAACCTTTTGCAGGTTATTTAAAGCCAGAAAATATTTTTAGACTGTAAGAATATTTTTGGAGATAATGATTTCGTGATACAAGTCTAATTAACCCATAGTTGGGGGAAGAAGAGGTGGATTCATACCTTTCCCAAGAGTATTTGCAGGTAAGTGAATATAACAAACCCAATGAGAATTTGAACTCTGCTCTCCAAAGAGACATTTGAAGGCTTGAAATGTGAGACAAAGAATACTGTCGTTAATACTATTGATGAGACTTTATCAATTTTTCTTCTGATCACCTTAAATCAAGCTGGTAGATTGGTGGCTTTCAATTCAGTGTCCGGAAAAAAACCTGAAAAACAATTTTAATTATCCTTTTTAAACAATCCCAAAATCAAAATCTGTTTTATTAACTTTGTTATCATTTATAGTTGTTAGCATCAGAAAAGGTTTACAAAATAAATTAAAATGGAAGAAATGTTAAAGTTTAAAAAATTTGTAAAAAAATTTTTTAAAATACAAAAACAAGTTACCATGCCAACTTTATGTATAGTGCAACTCCTGATTTTTTTTGGCATGAATTTTAACTCCTCCATGTACATTTATAAAAAACCTGTCACTAGTGGTAAAAAGTATGTATTTTTATTTTAAGAAATTAGTTCCTTTTAGAATAAATATAATAGTAAAACTTTTCTTTGCTTTTGGTATTGCCTCCAAAAACCTCACCAATTATTTCAAATATTCTATCATCTCCAGAAAAACCTCAATCTCAAGTCCTGCGTTAAATTATAGTGAGCAAAAACTCGTCAATAAAAAAAAAGTGCCATATACCACAGAGTAGATTCTGAAGAAGTGGAAACACTAATTAACTGGATGCCACTTTACTTATTGATCAGAAATCTGTGACATTCAATATATTATTCTAATTAGACAAGTAAAACTAAAAATAAAGATGAAAGATTAAGCTTACTTGATACAACTTCAACAAATTGCTACCTTGAGAAGCATAATATTATTGTATATGCTTTGACCAGGGAATGCAGTTCTGCTGTTGATTCAGATGTTTTAGCTAAATAAGTATAACTGTTGTCGTCATCTAGATGTTATCAAATGCTATACTTTGTTCAAACAAGGAACCTCCTGTTCTCTCTTAAGGATGTAAAAAGAGTTTTAACTGTGTTGTATTAGTACTGAATTCAAACCAGTTTTACTGACCCGGTCAAAACAACTGTACCAGTTATGCTGATTGTAAAGGCTTTTTGCTTCAACTAACCAATATTCAGTTATTATAATAGATGAGTTCTCTTGCTTTCTGTTCATTTAATCACTTATGACATCTTGAAAAGCGACACAATGCTTCTGTGAGTTATTTGCTATCTTTGACATCATCACATTCATACATTCAGACAGTGTTTCTTCATTCATGTCATTGAATGTGAAAATGGACAGTGCAAATGGTATAATGGAATTATTAAGCCAAACAGCAACCTTTGCACTAAAATCATAGCACATTGCCTATGACTCAAGGAGCACTTGTCCTACAGGATGCATTGCATTCAAATCATTCTGCTACTTTACTCCATATGGATGATTATTTAATTTCCAGTGCCAATCGACTAGTGGATGCTTTATTCTAACATGCTTCTGAGGTTAGTACAACCCAATTCTTGAAGACATAAATCCTCCTTATGCCTATATGTGTACTTGTAATTGTAAGGAGGCCACAGAGACATTTAGATTTTTACAAAAATAGCCTATTTTTAAGCAACTAATAGTTTTTTGTTTTTTTTTAAATATGATATTATTTTCTAATACAAAAAAAAAAATGACATAAGTCATGTCTACTCAAATACGTACATACTAAATAAAACGTTTATAAAAATAAAATAGGCTATCTAAATTTCAGGACCCAGTTTGGCAACTGACAACTTTTATCATGAGAAGGATTCTGACCAAAGTAGAGTGTAGAATGAAGCTGAATCTATTGTACCTGTAGAAAAAAATCTGATTCCTCACATGAAGAATACTCAGATTCCATTATGCTGATATGAGTATAAACACAAATCACCTAACCACTACGCCTACTACTGGTATAATATAACCCAGTACAACCTGCTGCATCGACAGATGGTTGGTATCTAAGTGAAGAGGGTGAGGACAAAAAACAAGACTTGTTAAGGGGCAGATTAGCTTCTTATAGAAGCCAATGGCCAACATATATATATATATATATATATATATATTATATATAAAATGGATATGACTGAAAGAAAAGAGAATGAGTAAAAACACCAATAAGAAGTGAGTATAAAGTGAAATAAAACAACATTCTACACTTATGTACATACACACAGATGGTCTCTCTCTCTCTCTCTCTCACACACACACACAATGAAAAAAAAAAAAAAAATAAATTTGCACCAATGAAAAGTGGAGTTAAAAAAGAAAAATTGAGAAGTATAAAGAGTCAAGTGCTGATAACCCCTGACAAGTGGATGGAATGATTCCTGGAGGGTCTGTCTATGAAATTCTGGAGTCGGGATGTTGAAGGTAACATCAATCAGCTAAATGACAAACTTTTTATTTGTAATTATATATATATATATATATATATATATATATATATATATATATATATATATATATAGATATGAAAAGGTTAGGATGAAGTACCAATCCTTGAATGCCAACCTGGTGTCTCAATATAAACATTCAATTGGTTATCAAGAAGATAATCTGGCCTTGTAAAACCTTGCCTCAAATCATTATGACAAATCCTTTGTTAGGTTGAACCCACCTTGATTTGTATGAGATTAATCCTGGTCCTGAATCAAAAACAAAAAACAACAACACATGTATGTATGCATGTAAGTATGTGCTAAGTAGGTGTTCTTTTTAATTTCATGCTGAAAATTTACTTAGCAGAGTCTGGTATTTTTGCACCAACCTAATAATTTTGTTTATTACTTCTTACCTACACTTCCATATTGTAATGACATTTGATTATTCAGTGTGGGATTATAAGTATTACGGCTGACAAGACTGTACTTTACTGCTTTCTTATGTGAAATTAGTAGAATTTAGTTGCTTCTTACTAAAAGGTTATATAGGTTGTTTTAATGTTTACTGCCATGTCCTTTGTTGAAGTAAATCTAAAAATGAACTGTGTCCAACTGCAGGATTGTATAATCTTTGTCAGTTCAAAATATGAAATGAACTAGTATCAAATAGCATTCACTAAAGTAAAAATATAAAAACAACTAGATGCCATTCAAAGTGACCTAGATCATTAGAAAAATTGTTTTCACATGATGTGATGATAAACTTCAGGGGAAAAAAAACATCCTTATGGTATGACAGCAAATATGCATGTGTGTCCATATCAACATAAGAACAGTATCTTCATCACATGAGTTATTTTGCAGAGTAGCCAGAAGAAAGACACTTTTCAAACTGAAAGTAGAGAAAGTGATTAAGATGGCTGACAAATCATTAGAGTTTTGTCTTACAGTCATCTTTTAAAATAAATCCTTATTTAATTTTCAGACAGCAAATGAGTACAACTCCAGAGATTGCCAAGTCAAGAATTTTGTTGTAACTGCCTCTAACCTATTGACATTTTTGTTATTTATCTGTGGAGTAATTTGAGAAATCAGTTGTTGCAAGATTCAATTCACAAAAATACAACTTTTCCTAATGTTTATTGACAGTTATGTGATAAAAGAAATAAAAAAGTTAACTTTTTATCATTATAATAACAGACTAATTGGCTAAAGAAACTTGAGAATGAGGAGTGTAAAAAAAGATTAATTTTCATGGCAAAGACAGTCTCCTGAAAATGGATCCAATGGAATATATGTCAGTTAGTTTAGATAATGAAATAAAGAAAATATTCAGAAAAAAAAACATTGAAGATAAATACTTAATGTTTTGAATGTAACCTGCTTAGATATCTGACAAGATATATTTGATGCCTGCAAGTATATATATATATATATATATATATATATATATATAAAATAGGAAAGAACTGGTTAGGTAAATAATCCAAAGTTCTTTAGTATTTTTGTTATTATTTTTAAAAAATAGTGCTCAATACAAAAGTAGAGCATAAATATAATTATTTATTTTAAAATATGATTCCAACACGCTACATAAGAGTTCTCATGTTTCAAAACAAGAGCCGAAAACTTCAATATAATTATTTGAATTAAATTGAATTAAAGTAAGCTCTGTTCCATCTTCAAGCGAAATTTTTGGAATCATATTTTTAAATAAATAATTATATATATATATATATATATATATATATATTATACATACATACACACTTGCTCATGGCAATTTCAGCTAATTTGCATAATATAATTGAATTGTTTAGGTCACCAAATAAAGACTTACTTGAAAACAAATAAATATATTTATATTTCTCATGTCTGTATATGATAGTAAGCACGTTTTAAATAGTGTTATTTTCATCTTTTACCATAACATGGTTAAAACCTTTAAGTATTTTTTAGCATTTTTCCTGTTAATTAATCAAATAATAACTTTAGTCTATAATGTGATAGCTGAAGTAATATTTACTGCCAGTGTTTATATCATTTTTTTTTTTTATTTTGGCAAAGACAGTATTTTGAAGACTCATCTTCAAGGCAGTGCAATAAAACCTTATCTCTCATTTGGATTTGTGACAAAGAAGCCTACTAATATATATATATATATATATATATATATATATATATATATATATATATATATATTTTAAGACATGTCTCATTGAATAATTTAGACAAGTTTTGTCTACTTATTTTCAATGAGATCCTCTCATATTCATGGACAAGCTATCCTTAAAAGAGAGAAAATTACCATTTTAATACATATTCATTTATTCTAAGTACTTTCAACATTAGCACAATGTCATCATCAGGGAGTTGTTTTTTCTAAGACAAAATTGTTGTGTTCATCTGAAAGCTAAATTTATTAAATGTGATGTGAAAAATGCTAAGGTTATGTACTGTATGATTTAAAATTTCACAATGTAAACGTCAGAGGAGGTGACTAGGTTAGAAATGTCCAGATGTTTAAAAAAAAAAAAAAAAATAATCTATTAGTTAAAACCTAGATATTTTAAACTATCTACTGCAAACATTTTAAAACATTTGTGCAGTATTCATAATTCATTTTATTAAAGGTTGGTTTCAATTTTTTAATATAGGTAGCTTCAAGAATTTTTAGTTTATGTTTATTATTTTCATGAAAAAGTATACATGTATTTTCAACAAGAGATTTCCTAAGTTACAAATGTGGACAGGCATGCAGTTGTAAATGATGTGATATGTTTGATGCATCATTCAAATGAAAACTCAACCTTTGAGACAATGTAGTAGTAGTATGAATGTATATATTAATTTTTTCTGTTGGAGATACAATCTCCCAAGGAACATTAAAATTTATATACAATGTTGTTTTTTTGCACCACATTAATTGTTGGAGAGGAGTTACCCTCCCACCATTTAAACTGGATATATTAGTATTTATAAGGTTTTTTTTTAGGATATTTTCATCTTGTTTATAATTAGAATGTATTTGATTGCAATATAAAAGATATGTTTAGTATTAATTGAAAAAGTATTGTATTCTATTTGCTTGTTCCTGTAGACCTTGACGATTGATTGATGTTGTTTCTAAAAGCACAGGTTAAGAAGACGCAATGTAGCCATGAGCGCTGAAGATAGAGATTTTAAGAGACAGAACCAATAATTTTAAGAATTTTGGCCACTGAGAACTAGAATTTTGTAAACAAAAATTCTAGCTTATAATTTTAATGGAGCCAGCTTAGCCACACCCACGTGGCCAGGACGCCATTGGTCGAGTGGTAGCAATGGTGAGAGGCAGAGGTAATTTGATGAGAAAAACAGGGAAATTATTAACGCCCACTGAAAGGAATTGGTATGAGGTACCGATGTGAGAAGGAGGGAGTTTGGGAGGATAGCTATCCTGCAACCTCTCCTCACAACCGAAGGGATCCCCCCAAAAAATGGAAAGTAATTAATTTTCAAAAAATGGGAAGTAATCAGTTTTCCTAGCCAGACAACAAACAGGTCCCTTGTCAGAAATCAGGATCTACCAAAACCCCAGGCTGCGTCTAACCCCACACTGGTTTTTGGTCAGTGTCTATATAAGTGAGTGCCCTCGGGTAATTCGCCAGTTGTTGAGAAGTTTCAGTTCAGCAGTTTGAGTAGCAGGAACCAGAAAGTTGCCTCGCAGAAACTGACCAAGAGATTCCATGACCTCCGACTTCGCCTTTCCTAACAATAGCAAGTCATACTAATGAACTTAAAAACTAAACCAGTTGACTAAGAAGACCAGAACTTGCTTAAGTATAAAAGTGTCACTCTCCAAAGAAAAGGGTTAGGATAAAAACACACACCCCTGTATATAACAGATGGATAAAAGTTGATTTGTTTCTTTCAACATACTTGAATCTCTTGGGTTTTTATTTACTTCTTTTCTTTATGCTTATGCGATATCACCTCCAGTTTAAACTCATCTTACACTACAGCCTGATGCCTGATTCATCTCATTTACCTAAGATCAAAATCACAACATGGGTAGGTTAGACTTAAAATCAAAGTAGTTGGAAGTGAGCTGAGAATGATGGAGCTGGTGTCAAACCAGTTGCATCTGGTGTGAAGCCATTTGGTACTCTGACCAAAGGATCTCACCAGGCAGCAACAACCACTGATCAACGACTCAGTGTCACACATGCTGCCAAAATACACACACACACACACACATATATATTATATATATATATATATATATATATATATATATATATATATATATGCAACATATCTTCATTCAAACAGGTTTCATTGAATAATATAAACAGTCTGCTTATTTTTATACTGATCCTTTTCAGTTTTCTAATCAGTTTCTTGATTAGAAGATGAAATTCATCTAGGAAGGTACCATAATTTTTTTTTTTTTTTATTACAAACACAATCATCAGGGACATAGCCTGATGATTGTGTTTAGCATGAAACAGACTGTCAACTCTGGGTGTTGATTTCAATGTCCACTTATATTTACATATGCTCTATCACTGATATTGAGCACTTTGACCCATAAACATAGAATACCTTAAAACTAATATGTATATATATATATATATATATACACGGGTGTGTTTTGTTAAAGACAACTGAAGAGGTACTGTGATTAACCTTTTTATTTCATTTTTCTTGTGTGTAAAGATTGTTTTGCATTTCCAAGTGTTTTTGGCTATTATTTTAGTCATTATCAAAGGCAATATTTATTCATTTTCAACTAAATGTGTTTTTTTTTATGTCTAAATTTAAGGGAATGCTTTATTTTTCTAACATGGTCAGCACATTGTGACTGTGTTTATTAGGGCTTATTTTTAATCTTTTTTTTTTTTTTTTTTTACATGTGGATGAGACTATTATACTTGTATTTTCTACTAGTATGTTTTGGATGGAATCTGGTAGGTTTTAGTGTGTGTTTAAAGGAGTCCTAATGGAGCTATGGTTGAGTCAGTGTAGCTTAAGCTGTCTAGATAGGCATGTAATAGTGTGACCAATGTAATTATGAGTGGTTTGATCAGGAACACAGTTCCTTAAGTGGCATTTGAATTCATAAATAATGTTGGTTCCTTGTAGTTTTGATTTTGCGAGTGTGTTGTTATTTTTGATGATAAGGTTACCTGTTTTATATTTTTTGTAACAGATAATTCAACTTTCTTGTTCAGGTCAACTGGAGTTGTGTATTTATTTATGATATTTCTAAGAGAAAATTCATCTTGCTTATAGTTGACATGTTATTGTTTTTATCTGTATGTTCAGTATTGTTATTAGTTACTTTAGAGAGAAATAGTCTAATCTGGTGGTTGATGAGGTAGTTAGGAAAACCATTGTTAACTCGTGTCTGTTTTTTATAACAGCTATTTTATATCTAAGTGGACATTCACTTTTAAAATTAAAGTGGCAAGAGTTTCTGCTATTGGGATTTTTATATAATGAAGTGAAGAATGTGTTATTACTGAATTCTACAAGAACATCTAAGAATGGGAGTTTTTTTTTTTTTCATAGGTAAAGTTAAGGACCGACTATTTTTTTCAAATGTGGTCTTGAGATTATGAATTTCTTGTTTATTTTTTGCTAACATAAAAATATCATCTACATAGTGGACACATATTTTGGATTTAGTGACTTGTTTAAATATTGTTTTCTATATGGGACATGTAGAAATTGGAGAAGCACAGTTTAGGTGCATATATTGCCATTATGGTTATAGAAAGGGACTTTAGTTGTGCAGGCATGCAATAATTTTTTGAGCATATTTGGTTTGATGGATGAAGGCGGGATGGAATTAGTTTTATACATGGAGTTAAGAATTATGTCAATAGTTTGATCGACTGGGACGTCTGTAAATAAATTTTCAATGTCGAGTTACACTAAAATACCTTGGGTTGGTTGTATAGTTTTTAAAATTTGAAGGGATTCATAGGTTGATGTGATGCTGTAATTGGTAGGGTAGGTATGGAGTAGTGGTATTATTAAGAAATTTTTATAGCTCATAGGAGTTGTGATCTGGGAAACTCCATTCCACTTTCATGTCCAAGAAGTCATGGCAGAAATAAGGAAAAAGTAATTTGCAGAAAATCATCATAACCTCCATCTTGAAATATCATGGCATGTTAAAAAAATAAATGTAAAAATATAGTCATGGGTGCTATGTGTCGGTTTTGAATTTCATTAGGAGTAAGTAGCAGATTTGATCCTCACTGGGTGCACCATACTTTTGGTTTTGTACTTAAAACTATGCTTAATAAATTACAATATGATATCAATTTAAAGCTAGGTAGGGTAAGGTTTAGTTTAAATTAACTGATAAAGAAAAAATAGGTCAATCTAATGTTTTAATCTCAAAATAATATCAAGCTTTGTCAAACAAGTTGTAATTGATTTTGTGTTATCAAGTATTCAATGTACTATGTCATCCATTAATGTCCCACATTCAATTCCTTCCCTGCTTTAGAGCTAAATTGCAAAAATAATTTTTTTTTTCCACGATTTTGGATTTCCCTTACTGTCACTATAAAAAGGCATAATCTTTTTTTCTAACAAAAAATTTTGTTTTTTTAATTGAATTCATGCCATGTAAGGCAGTAACGCCCCTACAAAACAAGGGGTGTGAAAGAATTAGAAAACAGAAACATTATTAAGGAGCAAGAACAATAGAGGAGTAATCAGGAAGACAATAGATAATGAGAGACGTTATATTTAATTTTTTGAAGATCAAAGTTGGCTGGAAAGGATGGAGCTGAAAGAGTTTCACAAGTGAGAGGTGTACAAAAAAAAAACAAAAAACAAACTGTAAACATAGAACTTATGGTTACAGCTAGTCAATTCAATTGTATATTGATGAGACCTTCTTACCAATTTAGTACTGTACTTAAATTCATCCAAACAATTACCATGAAAGTATTTATAGAAAAGACACAGGGAAACTACTTTACATTGGTGAGAAAGTGTTTGAAGCTAAGACTCCAGGATAGGACCAATAACATTGCAGCTTACAACCAGAAGACCTACCAATGGATTCTTTCCACTTAATGTCAGCAGAGAATGTTAACCTGAGAAGGCAAAACAAGTCACTCTCCTGGAGGTTAGCATCAGCCATGCTGATGAAGGGCAAGAAAAGGGGTCTCCAGATATTTAATAGGGAGCAGTTTTCTATCAAGAATTTTTAAATATATAGCAAGAGCACCAGACCTTGTGTAGTAGCAGTAATGAAAGCATGGACAAATAGTAAGCCGCTAAATATGTAAAATAAATTCTGAATGAGAAAATGTGTGTGTGTGTATTTTTTTTAATCATGTCACACTATAGAGGCAGTAAAGCCACTGAGACACAAGAGTTACTGAGAATGAATAAGAAAAAATAGGAATATTATAAAGGAGCAAGTACAATAGAAGAGTAAACAAGAAAATAGTAGATAACGATTGTATTTAAATTTTTGAAGATCAAAGTTGGCTGGCAAATATGGAACCAGGAGAGAATTTCATAAACAAGAAGTGAGAGTAAAGAAACTGTAAGCATAGAACTTATGGTTACAGCTAGTCAGTTTAATTGTATATTGGTGAGACCATCTTACCAATCTAGTACTGTACTTAAATTTATAAAGTCTAGATACCATAGTGAAGAGTTCATCCGAACAATTACCATGAAAGTATTTATAGAAAAAGCACAGGGAAGTAACTTGACAGTAGTGGGAAAGTGACTGAAGCCGAGATGCCAGATCAGGACTAATAATATTGATGATTCTTTGGATTTTATCAAGAATCTCTAAATATATATCAGGAGCACGAGACCTTATGTGGCAGCAATATTCAATGCATGTACAAATGGTAGGCTTATAGGTAGATTCTGGAGAGAAAGATTGTCTAGGACAACATAGTGAACCCACAACCAGAAGACCTACCAATGGATTCTTTCCACTTAATGTCAGCAGAGAATGTTAACCTGAGAAGGCAAAACAAGTCACTCTCCTGGAGGTTAGCATCAGCCATGCTGATGAAGGGCAAGAAAAGGGGTCTCCAGATATTTAATAGGGAGCAGTTTTGTTTTGGAAGCATTAAATTAACAAGCCATTCATTGCCCCTGTTAACAACAGATTGTAGGTAATTTTGGGGATAGCTGAAAATTTGAGCTTATCAAACTTATCAGAATTTGTTTGAGAAGCTCAAAAAAAATGATGTTTTCTATGATGGTGGGGGGGGGGGCATGACTTTACCTAGTGTGCCTAAACAGGTATCATTAATTTTTAACTTGCCGTGTGTGTGTGTGTGTGTGTGTGAGAGAATGTTAGTGTGTCACTGTGTCACACTTTTTCAACTTTACTCTTAGAGACTGTAGCTCAACATATCATACCATTTTGGAATCAGGCCAACTCTGTGAGCAAATTAAAAATATCCCGGGCTGGATACAAACACATAATCCTGAAATTTTGGATTCCCAAGTTTTCATTACTGTGATTGTTTTCAGTAATTTTTTTTTTTTCACAATTTTTAAAAGTTGGAAATAAATTTGGGAATAATCAAAGTTAATTGTGAAATTCAGTGAAGTTTGCCCATGAAATAAAAATTGTTTGTAGAGAAAGTAAGGACCTACATACATCAATTTTGAGTTCTTCTGTAGGTTATCACATCTACTCCTCCTTACCTATTGTGATGAAAGCCCAATCAATATTATATATATATGAAGAAATATAGTCTTAAGGTGTGCTATATTTATGGGATAAAGTGCTCAATATCAGAGATAGAGCGTGTGTAAATATAAAAGTGAACATAGAAGTCAACACTTAGAGGCGACAGTCTGTTTCATGCTATATGCAATTGTCAGGCCTGACGATTGCATATAGCATGAAACAGACTGTCGCCTCTAAGTGTTGACTTCTATGCTCACTTTTATTTATATATATATATATATATATATATATACACACACACACAAAAGTGAACATTGAAGTCAACACTTAGAGGCAACAGTCTGTTTCATGCTAGACACAATTTTTTTTTAAATCTTAATTGGAAGAAATTTCTGTCTGAATTTTTGTGATGAAGAGTTATTTTTATTTATATTATATACATGTGAACTATTGTAATCTTTTTTGTCTTTATCACAACATTTCAGCTATTTTACCCTCCAGCCTTCATCAGATGGTTGTTCCTTCAAATAAATTTCAAATTGAACCCTTTATTTAATCTATAGGGTTCAGTTGTTCATGTTCTATTATCCATCTAGGGATATCTTGTCTTGTTCTTATTTAGTACAGCTAAGATATTGATCATCCCAGCAACACTAAATCAAACTCTGCACCACCCAACTAAGGGATTGAACTCACTATTAGTATGTCACCAAATTCAAGAGCCAATGCTTTAATCCACTAGATTATTGTCCCATGAAATTAGCAAAAATGTAACACAAATTGCTCTATTTTAAAAATTTTGGGAAAAAAACAACACACTTCTAGAGTTTTTCTTTTTTCTTTTTAATTTCAGGTAGTTAAGCAGTTATATAATGGCAATGGAAATATTAGCTGTTTCCTTATAAAGAAACATTTGGTATTCACCGAGTTGAAATTTATAAAAAACTTTCTATTGAAACAATTTTTCAAGAAAATAGTTTTCTCAAGCCTACCATTATCATTCTTGCCATTACTGATGGGGAGGGGTCTTCTTCCTAAACTTTTGTTTGATCATATTATTTTCTCTTCAAGTTACATGTGCTATTCATTTTAGTTGCTTCTGTTATTTGGTACAGTTCTTTGTGATTCTGTAGCACTAGTCCATGTGGTTCAAAAAATGATGGTCCTCACTTAGACCTACAGGTTTCATCTGCTCAAAGCTATTCTTTTGAAAAGTTATTTTTCCCCAACTCTTTATATTCATGGGTTTGTTATATTCTTTGGATGGTATATTTATTAAAGAGTGGAGAAAAACTGTTTAGTCATTTTTGTGGTAAAAATCATCAAACCTGTTTTAGCTCATGAATGGGGTAACTTGAGCCTAATTGATGATATATAGATTAAAAACCTCCTCCACCTTCCTGGCCAGCCACAGAGGGTTTTTTAATATATTAAGTGTAATTGAAGTCTAGGTGAAACTTATTTCAATTTTAATCTGTTTATTGTTGATAATTTTATATCAAACTTCAAAAACATAATTATTTTCCTTCTACCCCATCCTATTTTACATGAGTTTATGTTAACTTTAGTTAAGAAATTTGCCACTATAACTTTGCAAGAAGAAAAGAAAATCAAACACACACTTTACAATTAATGGTTTAAATAAAGTTTAAACATCCCACCAAAGCCCTAAACAAGACAAACAACTGACTATTTACATGCAACTCTGACTAAGTTTAACAACAGACAAGTTGAAATGGGCTTGGACTAATGGTTTAAACATTAGTTCTGAAACACTGGACACCTACCGTAGAGCAACAATTAGCAAGTGGAAATCGCTCATTCATTGCTGATGGGTTTGGTCCCCATGAGATACCAAGTATTGTGTTACACTAAAGCAAGATAAGTAAGAGATTTGCTCAGCCATGTTTTCCATGTCAAATATGATAACAACACAACGTAAGTCCTATAACTTTAGGGTTACAGGCAGCACAGCCATGGCAGCAGTGGTTTTGAATTCAGAGTTTTTCTTCTCCTAGACTAGACCAAGAGAGCCGAATTTATTTTGCTATTTACCCTATATCTGGAGGGAGATGGATTCATGGCTTTTTCAGGAACATTGACAAGAAATGAATAAAACAGAATAAACTGAAATTTGAATTTGGTTTACAGATTTCACAACGATAACCATTATACTATCCATACATCCGAATAAAACAAAAATGCATAGAAAGCAGTTACTAGTTTAATCTCAGTGTCGCTGATAGCTTTTTAATGTAATGAGTCTCCAGGACCTACAGGTGGTGATTTGGGGGATGCCCCTGAGAAATTCAGTGGGTTCTAACTAAAATTTCTTAATAAATTTTTGTGTTAAACTGCAGGGCTACAGACTAAGTTTTTTTGTTTTGTTTTTTTACCAATGTCCCCCGCCCCTTAAAATTTTAATCATACTGGATTACTTCATAGAACATTTTTTTTAATTAAATTAATAAATTCAAAACAAAAACAACTATTTACACCTAATCACAGTTCAATTAAGAAACTATATTTGTTTTGAGAATTATAACAGAACAAAAGCCCCCCCCCCATTGAATTTAAAACAAAACTAGTATTTAAAGCAATGGTCAGCAAACATCAATGAGTACAGGTAAGTCAAATAAATTAAAAACACTCATCCCCTGAACCAAGAAAGTTTTGATGTCTTTTTCATGCCACCCACACATCCAACCAACCAATAAAAGAAGGAAAAAGTATATAAAAGAAAGAAAGGAAGAACTAGTAAAAAAGTATCTGAAAGAATATATGCAACGTATAGGTGCTTTTCATGGGAAACTGAAGTTGCCGCCATGGAACTCACAGATAACTCACAGATGGGAAAGTTACTGCATCCTTTAAGATTTTTCATGCATCAGATGCACAGGACATGCACTTATCAGCATCTCTGTAGTCTTGAAAAAAAAAGAAAATAGAAGGGAATTTGTTCCTAAATGAAATTTAATAAATTATTGATTTTAATTAAAAAAAAAAAAGACAATGGTAAATGAAAGAAAAAAAATGATCTTTTCAGGTTAAGTTAAACAAAAGTTCATCCCCCTCCATCTCACTACTGTCACCATCAAATCTTTTATATGCTGTGTCCCTTCAGGGTGTGGGTGAGCATGATTCTCCACAATTTCTTGCCCTTTGTAGCTCTTAGTAAAGTTTATCTTTTTGATATCATGCTTAATCCCTGTTATGCCAAGTTTGTTATGTAGGTTATTTGTGGATTTCCTGTCACTGGACATGTCCTGTGAGTGTCAAATTTTCCAAGTCCTCTTTTGTCACTATGTTACCTAGAAAATTCAACTGTTGCTTTCTGATTCTAAGTATTAGTGTTTTTTTTTTGTTTTCATGGTACACAACCACAAGTAATTTGTTTCTTTCTAAGAGAGAATTCGGTGGTATATATATATATATATATATATATATATATAGTGTGTGTGTGTGAAAATATTAACTTAAATAGTGCTTATAAATATTAGGTTGGTGCAAAAATAATGTCGTTTTCTCACATATTAACATATGTGAGAAAACGACATTATTTTTGCACCAACCTAATATGATGATGAACAAGTACTACTACTACTAATAATAACAAACGACATTCCTTGTTTACTTAAAAATGAAGACAGAAAAAAAAATGGATAAATAATAGCCCATTATGACTATGTAACATTATCATCGTACATTACAAATGAAAACATGTGAGTGAATCTTTCATAAATAACATTACGGCTTATTTCACTCTGGACTTTGTCAATCATTACTGGTCGGTAGATATGTGGCTTTGGTACATTCCCCAAACGTGATTTCTATATTCTCACGTGAATGTATGAGACCCTATTCTCTTTGTGGTGGGTATTAACATATATAATTCTATCCTGCATGTACACATCCTAGACGCAACTGAGTTGATCATGTGTTCACATATCAGAGTAGCCACCAACGTCTATTATGTGCAGATCTGTACCCAGTGGCTAGAAAGTCAGATCAATCCTACACCTAGCTTCCTTGGACACTTAGTGCAAAGTTCACTCTGGCATCATTTGTCACTCACTACAGTTATTTTGATAACTAAAATTAAGAACAGCTAGAAATCACTGAAGGATCAATCAAGTATAAAATCATGTAACAGCTTTTAAGAAAATCTGTAGTCTTTTCAGAACATGATCATATTAAATTTGACACAAATATCTATCTTACTAATTCTTGTCTGAATTCTGTTGGATGAGAGTGAAAAACATTCAAAAATTTAGTGTTAATAACAGTAACAGTATGTATTCAAAGATGTTCAATTGTTCAAATAATATGTTGGAAAATCATTTATTATTATACTTGAATACATATCATAAATAAATACAGTAACTTATTGCTAAGTCATAAAAGTACATATGAAATATTTAGATTTTGGCATTAAATAACCCATAGCAGTTGATAAATTACTAAAACAAACCAACCATAATTTGACCGATTTGTTTTTTTGTTTTTTTTTTCAGGTTATCAACCCTTTGTAGGTTATTTAAAGCCAACACATTTTGTATTACAAGAAATTTTTTTTTTTTTTTGCAAGTGAATATTGCATTAACAATTATTTTTGGAGATAATGATTTCTCCAGACACAAGTTCTACTATTTAACTCATAACTGGTGGGGAGAAAAGAGGAAAACTTTTATCAGACAGAGGTAGTATATATAAATGAGACAATATACAAAAAGAGAAGACACTTTTAAGTGTCAAATAAACGGTGAGGGTTCCCCCATCACTACAAGCTTATTAAGACTACTTTCTTTATTAATCTTGTATGTATTGCCTGCTTAATTGATTTTCTAACTGCTACTTTTATTAACCACCACCTGTTTATTGCATATAGAGTAAAATTCTGATACCCCCATTATTAAGATCCCACCTAAAAGTGAACATATTAAGAGGTAAGGCTTATTAAAGAATCATCATTCACTGTAACACAGTTAATATCAAAAGTATGTATAGTAAGCAAGCAGATACCACAATTCATACAGAACCTTACACATATAGATAGATATGAATTCAAAAAGGTGATTTAATATTTATCTCTGTTAAGACAGAAAAATTATGCAAATCATTAATTTCCAAAATATGCCTCAGGAGTAAAAAGTGTTCATCCTCTCTTACAAAAATAATTGTATATACACCGCACTAAAGTTCGCTTCTGCCGGAGAGGTTGTAAAAAAATTTAGCTCAATACCTCTTCTTTGGAAGGGGACTGGGGTCATTACCCAGCAGCTGAAGCATCCTCAAAAGGGGAAGTACATAGTAGGCTTGAGTAATTTTTCTATGGCTTTAGTGATAGCCCACATTAGAACTTCAACCTCATGTCACATTTTGTTGCAGAATAATTTATTATAGTCTATACTCAATAATCCAGTGTAAATCAACAGAGTAAAACTGGAATTTGATAATATTGAATTTAGCAGTTTTTGATCTAAAATTTAAGTGAGAAAATTCTGATTTACTCTCTGTATTTTGAGAAAAAGAAAATGAATTGTCAGTGGTCATGAATTAAGACAAGCATTGACATAATCTGGACAAAAAGATTCAACTTTTGGAGACTAAATGTACAATCTACACACATGCATACAATGGAAGCAAGGCAGCCATCAACCACTAGATAAGGCCTTGTCCATGTACAGAATAGAAGGGATTAACCAGCAACTGCCTATTAAGCTTTTGTATATGAACTCACAAACTCATTAGGCTGACAGTCATAAAGTAAGTCTGTTCACACATTTCACGTCATGGTAAGAACATTTAATTACTTGATAAAACAAACTTCCCTGCAAGAAAAATTGGATATTTTATTGAGAGTGTATGGCTTTGAGAATTTTCTTGGAATGCAGTGTTTTCTTCTCATAAGGATTGCACATCTTAAGTACAGCTGGGTCAACCTGTTCACATGTCAGAAGGCAGCCTGCTGACTACAGAATTTTATATTGACTGGCTGTCCTATCCTTGTGCTCCTAACAAAACTAAGTTTAGTGGTTATTAATATAATAACATTTTATAGCCAAAATGATAAAGTTAGTTGACAGAATGGTTATCTAGTAAATATCTAGTCTACAGAAAATAAAATGACTATTGTAAAAGTTAAATGTTAAAAAAAAAAAATTATACTTGAATAACACTTTGATCCCTTTAGTTAAAGTTTAAAAATAAATATATTTATCATTTGGCTGTCTAGTCTAAAGAAAAAAAGTAAACAGATGACATTTTTAAAACCAGTCACTTGCAAACAAGGCTGTTATTTACAAATCAAAGTTTGTGTTTTTTTTTTGTTTTTTTTTTCTTCTACAAATAAATGTTCTGAACTGTATTTACTTTTAGAGAAATGTTTCTATAAAAATAGTATTACTAAGAAAATTAACATTACAGTGAATTTGCTTCACTTTCTTGACAAAAGTGTCTAATGGCAGTTATGTATAAGATATGATACATAGACAAAAGTAATTTGGTAGAGTGATATAAAATAAAAAAAAAAAAAATTATCTTTTTAAATTAGTATTCCTTATTGGGATGTGCAGTGTGATGTAATAGATAAGGACTCAAAATTAGAAACCCAAGTTTCAATTCTAGTCAGGTTTGCTACGTTCATTTACATGCAAATAACCTTAGCAAGTGTGTGAATCCATCTCATCTCCCAGCTATAGGCTGAATAGCAGAACAGACTAGGTCATATAATATTGGTTGGCAACCAGTCTATTGCACAAAGAAATGGCAACCTACTGTGGGAAAATCTTCTGCCTAGTCAGTCATGAATTAAAAGAGATATGATCGCCCAAGTGTGTATCATGTACAGCACCCGAGAGATTTCTTATTCAGAGTTAATTTAAATTTTTAAATGTGCACTTTTATCAAGTGCATTTTGTTTGAGCTTTTTCATCTTTAAATTTTAATATCCCTTTTGCACCTAAGAAACATGAAAATGAATACATGTTAAATGAAAGATTTGTTAACTAATTATTTGATTGATAGATTCTCTTTCTATGATTTACCTATACTTCACAGGTTATTTAAAGCCAGAAATATTTTTAGATTGTAAGAAATTTTTTTTTGAGATAATAATGATTTAGTGATACAAGTTTTATTAATTAACCCTCAGCTGGAGGGAGAAGAGGTGTATTCATACATTTCCCAAGGATATTTGGGCATAAGTGGATATAATAAACTTAACTGGAATTGAAACTCAGCTCTCTGATTAACAATTCTAAGCCATTATCCATTACAAAACCCACACATCTAAGCTTACAGTGCCTAGTATTCCAAGAAGTCACCCATCTAGGTACTGACCAAGCTTAATATTGCTTAACTTTGATGATCATACTGTTCACCAATTAGTTTCTGGTTAATATTTACAGAGTAAAATAACTAGAAAGGTTACTAATTTTGCTTAGTTTAAAATAGCTTCTGGTTCATTATCAACTTTTTTTTTTTATAAAATCACTATGTCTATCTAATATTGAAAAGATTTGGAGATACTTTAATGATTTACTATTACCAGTCATTGGCACCATCCACAAAGTGCTCTAGCAGATAAGGTCCAACTGCATTTATCACATATACTAGTATGATGGTATTGCAGTAAAGACTACATCTTCTATGTGTAAAACTACTGTTTATTCACTTCTAGACTACCTATATTGGTGTGAGGGTGTGTGTCTTGGGAGCTTTCTCCAAACATAGATCTCTTTTCAGTGAGGATGTAAGAAAATCTGTATTTTCCTTTTCAGGTGATATACTTCTATATTTTGTTATCTGGTTGTTAAAACATGTGCACATCCATAAAAACAGCTGAAACAACCACTTGTCTATATGTTGGGGTTACCACTTACATCCTGAGGTGCAAATCTGCACCTGGTAGCTATAAGGACACCTTCCAGGTCAACCCTTTGATGCACCCAGCTCTTTTGATGCTCAGGTGTGACACAGTGTTCGAAGTTTACTTTTGTATCTCTTAGGATGAGCCCAGATTAACTTCTTAGAAGAAATGTTCTTTACTGACATTAAATTCGATACAAATTGGTATTTCCTGCCATAAATCATATGCTACACTAAGTTCAGATGCAATTAAGGACAAATTACAACCATAGCAGTTTTATTATTTCTATCCACCCCTCTTGCCTGACATCTACTGTAAGATTTTGTTATGTCACTTAATATGTAATCATGAGAATTAATGAAAGTTTTACTGTATGTTTAATAAATCCTACCTGTGATATCATGGATTACAAAAACAATGTGTGTATGTATTACTTCACATAACACTTAAATTCACACAGTCTCCTTGAAAAGAGATGGTGGAAACTAGATGTTAGGGAGGTGTTCCATAAAGGTAGTCTGTATTAAATAATACAGTTCAAATTCCACAATTGTTTGGAGAGCACTGCATGAAGAGGGTGCTGAAAGGTTCTTGGCTAGGCCAAGAAGGGATATAAACAAAAAAAAGTTATTTATGATGTTTGGTCATTATGTCAAGCTGAAAAAATTTCTGCACCCCCACTATCACACAGAGAGAAGAATATCAAAATGTCTTATCTGACAATGAAAAGAAGCCAATATTTTTCCACAAGTATTTAATTTTAACCATCTCCTTTCTTGACAATGTAAATGCTTTTCCATCAATCATAACCTGAAAGAGTATACAATGAATAACTTTCAGATCAAAATTCAGCTAATAACTGTATCTGATATCACCTTTGTATATAATCTGAAGATTATAAATTCATATATGTAAATACAGGATGGCCCACAGGATAGGTATTTTACACTGTAATTTTTGTTTAACATTGTTACATTATTGTTGTGGTAGGATCCACCTAATTTGCATAGTGGAGTACTGACCATATAAATATGGTTGGTACCGGGAAGAGAGTGGGAGGAATCAAGAGATTCAACCAGAGACTCTGCCTGACTGCGACTCAGTCAACACACATTCCAGTAACGGTCTTCCCAGGAATATACAAAAGACTATATGTAAATATTGTGTACACTTTCTTGTTTCAATACATTTTGTTCTAAGTACATTTTGTGTTGCATTATTCCATGCATTAGTCAAGTTTCAACAATTATTATTTTGAATTTGTATTGTAACCAATAAACTAATAATCAATAAATAAAAAAAAGCTCTAGTGGGCTTACTTTATACATTTCCTATGTGGCCAGGGATGTGTAAACAATGTAATGGTTAACAGCTAAGTTAAGAAATCAGTTAGCCAAGTTTGAATTCTGGTACAGTTTGTTACACTCATTTTTATACAAATACCCTTGGGAAAGGTATGAACATCTCTTTTCTCCCAACCAGCTATGGGTTAAATAGCAGCACAGACTGAACTATCTAACCATCATTGGCAACCAGTCTAGAAGACAGAAAACTGAATTCATACCTGAAGCTTTGCAGATGATTAAACATGAGAGATGAAGATAACACATATGTAAAACAAAAAAATGATAGATTTCAGCTTTTTTTTTTATTGATTTTTCTGACTTTTGTGATACACAGTATTTAGAAAATGTAGCTTCCTGTCTAACTGTACAAATTTTTTTCATAAATGTGAAGACATACAAAGTTTCATTCATAACTTTATCTAAACTTGCAAAATTACACATATCTGGAAAAACATATCTCCACTCAATAGAATATACTTGCAGTTGTGAATGACCTCATTCAGAAATTAGAGTTTTACAGCCATATCATATTGAAACACCAGTTCCCATACAATCACTGAAATTAAGCAATGTCTAACCTGGTCAGTAACTAGATGGGTAACCACTTGGGAATAACAGGTGCTGTAAATATAGATGTGTGGGTGGTGTAAAAGGATAATGGCAAAAATTGTTAATCAGAGAGCCAAGTTCCAATTCCAGTTCAGTTAGTCAGTTATGTGCCATGCGTGATACATGCTTAGGCGATCATGTATCTTTTGATACATGACTGACAATTCATACCTTTCCCAAGGGTATTAGCACGTAATTGAATGTAATGGATTTGAACTCAACTCTCCAATTCCTCAATCCGAGCTGCTATCCATTACTCCAGTTAAGTTTGTTATATTCACTTACACTCAAATAACCCTTGGGAAAGGCACAAATCCACCTCTTCTCTTCAGCTATAGGTTAATTGGTATGATTTGTATCACTAAACCATTATTATCACCAAAATATTTTCTGGTTTTAAATAACCTGCAAAGGGTTGATAAGCCATAAAAAAAACAAAAAACAAATCATTCAATCAATCAGAAATTAGGAAACTTAGTTATACTTTTCCAAGAATTTACATTGTTTTTACCTAGTCTAGAAACTAAGAAAATTGTTCAGCAAGAGCGAGAGAGAGAGAGAGAGCGGAAAGGAAAGAAAGAAAGAACGGAGAAAGGAGGGAAAGAAAGAAAGAAAGAAAGAAAGGAGGAAAGAAAGAAAGAAAGAAAGAAAGGAGGGAAAGAAAGAAAGGAGGAAAGAAAGAAAGAAAGAAAGAAAGAAAGAACGGAGGGAAAGAACGGAGGGAAAGAACGGAGGGAAAGAAAGAAAGAAAGAACGGAGGGAAAGAAAGAAAGAAAGAAAGAAAGAAAGAACGGAGGGAAAGAAAGAAAGAAAGAACGGAGGGAAAGAAAGAAAGAAAGAACGGAGGGAAAGAAAGAAAGAAAGAAAGAAAGAAAGAAAGAAAGAAAGAAAGAAAGAAAGAAAGAAAGAAAGAACGGAGGGAAAGAAAGAAAGAAAGAACGGAGGGAAAGAAAGAAAGAAAGAACGAAAGAACGGAGGGAAAGAAAGAAAGAAAGAACGGAGGGAAAGAAAGAAAGAAAGAACGAAAGAACGGAGGGAAAGAAAGAAAGAAAGAACGAAAGAAAGAAAGAAAGAACGGAGGGAAAGAAAGAAAGAAAGAAAGGAGAACGGAGGGAAAGAAAGAAAGAAAGAAAGGAGAACGGAGGGAAAGAAAGAAAGAAAGAAAGAAAGGAGAACGGAGGGAAAGAAAGAAAGAAAGAAAGGAGAACGGAGGGAAAGAAAGAAAGAAAGAAAGAAAGAAAGAAAGGAGAACGGAGGGAAAGAAAGAAAGGAGAACGGAGGGAAAGAAAGAAAGGAGAACGGAGGGAAAGAAAGAAAGGAGAACGGAGGGAAAGAAAGAAAGGAGAACGGAGGGAAAGAAAGAAAGGAGAACGGAGGGAAAGAAAGAAAGGAGAACGGAGGGAAAGAAAGAAAGGAGAACGGAGGGAAAGAAAGAAAGGAGAACGGAGGGAAAGAAAGAAAGGAGAACGGAGGGAAAGAAAGAAAGGAGAACGGAGGGAAAGAAAGAAAGGAGAACGGAGGGAAAGAAAGAAAGGAGAACGGAGGGAAAGAAAGAAAGAACGGAGAAAGGAGGGAAAGAAAGAAAGAACGGAGAAAGGAGGGAAAGAAAGAAAGAACGGAGAAAGGAGGGAAAGAAAGAAAGAACGGAGAAAGGAGGGAAAGAAAGAAAGAACGGAGAAAGGAGGGAAAGAAAGAAAGAACGGAGAAAGGAAGGAAAAAGAAAGAAAGAAAGAAAGGAAAGAAAAAGAAAGAAAGAAAGAAAGGAAGGAAAAAGAAAGAAAGAAAGAAAGGAAGGAAAAAGAAAGAAAGAAAGAAAGGAAGGAAAAAGAAAGAAAGAAAGAAAGGAAGGAAAAAGAAAGAAAGAAAGGAAGGAAAAAGAAAGAAAGAAAGGAAGGAAAAAGAAAGAAAGGAAGGAAAAAGAAAGAAAGGAAGGAAAAAGAAAGAAAGGAAGGAAAAAGAAAGAAAGAAAGGAAGGAAAAAGAAAGAAAGAAAGGAAGGAAAAAGAAAGAAAGAAAGGAAGGAAAAAGAAAGAAAGAAAGGAAGGAAAAAGAAAGAAAGAAAGGAAGGAAAAAGAAAGAAAGAAAGGAAGGAAAAAGAAAGAAAGAAAGGAAGGAAAAAGAAAGAAAGAAAGGAAGGAAAAAGAAAGAAAGAAAGGAAGGAAAAAGAAAGAAAGGAAGGAAAAAGAAAGAAAGGAAGGAAAAAGAAAGAAAGGAAGGAAAAAGAAAGAAAGGAAGGAAAAAGAAAGAAAGGAAGGAAAAAGAAAGAAAGGAAGGAAAAAGAAAGAAAGGAAGGAAAAAGAAAGAAAGGAAGGAAAAAGAAAGAAAGGAAGGAAAAAGAAAGGAAGAAAGAAAGAAAGGAAAAAGAAAGGAAGAAAGAAAGAAAGGAAGGAAAAAGAAAGAAAGAAAGAAAGAAAGGAAGGAAAAAGAAAGAAAGAAAGAAAGAAAGAAAGAAAGGAAGGAAAAAGAAAGAAAGAAAGAAAGAAAGGAAGGAAAAAGAAAGAAAGAAAGAAAGAAAGGAAGGAAGGAAAAAGAAAGAAAGAAAGAAAGAAAGGAAGGAAAAAGAAAGAAAGAAAGAAAGAAAGAAAGAAAGGAAGGAAAAAGAAAGAAAGAAAGAAAGGAAGGAAGGAAAAAGAAAGAAAGAAAGGAAGGAAAAAGAAAGAAAGAAAGAAAGGAAGGAAAAAGAAAGAAAGAAAGAAAGGAAGGAAAAAGAAAGAAAGAAAGGAAGGAAAAAAGATAAAAAATAAAATTAAAAAAAAGAAATAAAAAAGATAAAAAAGAAAAAAGTGACATGGTGTTTCAGTGAAGAGACAAAAGAGAAAAACTGATACAAAATATCCTCTAGCATTGGAAAGCAGAATAAGAGTAGAATTGTAGATTGAACAAATGATTTGCTTTGAAATTTCTAGGTTACCAAAGAAAAAAAAAAAAAAAAATTTTTTTCAGCAACAGTCTACATGAATGAATTCACAAAATTTTATCTATATTTTCTGGCATTTCACTGATGATTGATCATCTTAAAAACTCAACAAATACTCAAATAATCTTAAAATGTACATATCACTCAAAAAACTGTTTGACTTGATATTCACCAAATCCTGACAATGCATTTCTAGGGAAATGGTAACAAATCTGCCAAGTTTCAGGAAAAATTTGATGCAAGCATATTGCTCAAATCTAGCAGCCATCATTAAGATTGCAAAGATGTTTTAATGTAATGTTACAAAACTTCACATAATATTTGAAGGCAAGCAGATAGTCTGCCAAAATGTTGATTTAGTAGGCTGGATTTACCAGTGTTAACTGAACCTAAGTAAACAAAAACCTTTTGATGGGATTTTGTTTCCATGAACTTTCTTTTTGCTCAACAGGTTTGCTTTACTTGGAATATGACAAAAATAGAGAATTTTAATGAAGAAATACAGTATTTATATTATTTGCATGCAGACTATCTTTGTTGTTTTTATCAAAACTTTTTGCCCATGAGACACTAACCAAGTGGATTAAAGCACTGGTTTGTAAATATGGTGACAGGTTTTTCTTAAAAACTAATTTTCACCTTATTCAAGACCCCAGAACCACTCGAGGCAAAGGACTACTGAAGGAGGTTATTGTATGAATGGGAAGAGGTAAGAAGTGCAGTTTATGAGGATACATGGGAAAGTTAACAGTTAACGCCATACTCAAAGAGGTTGCTTGTAGCCTGGAAAGCATCTTCTTAGGAGTGTATCACAAAGTTGCAGTTTGTCAGAAAAAGCTATCTAAATGGAAGTGTTCTATAGCCCCCTCATGCTGGGAGGTCAACAGTACCAATTTGTTACATTTTAACTTAACTATTTTATTAATGTTGACATGTACAAACTATCCAGTGGGGTCGTTCCCCCTTACAGGGGGGCTGTTTCAGACAGAAAGAGAACACATCTACATCTCTGAACGGTTAAGAACAACTCTCTGAAAAACCTTTGCCTATCATTCCCATGCTAGCACAGCCAATCAAAATAGACTTCCTTATTTTGGCTTGCATCTGACCTTGAAGGTCAATCTCCAGAATTTGCAGCTGAGATACAATTCCCATTAAAAAATAAGGGTCTGCTAAACTATTATTTAACAGAAGTTCTTTTTTACCAATGGAACATAAAGGGGATGGTTCTTCCTAGTGTTTACAGTGCAATCCATGGGCAGGGCAGTGTGTACTTGGACTCGAGGTAAACATAGTAAGCAATAACTGTGCAGTACTAAAACAAGAACAAAACAAGATTTCTCTTGATATAGACAGTGGAATGAAAATCTACCCCATAGATTAAATAAAAGGTTCGGTTTTAAATTCTCTGAAGTTAACAGAGCTTGACAATCACCTGAAGGCCAGAAAGTACAACAGCCAAAACATTAATAACAAAAACAAAAATGGAGATAATAGTCCACATGTAAATAATAACTTCATCCCAGCAATTCAGATAAAGAAATACAGTGGTTATTTTTTTTTAAGAAACAAACTTTTATTTCAAATATTAATATCATTTTTTTGATCATTCAAAACACTTTCCCTGAAATGAGGAAGGTGAGAAAAAATATTATTCACTAGAAAGACCCGTGAAAATTTCTCGGTTTTCTTATTTTAATATTCTGATGAATCTTAATTTTTATGTTAATGATTGAGTAAGCTAATGGTGAGTTATACAACAATAAAATATCCATAGAAATTCCCCTATTGCATTGTAAAATATTTTAACTTAACAACTTTAACAAAATATTGCAATAACAATCATAAATATCAAAGTTGGTTGTTATTTTAAGAAGTGGGTACAAATGAAAAGATTTGAAATTGACAACTTTTTCATTTCTCTGAAACAGAGGTTAAACACTTCTACCTATCTTTCTTTCATTCATTTTCTCATTGAACCCAAGTAGCATCTCTGATATGGGTTTTGTTTATAAAAACAGAATAGTTCATTATTTATGAGGTATTGGCAGGAGAAAAAAAGTCACCTGTTGGTTTAGCGAAGTGACAAATAATATTGCAAGAATGACTTGGAGAAAAACTGATGTAAAATAAAATATCCTCTAGCATGAAAGAATCAACCCTGTAGATTGAATAAATAGCTTGGTTTGAATTTCCTAGGTTACTACCAACTACAACAGATCTCTGAAGGAGGACAGAGGCTATAACAGACAAAATACTGCAAATACTAGTCCAAGTAAATCAATGTATAATAATTCCTCATGTAAAAAATTCAGAAAAAAAAACAAAGTAGAATAAAAAGGAGTCATTTTTAATTTTTATACAATATTGAATTTTTTATACATACAATTTAGGTGGAAGTGCTAAAAAGCTTTCAACCTAACCCACTTATCTGACCAAACAGATTGTTTTTATATCAATTTACTAAGCAGAGCTTAGATGTAGAACAAAGTTAAAAGTGTGGAACACCCAGTGAGGATCATACTCACTTTGCAGCCATAATTGATTTTACAAGACAAGCTTGTAAACTATTCAAAATTTCATTATATGCTTTGCTATTCAAACCATCAATGTTTTGGATGTTGTACCATCCATCCTTTGTCAAAATTATATTTGAATCCCTTCTTGGCTGGAATAAAAAATTTTTCAACATCCTTTCATATATACAAGAGAGAGAGAGAGAGAGAGAGAGAGAGAGAGAGAGAGAGAGAAGAGTTATGTATTCACGATGACAAATACATTGCAATACTGATTATATATAGATAACATTTAATTATTCTTAAAAAAAAAAAAAAAAAAAAAAAAAAAAAAAAAAAAACAAGAAACATTTTTATTTAATTTTTCAAAAGAGATTATATATATATATATATATATATATATATATATATATATATGAAATCGATTAAGTCCAACAATTATTTTATTTTCTGTTTATACATTATTTTTATAGATACAAATATTTAAGTAAAGGCCGGTAAATGTAGTTAATATTGTTTATTGTAAATAGAGCATTTACTTAAATATTTGTATCTATAAAAATAATGTATAAACAGAATATATATATATATATATATATATATATATATATATATATATGAGAAAGATACAAGGAACTTACAAAAGAATCATAGCATCAATATGCAACAGGAGTAATGATGTATTTACTTAATCTATGACTGCTTTTTAATATTTCTACATATCTAATGCAGAATAAATTGTTTCAACACATAAAACTATATAAGGTGATGCTGAAAAGTTCTTGAAGCTTATAAAAAATAACAATAAAAAAAGAAAAAAAAATAGAAAAATAAATAAAAGTAAAAAAATAAAAATAAAATACGTCAATCAACATCAATATTTTGATGTTTGGTTATTGAAATACTGATTTTGGGGAGTGGGACTAGCAAAGAATTTTTCATCATACCCCCCCCCACTTCATATTAAATTAGGTACTTCCATGAGATCGCTAAAAAAAGCATAGCATGATGAAAAGAACACCAAACTTGACGGAAACAATATTTTATCGACTAAATGTTTATGTTATTATTAAGAGGAAAGATCAAAGTATTTTGGGGATATTTTTTTTTTACATTTTTTAATTGTTCCTAGCATGTCCAAAATTTTTGTTAAAAATCTTTTTTGTTTTGATTCAGTAAAATTGACAGGTAATCAATCATGTCAACCATTTTTTTTCCATTTTATAAAAAAATGAAAATCTCAGTTTGAAATTCTTTTAAAAATCAATTATAATTTTTTCAAAACTTATTTTAAGAAAATCAGAAATTATAATGTTTATTTAGAATATTTTGAAACCAGCATTATTTAGTTTCTCTGCCGAAAAGGTGTAGTTTGAAAATTAAACAAAGCAGGTCATAATATTTCATGTCACTTAACAGGTGATGAATGACGTATTGACAGATTATGTGAGGATAATTTGTTCTACGGGAGGAGAGAAGTGAACAAATTATTTACCGCATTATTTTTAAGGAAAACCTTTAGCGCTCTAATTTTTTGTTTTTTGTATTTAGCTTTCACCTTTACGTTTACAATGCTTTATGGAAAAAATATTATAAAGAAATTAAAATAAGACTTTTGAGAGCGAGATTAAATTTCATAAGAAAAGTATCTAATTAATTTATAGGTACCTTTCTTATGAAATTTTATCAGAAGTGTACATAAAATACTATAATTTCATGTACATTTATTACATTTGACTGTGTTATTTGTATTTCCATTCATTTTATTATTAATTTTGATATTTCATTTATTGGATAAATGTCATAACTGAGATTAATATAAAAATAAGATCATATAAATTTCATAAGATGATACTAATACTTGTAGGTACCCTTTTCAGTTGAAATTGAAAAATCAAATTAACTTCTCCACACGTGTTTTGCAAAAGTAAAGGCCTTAACAGCGGAGAACAATGTTTAACTCAAATAACGCAACTTAATTGTATTCTGGTTGGTCTTCCGTACTTTATAATTACAGCCCAATTATAAACACAAAATTACATTTTTTAATTACTCCGGGTCTTCTAATTAGTCAAAACGATATAATTTACAATGTATCTATCTCAATCTATCTCATAAGGATATTTACGAAACTGGATGCAGCTTTTAACTAATTTATAATATTTTAAAAACTTAAAAGGTAAAAATCTATTATAATTAAAGAAATAAAAAATAATTGTATTAAAAATTCATTTTTCATCAAAAAAATTTTTTGCTTTCAGAAAATATTGTCCATATTCATAAAAACAACTAAAAGCAAATAAAAGCATTTGAAATCTTTGTTTTATTGAGTTTTGTATGTTACAATTCAGAGCTGATTTTCAGGTAGGGGTGTCCAATTAAAAAAAAAAAAAAAAAAAAAATATAATACATGATTTGCTTTCCTTAAAGTCTTGTACTTTTAGCTAACATAATCATTAAACTGAATGTCTAGAGTTTTCATAAAATTAGTTATGGGAGTGGGTAATAAATATAAAAAAAAATTTTTTTTCTATGACTAAAAAAACAAAATATTTATAATAATTTCAATCATTTGTGAACAGTTTCTGAAAGTTTCATCTGACAATTTTATTTTTGCAAGATTTTCCAAATTAATGTCTGTCATACAAAAAAAAAAAAAAAATGTTGAAAATTTATTTTACTAGCTCTTATGGAGGTACCTATATTAAATGCATTAAAAATAAAATATTATCTCAATTGTAGATACAAATAGAGGCTAAAAAATACATGTAAGATTTTCTTTTTCTCTCTTTCAAAGATTGAAAAATCACGATCACATTTTTGGAGAATTTCAGCATTTTTCAAAACTTGAACTTTAAGTTCCATTAGTGATTTGGGGACGGCTCAATATTTAAAAATCCTGAGACTTTTTTTAAAATGAAGTGTTGTCGATCATGCATATTACATTTTATCTGAAAGAGAAAAAATTTAATTTTCCCCTTTCTAAGTCATGTATCATAACATGGAGACAGATTTGTAAATAATAAGCCCTATAGAATTTTAAAATTAATCTTCTTTCAGTTTTCTTGTTTATTTAATAAAATATGCCCTCATTTTTCTTGACATGAGTAAATGCCTTTTTTTTTTAATACACAATCCTTTCAAATATTTTAAAGATGAATAAACAAATATCTTCTGGAAAGATCGGCTGAATGTTTTATATCACATCATAAAAAATACATACAAATTTGATAGAAATCAATTAATAGAATTTAAATTTGGAAGATGTTTAAAATACACATTGAAATATTTATATTATTATTTGTGGCAAGAAGTGCTTATCTTTGTCTTTCCTTAGTGATTCTATTTAATTAACTTCTTTATGTGCCGTGTCCCCTCTGGACATAGGTAATCATGGCTCTCCACAATTTCCTGTCCTTTTTAGCTCTTAAAATTTTTTTTTTTTTTTGTTATTTCTCTTAAACCTTGTTCTGCCATCAATTTAATCAAGCTTGTTAAGCATGTTATGCATTACTTTCCTCTGTCCCTCTTGTCTTAAATCTGTCCTGTGAGTATCAGATTTTCCAAGACCCCTTTCTTCACTATGTGCCCTAGAAATTTCAACATATTAAGTATAAGTTTCCTTTTTGTTTCTATTTTCTCTAAAACTTCGTCCTTGCTTATATGTTTGGTCCATGGTATCCTCAGCATCCTTCTGTAGAACCAAATTTCTGTTACTTCAAGTCTTTTCTTCATTATTGAGAAGACTGTCCAGCATTCACTGTCATAGAGGTGGACAGATATCACGTAACAGTTTAGTACACTTTTCTTTGTTTTTAACTAAATTTTTCTGTTTCTTCATACTTTGCTTAGCTTTTGGAATGCATCATTGGCTATCCCAATGCATCTTCGGATTTCAGTGTCACACTTTCCACCCACTGTTAAAACACTTCCTAGATATATAAATTTATTTTTTCCCTAAATCAGCCAGTTATGTGCCAAGTGTGATACATGCTTAGGCAATCATGTATCTTTCGATACATGACTGACAAGGCAGTAGGTTGCTATTTCTTTCTGCAGTAAACCAGTTGCTATCCAAAGCTATAGAACTCGGTCTGTCCTGTTATTTACCCATAGTTGGGGGGGGGAGGGGGAGAAGAAGAGGATTTGTATCTTTCTCAAGGGTATTAGCACATAAGTGAATGTAATGGATTTGAAAGGAGTTCAAATTCAGCTCTCCGATTTGGAAAAGTATTAGGTTGGTGCAAAAATAATGTCGTTTTCTCGCATATGTAACATATGCGAGAAAACGACATTATTTTTGCACCAACCTAATATAAATACAACTCTTCTCTTCCCAGCTATGAGTTAAATAAGAGCTGACTGGGCTCACTTGTCTTGAAGTGGTAACCAGTCTAGGAGAAGGAAAACTTAATTCAAAACCAGCCTGAAAGGGGATGGACTTCAGGCTATTTTGCCTGAGACACATCCCTGCTGCTATGGTTGCTGTACATACGGTGGCCCCCTACAACACTAATGGTTTACAGGAACTGTGACAGGACATGACAAATTATATAACTAGATGAAATTCTGTAGGGTGCTGACAACTACTCTTCTTTCACATTTTCATTGCCTCCTCTTTATTGCACTTATATCTTCTAATCTTCATTGCCTGATCTTGATTTTTATCTAAATGTTATATAAAGATAAATTAGTTTAACATGCAAATAAGGAATATTCAAATATTTTTTTCTATGGTAGCCTCTTATCTTTCTTTTGGTCTATATTTCCATAAAGAATTTCAATGTACTGCAATTTCTCTGCTTTTTCCATTTTTACCTGATTTTCATTCTTTCAATCTTCCTATTTTTTCATTTTTGTGTATATAAGTTTTTGTAGAAAACAATAAAAAAACAGATTGAAATATATGATTTAAAAAGCAGAAACCCCCAAAAATGGACATTTACCAAAAGACTTGGAAGTTGGGGTAAAAAAAAAAAAAAAAATATTTAAAAGTTAAGTAATCTTTTTATATTATTATTATTATTATTATAAAAATAATAATAATGTGTGTGTGTGTGTTTGTGTGTTAAGCAAATTGGAAAAAATTATAAGTAATGTGTTTTGTCCTCTAGAACAACTTCATTGAACTAAAGTAATGTTTTTATTGATGGAACTATGTGTGAGTGGGGAGGGGATATATATAAAAATATCAGTGTCGGTTATAATTATGTACTGAGGAGAAACATTGAAGATATGGGAATGCTGAAATTTCAAATTTTTCAAATTTCTAGAGTATGAAAAATGTTACAGAATTTTTCTACTTTGTCATTCAATTTCATAACATTGTTCTAATTTATGTATCCTTATTCTCATATTTTATATATATATATATATATATATATATATATATATATATATATATAATATGGGGGGGGTCACATTTATGTATATTCTTCCTTTCATTTCTCTTTAGCCTTCTTAACTCTGATTATCTCTCCTTGGCTTTTTCCATTTCCTTCCTACTGAATATTATCATGTTACATGATCAGAAAGCCAAAGTGATTTCAGTTCATAATGGCTGGGGATCGGGCACTTTGAACCTTGGTAGAAAAGCATAATGGTCTACCGAAGACATACAAAGGAAGTGGTGGATAATGATAGTAGCTCAATGACTTTTCTCTCCATAATTGACAAATAAAAAAAAATAAACCTTTTAATATGAAAAGAAAGACAAACCACATTGGTGAAAAAGAATATAAACAATATATATTGTACTAGGGCAATGACCGAGTGGATAAACATGTTGGTTTGTGAACTTGGTGAGAGTGGTTGTAAGTTCAATCTGTAGGTCAGGCAGTGTGTACTTGCACTCAATAGAAATGGGTAAACAGTACTAAATAAAATAAAGTGTACTGTGTAAATAAAATAAGAACTTGACGATATCCCTAGATATGAGTAGTAGAATGAGAACAGTCTACCCCCACGTATTAAACAAAGGGCTCAGTTCAGAATTCCATGTAGGTTACCCAGATTGATATACACCTGCAGAAGGCCAGAAGCCACACTGGCCAAAATATTGTGATAACAAAGATGAGGACAACAGTCCAAATATAAATATTGTAAATAATATACATTGGACTTTTACAACCTTTTATTTAATAAATATTTGTTCAACTCAACCAAATGAGAAGGAACACACTCACCAGCTATAGATTCTACAGGTTAACCCTTATTATATATAAAAAAAACAAATATGTTAGAACATAAGTGATTATAGCTCTCCACTTCTTCCTTTCCTTTAATATCTGTAAGTTGAATGGTCTTGATTGTTCTTTGGCTAGATAGTGGAGTGCCTTCCTGTTGCCTTCACCACAGTTTTGAATTCAGAGTTGACCTCCTAGACTGGTTGCCAGCTGACTCCTGCAATATGCTTTCTTCAGGGAAGTCAGGCAAAAGGACTGTTTGTGGTCAGTATAAGTGATACAGGGATTATATCAAGGTCAGCCTGATTACCAGTAATAACTTCACTAGCCAATTAGAAAAGATGTCTCATGACCTGCGTGTAGTCTGGAAAGCATTCTCTTAGGAGCGTATCGCAAAGTTGCAGTTTGTCAGAAAAAGTTAAGTGGAAGTGTTGTATAGTCCCCTCATGCTGGGAGGTCAAAAGCACCAATTTGTTACAATTTTAACTTAACTATTTTATTAATGTTGACATGTGCAAACTATCCAGTGTGGTCATTTCCCCTTACTGGGGAGCTGTTTCAGACATAAAAGAGAACACGTCTACATCTCCAGACGGTTAAGAACAACTCTCTGAAAAACCTTTGTCTATCATTCTCATGCTAGCACAGCCAATCAAAATAGACTTCCTTATTTTGGCTTGCATCTGACCTTGAAAGTCAATCTCCAGAATTTGCAGCTGAGATACAATTCCCCTTAAAAAATAAGTGCCTGTTAAATTATTATTTAACAGAAGTTCTTTTTTACCAAAGGAACATAAAGGGGATGGTTTTTTTAATTTGTTTAAATAAAAAAAAAATAAAAAAAAAAAAACATTTCTATATAGGATAAACTCTTGTCATCTTTGATGTATAAGGGTTCAACAGCATGTTATGTTTTATGTCTTCGACGACTATACATCTCAGATCAAAAAACAAAAGAAAGAAATAGGTGTGTGTATGCTTAATTAATAAATCATTATTACTTTTTCTGCTAAGCTGGCATTTCTAGTGATGAAAGAAAAGAATGAAAAGGAGCGACTTTTAAAAAAATATTCTGAAAAATCGAATAAGGGTTTATCTTAAATTAATTTCAGAAAAAGCTACATGAATCTTGCTCAAACCATTGCGAAAATAAGATGAGAATTTACCTTAAATTCAGTAAAGAAAAGCTGGGAGAATATATATAAATAACTTTCAACATGAACTAAGGATTTTAAAGAAATGATACATTATAGCAGTGAGAAAGTAACTGAAGCCAATATGTCAGGTTAGGACCTATAACATTGCAGATTCTTTGGATTTTATCAACAATTTCTAAAATATATAGTAAGAGCACCAGATCATGTGGCAGCAATATTCAAAGCAAGGATGAATGGTAGATTCCAGAGAAAAAAAAATTATGAATTATGAACCAATTTTCTTAGTAACAGACCTAGTAATTGATTCAATATAATTCCAAATATAAAGATATATAAATATCTTGCGTATGAAATAAATGTCAGATCAATCTACATGTGCTAATGGTGTTATATAACCTAATACTTCTTGTTAAATGGTCGGATCATTGGCAACTAAATCGGTTCCCACACCAGGATTTCTTGGTGAGAAAGGTGGCCAGGCAGCCAACAGAATTAAAAAAAAAAAAAAAGATGTCAAAAGGTGGATGTAGGATTAACAGACATCTAGCACAAAGAAGTAAACTGGGCTCTCTAGCTATGGATGCATTGAGTGCAGTGATGTATCACTAAAGTCAATGGTCAGGGTGGAGGGTTCCACTAATGGAATCAACAGGCACAAGCCCATGTCCAAAGCAAGTTGGAAGACAGTGGCTGTGGTTTGACCAAGAGAGGGATGAGCTCCACCAGGTCAACATGTCCAAGATACACTGTGCAGTAATGAATATCTTTCTGGCTTTCAATATGGTGCAAGCTGGTCAGATGCTCAGCAACACAGTCATGAGTTTGAAGATGATAATAACAACATGAGACTACATCAAGATCTAACGTTAATTTCCAATATATACAAATCTAAAATATAAATAACATTTAGTATATATGCATGTTATATTGCATTTTATGACATAAAGCAGATTTTCCTCAAAAAGTCCACCAAAGTCCTTCTACAGCTTCAGTCAGTTATATGCCATACGTGATACATGCTTAGGCGATCATGTATCTTTCACAGTAGGTTGCCATTTCTTTTCCCGCAGTAGGTTGCCATTTCTTTTCCCGCAGTAGGTTGCCATTTCTTTCTGTGGTAGACCAGTTGCCATCCAAGGCTATAAAACCTGGTCTGTCCTGCTATTAGCTGGGGGAGAAGAAGAAGATTCATACCTTTCCCAAGGGTATTAGCATGTAAGTGAATGTAATGTACTCAATTGGAATTCAAATTTGACTCTCCGATTCCACAATCCGAGCCGCTAACTTACCCAATAGTTAGGTTACCAGCCATGGTAAAGGGTTCATGTAGGTAACACATGCACTACATGGCATAAATTCTTGTAATAAAAAAAATTATTGATAAGTTGTTTTTTTTTAATCTCCCATTCCTTAGGATAAATTGCAAACAAGTATTTGTTTAGTCAAGCATCATAAGCAGATAAGGCCTCTGCTTCCATATACCACTCCCATGCCAAAAGAACTGAAGTTGAGGAATTCAGGTTCAATGAGCAAGTAAAGAAGAAAGAAAAGCAGTTAACTGCTTCTTCCTTTTAAAGATGAAATAGAGTATGGTGCTGATACTTTCCACAACAAAGTGATCAATGAATTTGCCAAAAATAAACAAAGTAAATTTACAAATAAACAAGTTATAGATATGACATTATTTGTTGATTTTCTTATTTTCTCAGATTTCTCCCATAAAAGTCATCATGGACTGCATGCCCAGTTTTCAAAGTCACCCTTCGTCATTAGATAGATAGGCAGAATAGAGTGGGGGGAGAGAGAGAGATACAGAACATGGGGAGAAAGAATGATGAATCAGTCAAATATTAGTTTTTTTCTGATTATTCTTTGTAAAATTATAGGTTGTGCATTTATATATATATATATATATATATATATATATATATATATATATATATATATATATATATATATAAAGTGAACATATAAGTCAACACTTAGAGGCGACAGTCTGTTTCATGCTTGATGAAATCCTCAGGAGGATTGCATCTAGCATGAAACAGACTGTCGCCTCTAAGTGTTGACTTATATGTTCACTTTTATATTTACACACGCTCTATCTCCGATATTGCGCACATCTTAAGACTATACATACACACATATATATATATATATATATATATATATATATATATATATATATATATATATATAAGGAAGTAAGGTATGTAATTAGAATAATTTTAATTTTTGTATTTACCATTATAATATATAGGTATTTCTTTATTCTGAAAGTGTACCTACTAGAATAGTAATATGCAATAATTAGCTAACTGTACCATAATACCTACATTTGATCAATTTTTCTTTAAATATATAATACACACCATTGTATCTATCATACATAACTAATAATTCTTCTCTAATTTTAGATATCACTATAAAGAAACAAAGAATAAACCTGTCTTTCAAAAGAAAGAAACAATGTGTTGTAATATAAGTATTCAAATTCAGTCAATTAGATGCTAAAGAATAAAATAGGACTGGTAAAAATAGAGATAATTTTTAGATAAACTGCTAACTAAAGTATTTAAAAAGCGAGACCCTCTCAAGAGCATGTTTTGGAATATCGTTATCTCACCATTGCACTCACAGGGTAAATATCAGTGAATTTACTGGAATTATATCTAGGCCTTCAATAATAATAACCTAAGGAAATTAAATTACTGTTAATAGCAACTGAAAACAACACCATAAGAATGAATTATGCAAAGGCCAAAATAGAGTAAAGGAAAACAGCAAATGTACAATGTGTAGAAATAAAAATGAAACAGTTAACTACATAACCAACAAATGTAGCAATTTGGCTAAGAAACAAGACAAAATGGGCATGATTGGGTAGTGATGGTGATCCACTAGGATCTGTGCAAGCAACTACATTTTGATTGATTTGTTTTTTGTTTTTTTATGGTTTTCAACCTTGTCGGTTATTTAAAACCATAAAATGTTTTTTATATTTTAAGAACTTTTTGGAAATAATGATTTTACTGGTACAAGTTCTATTAATTAGCCCATAGTTGGTGGGAGAAGAGGTGGATTCATACATTTCACAAGAGTATTTGTGCATAAGTGAATATAATGATCCTGACTGAAATTGGAACTCAGCTCTTTGATTACCAATTCCAAAATATTATCCATTACACCATCTGCACATTCAAACTGATAGCAGCTTATATTCCTAAGTGGTCACTCATCTAGATACTGACCAGGTTCAACATTGCTTAACTTCAGTGATTGTACAAGACCCAGAACTACATTTTAACCATATGAACTACATGGTACAAGCACAGACCAGACTCTCCAAGAAAAAAAAAATATCAAATCTTCTGCAAGTTTGATATTCAAATAAATCCCCCAATCCAAAAGCCAGAAGATTGGATTTGTTTGTTGTATGCAAAGACAGAAAACATGCCAGATAGTAAATTTTACTGTTTTGGCAGACCACAAAACTGATCTTGAAAGAAAGAAAAAAATAAGTGAAAAGATAGGTAAGTAGCTCAGTGTTACCAAAAAGATAAGGAAGTTGTGAAATATGACAGTTGTGCCAGTTTTAAGCAGAGTACTGGGAAATGTCCCAAAATGCCCAAGAAAAAAAGCTGGAGGAATTGCAAATCAGGTGTCAGAACCATCTAGATAACAGCATTGTTGAAAATAGCTGGAATAGCTAAGTGATGGATTACTGAGTACATGCCATTACTTAACTTTCAGTGCGTAAAACCAATTACGACATATAATAATAATAATAATATCACAATAACTTCTACCAGAAAGATTAAAAAAGAAAAAAAATGTTATGAACTGATTTTTATCAATAGTCATAAAAATTAGAGAAATACAAGTGACAACATAGAAATCAAGTTAAAATTCAAATTTTAATTTAAATATTTTCAAGTTTAGCAGAATAAAATTAGCAGTGTGTGTGTGTATATATATATATATATATATATATATATATATATATATATATATATATATGTGTGTGTGTGTATGTATGTATGTCTATATAATATTGTGTTGTTCTAATGGTTATTTTGATGGGTGGTAATTTCAAATTATTCTAGGTGCCATTGAATGGAAATAATTGTGGGTCCTGGTGCAGATTTTTGTCTATGTATAGTGTTGTGTGTTATGTTTTTTTATTCATTGATTATTTTACTGCTTACTTAATAAATACTTACCAATAAATAAGTAAATAAATCAAGTAAATAACAAACAAATTAACAACACAGGAACACACACATATGCACAAGCAAATGTAATAATAGCAACCAACAATAGACTGACCCACAATGCATCACTGACTGGTATATATAAATAGTCAAGCAAAAACACAATGCATATAGCCTGATGATTGCATTCAAGTATGAAACAGAGTGCCACTTCTGGGTATTGACTTTAATATCCACATATATATTTTGGAGCCCTCTGACTGATTGGCATTTGTTTACATTGATAAAAACAATACGCTAGAATTACCTTTTTCTCTCTGCTGAATGATGATAGCTCAGTGGTAGAAACTCTGACTGACACCAAATCGGTTGGGTTTCAGACCTGGCTTGAAGCATTCGAATGTCTAAGCACACTGAGGAGCTGTGATACAGTGAAACAGTATTGTCTGCGAATAACATAATTAAGCCCTTGAAAAATATTTCAATTGAGCACTGTTGAGAGATAAGCTAATTCTATAGACAACAGCCACCTGCGCTAATGCAAAGCTCTTCAGTAAAATGAATTGTAGCCCTATGACTGACTGGCGTTTGTTTACATTTGTAAAGACAATGTATATAGAATATATAAAACAAATTAATCCTAAACTAATTTAAATACTAATTTGCATTAAAAAAAATTTCAAGATCACTTATTTTCCTTTATTAGACACAGAATTGTATCACTTGGCAGAAAACAAGACTACACTGAAATTGCTGTTAATTTCAGTGTGGTCTACATATCTGTCTTGAGTAGGTTCCACTCTAATTACCACCTAAAAATATTAGAGGCCATATACATTTTAACTATAAAACCTCTTTGCAAACAAAAGAATTGTGTCCTTGGCCTCTAATTGATTTCCATTTAAATATATATATATATATTTTACATATTCTCCATTCCTTTTATCGATAATTTATAACTATTTAATAACCACAATTTTGCTCTGTTCATTGAGGTTTGAAACTGCTTAGCTACCTCTTTTTTCATTTTTTTTCCTTTCAGTTACTATTGGTTGTAGTAATATTAAAAATAAATTTTGTCTGTTTATGGCCATTATTAAGTTTTGAACTACCAATAAAATTTTCACATACATATATTTATATATTTACATATACACACAAAAATATATACATAAATCAATGCATATAACTTTCAATAAATAATGCAAAATAATTGTATGACTGCAAAATAAATACAAAATAAAATTCTATTTATGAGATAATTTAAATCTATTTTTATGTGTGGCACCATTTAATGAGGCAGATAGAGAAAAGGAAAGAGAGGAAGAAAAGGAGAGGCTAAGAACCGAATCGTGAGTATTAAGCAAGAACACACACACACAGCTAAGAGACAATGGATAAAAGGATATTTTGATAAGTAACAAATGGCGAAAGAGTGTCATTACAATGACAGGGAAATTCTGAGTAAAAAGAAAAGGAGGGAAGGAAGGAATCAGATATGTTTTGGCATTGGCTGTGTTATCTAAAGATATGAAAACAAACTATTGGTACGGAAGACATCTTATTATCAGCTACAGACCGACTGGCCAGAGAGAGAAAGAAAAATTCAAATGAAAATGTTGTTTCGTTAAGTGACGAAAAACAGCAACTAAAAAGACTCGGACAGATATGAAAAATTAAAAAAACCACCCATGAGCATCCTTGGCCTGCGATAATAAAATTTTGTTATCAGGAATTGTGCCGAAAGAAAATAAATTTTTTTTTTCTTTCTTTGAGGCGACAGACCGACTGGGGCTTTGGAGATGTCCTTTTTTTTTGAGACCATGTCAGGAGGACCACACATTCTGATAATTAGCAATAAAATACTTGAAGTAAACCACGTGTGGAACAAGAGTTATGACCGCCATTGTCATATTGTCCTGTTCGCGGCTGGAGAAATGATAAACCATTAAGGGGAAGAAAAAGGAAAGAAAAAAAAGAGTTGATTTTTTTTTTAAGCAAGATATTTTTTTTTCTGAAACAAGCCGCAGATTCGTCCACGCCCGACTGAGACATCATTGGTCGAGTGGTGATCACGTGATGCACGAGAGAGGCTGTTGCCGCCCATCTGGAGGATGAGTAAGAGAGGTTGCCGCGAAGATGTGGGGAGGGCAGTTCACGCCCCTCTGAGGTATGATGAGAAGGTGGGAGTGAGGAAAGGTTCCCAAAAATGGAAAAAGGTGGAAATTCCTAACCAGAGAGGTGGATATGTATTTAGAATTATCGAGGAACCCCCCAGCACCGACAAACCCACTCCGGTTTTGGTCGGCGCCCATATAAACGAAGCCACAACAAGCAATTCAGAGAGTCGAGTTCCAGCAGTCTTCGGTTAAGGCAAGCCTCGCAAATAGCTGACCAAGATTCCCGCACATTTTCCGTACCCATCTCTTCAAACCAAGAACAATTATTTTGAAGAGCGACTTAGATCCAGATCACCGAAATAAGTTTTTCTTTTGACTTTCGTCCAAAGACCCACCGAAACACCAATTTCTTAGAGAGCAGACGACTTGAAGTGTTAAAACTTGCCTAGCGGAAAACCACGTGCCACAATCCATAGAACGGGTCGGGAGATAGATGCAGTCCTATGTATCGAACAACTAGACAAAGTTTGTTACCTTTTTCTTTGACACTTCGAACTTTGAGTTTTCATTTTGTTGCCTTTTATGCGTATTTTTGTTGTATCACCCCCGTTGGACTCGGTTTGCAGTACGGCCCCGATGACTGATTGATTTCCTCTGCCTAGATCAAATCACAATGTGGGTAGGCAGACTGGGAATCAAAGTAGGACGTCACCGTTGGTGCCGTGGTAGACTGGAATACAACAACACGGTTGGCGCTACGACCAGGGGACGACGTCACATATGGCAACATTTAAATATGATCTCATTTCTTTTGGTTCAATAGCTGGCTAGTATTTTTATATTTGATTATTTTAAGTTTTTCTTCCAGACACAAATTACTTTTATTTCTGAAGCTGTTAGGGGTTTAGGCGTAACCTATACTCTTCCATTCTATCTGTGGCGTGAAGTTTCTATACTTTAATTCCTAGAAATATTTAAAAAGAGCTGTTTGGTATTTTAGATAAGGGTCAGAGAAAGAATGCTTGTGATTGTAGAACCTCTCCTTCCAGACCCCAATGGAAATTCCAATGTATACTTTTTTTACTTACATTTTCTTTAAGGAAAATGGTTGCTTGCTATATAACATTTTTGGATTTGCATATACTTTCAATGAGGGAATTGTTTTTGGTTCTACAATTACAAGAGGGTTTGCTATCTGGTTAGTTATTGTTATAAAATTTGTTTAATATTTCATTATTATGTGACTTAATAATATTATAGATGTTATTTGTGCAGAAGTAGCTAATTTTTAAGGTTTTTCTATTAAAAATTTTACTTAGTGGGTTATATTGGTTAAAATGTTTGTCAATTAATTCCAGAAAGTATTGACCAATATTTATATTACATAGTTAAGCCATATAACTTTTTTTTCTCTGTCTGGGTCTATTTATTTTAGTATCTTTTAAAGATTCCAGGTAAAACAATTTTTGTTTAAAGCAACTTTTTTTAAGGGCATCATAAGATTTTTTTTATTTTCATTGAAAATTTTATTATTAGAAGATAATCTATTAATTCTAGTATTTACAGTGGTAGGAATTTGTCTAATTATTGGATTAGGAAGATTGGAGTTAACATTAACATAGATTGGAGTTTCATTATTTTTGGGATATGGTTTAAATGTGTTGTTCAAAAAGTTGAAAGTTATATCTAAGAAAGTAACTATTTTAAGGTTGGATGAAATTTCAATTCTAAACCCAAGGAATTTGAAAGCTCTGATAATTTTCTTTTGAAAAATTTCTATTAGAAGATAGTGGACCATTACTATTAGGGATAAAAATAAGTCCATAATCTCTATATAGACCAACTTCTTTAGGATCAATAATCCTACTAAGGGTATTTAAAATATAGATGCCTACTAAGTCTGCAATTTGAGCAGAGTCAAGGCACCCATAGGAACATCAAAATTATCATTGTAACTTTTAACCCAAGTGGAATTATTAGTCAGTAATGATTTTCTTGAAGTTAATATAACTTGGTATTCATCATCCATAATTTCCAGTTTTTTGCAAAATTTATACTTTTTAATAAGAGATCTTTGGAGATGGAGGAGTAGAAATCAATTATGTCGAATTGAATAAATGTGGCCTTATCTTTAATCATCATTATGGAATCATTTTATTGTATCCGAAGAATCTTTCCACAAATTGTTATAAGAAGATTCTTGTATGTGTTAATTATTCTTTTAATTATATTTTTAAAAATTAAACCTAATTCAGTTTTGGAAGGATTGATTAATCTAGATTGTTGATTGTTATTGAAATTAGGTCTGTGCTCTTTAAATAGTAAATAAGCATTTTTTATGTGGATTTTTCCCATTCTGTCATCAATATTGAATTTTCTTTTGCAAAATTACTGGCATCTTTGTTAATTATAGAAATTATATTATTATTTTTGTATAGTTTGTAAGTGTTGGTGATTTTTATTGAGAAAAGTTTGTGATAATTGTAGGGAATGATTTTATAAATATTTCTCGATTTGCCAGCTTTGACCTATATATCATGAGATATTGTAATAGTTCTAATGTCTTTGTTCACATTAAATAGAAATTCATTGGATGATTTTCTGAAGTTAATTTTTTTAATTAAGTTCAAAATAACCACTTCAAAAGGGTTTAAGAGTTTTTTTTTTGCTAGGTAGAGTCCTGAGATTTTAGATTGTAATTTTCTTTTTTTGCAGAGTAGTGTTCTAGAGGGATTTAATTAAAGATGTGTTTTTCAGCATAGTCTTTTTATAAGGTCTGTTATTTTATCTGTGAGAGACAGAGTGAAAGAATGTAAAGATGGATAGGGAATGTTTTTTGGAGGAATAGTCTGGAGAAAATTTATCCATTTGGTTGGTATAATCTGTAGATAATTAAAATTTTCCAAATTGGAATATTCCTGAGAGAGTTCAACTTAAAATTTATAAGGAGAAAAATAGATGATATCAAATCCATAAGTGGCAAGAATAATCTTAATAATAATAATAAGTAGGTATATTAAAAAGTTAGATCCATGAAGAGAGCTCAATGTATTTATATACAGAGCAATATGATCTACATCAAGAAGGAAAAAACTTAACACATCAAAGAATTATATATATATATATATATATATATATATATATATATATATATATATATATTGGCTCCTGAAAAATTAATTTCAGTTGAGCTCTCTGGGTGAGGTGTGGGTTTGTAAACAGTGACTATTAAGGCTGATATAGCAAGACTCTTCGGCAAAAAGCGAATTGAGTCACTGTGGGTCACTGTGTGTGTTTATCTAAAAATAAATACGCTAAAATTCACCTTCATCCCTGCCATGCGCCGACGGCTTAGTGGTAGAATCTCCGACTGACACCAATTCAGTCGGGTTTCAATCCTAGCTATAGGCAACCAGATGAAGAGCTGTGAAAACAGCGAAACAGTCTGTCTGTGAATGACTTATATATATATATAAATATGATTTCATTGTGACACAGAAATTACTATGAAACTTGAAATTAAACTTTAGGATTTGAATCAAGTTTCATAGTCATTTCTGTGTCATGATGGAATCATATTTAAAAAAATAATTATAATTTAAGCTCTATTTCTGTATCGAGCACTGTTATTTAAAAATAAAAAAATACTAAAGAACTTTGGATCATTAATCTAATTGTTCTTTCCTATTAAATCAATATAACACACACAAGATTTAACAACCTAAACATGTTTTCTCATTAACCTTTTTCACTGTTTGACTTCATTTCCTGTACAAAAATTTTCATCATGTCACTGAAGGTTACTGATCCCTGAATAATAGTATGTTTGAATTTCATAGTTGTGTTGTCATATCCTGCTATGTCAACAGAAAGCAATTTTGAGAGAAATTAACAATAAGGATACCACAATTGAGAAGCCTTGAAAAAGAATGCAGTGGAAATGGAAGTAATATTAATAATGCAGAATGCTAAAGGTTAAGAATACACTGCATTTTACAAATACAATTTTATTTCATTATTCTTTTGTATAATTATGATCAAATTTTTATCAATTTTAGTATATATTTCTAAGAGATTTAAAAAGAAAAAAATTCTTAGCAATCAATTAGCAGAGTTTCCAATACTTGTTCTTGCTATATTCCACAGTACTGTACATTGTATTATTCCCTTTATTTTCACCCAAATTCTTGTCTGCTAGAATTATCCCTTAAAAGACATTTTCTGATTCCACTGTAAAGTTTAAAGATGGCCATATTACAGGATTTTCAGAGTTTCTGTGTTCATTTATTTATTTTTATATACACAAGATCATCCTTTATATAGAAGTGTAATTGAAATAATGTTTATCAGTGTGAACAATAGAATTGGCGCACAAAGTTCAGATTCCAGTTGATTCTGTTTATATTTGCATTGCACTAATGCCCTCAGGAAAAACAGGAATCCTTTTGATCAGGCAAGATTTATAAATTTTGATAGGACAATCTCATCAGGAGAAAGACAACCCTAAATTCAAAACCAGCCTGTAGTGCCTCAACATGTTAGTGGTTAATAAGGTTAGTCTGGTTATCATCTTTGTCGCCATATTTATTACAACGTTTCGGCCGTTGTATGCTCTGGCCTTCTTCAGGTGGTTGGAATGTCAAAATATAGACAGGGTAGCAAGTTCAATCCTCAATAGATGCCCCATACAGAAATTCAACATTAAATAACCAATAAAAGTTGACATGTAAAAACCAAATTTACAAAACCAAATTGTAGAAAGGATGGGCACCTAACCTGTCAGGTGATCTTACCTTAGACCCACCCATTGCTGCTGCTACTGCTGTTGAAGTATATATCCCTAATGGGTTATGGGATGCATGCAAACCTTTATACTTTCTGATTGTTCTTCAAACATACATTCTCTTTGTAGGTACATTTACATTTCTTTTGTTATCTCACTACACTCTCTACTATTATTTTGGAGAGTGGAGACATTTAAACGATGAATGGTAAATTTTGAGATGACTGTGGGTATGCACATTAGGAAATTTTTTTTTCTTTTTTAAAGGTCACTAAAATTCATAAAAAAATATATACGCGCGTGTATAGGTAGGTAGGTAAGACTATGCACAAAGCGTGCAGATACACTGATCCTTGGCAGAAATACCCATCCATAAGTAAAATAATCCCACCATTTTTGACGGGTGCTATGCTAGTTAAGTACGAAATGCTGCAACCATTAACTACACGCAAAGAATGCGTGTGTGTATGTGACAATTTTTTTTTTACTTGGTAACAGAACAGAAATCTTTTCCTATTTTTTCTTTCTTCATATCGCTTTTTAGTTTATTCTTCTTAAATTTACAACGTGAAAGGTCCTTTCTTTCACGTTCTAAAGGACGATACAAAAAAAAACAAAAAAAAAAACATTATATAATGTAATTTGTGTGTGTGTGTGTGTGAGTATAACACTTTCGGTTGGCAAAATCCAACTTTATACAGTTAAAAAAAGCGATCAATAAAATAATCTTGTTATTTCCAACTTTATTTTAAAATATTACCTACTAAAAAAAAAAACAAAAAAAAACAAAAAATGAATGAACCCAAATAAAAAAAAAAAAGATTCAAGTTTTTACAGTTTTACACAATAATACTTAAAAAACTTATTGTATTTTTTTCTTTCTTTGAGAGCATTTTGAAAATAAATTAGAAAGAAGTGTGGGTAAGAAATTAAAAAAAAATAAAAAATCATTTTGATTTCATTATTCTTCTAAAAAAATCTAATCAGAAAACTTTTTTTTACATAATAAAAAACAAAATGAAAAACTTATAGATCGATTTTTTTATTGCACTCTATTATTAATTAAAAATCAATCATCAATGAGTGAAATGATCGTTACTACTAGTCTAGATGCAAATATACAAAAAAAAAAAATTTTCTACTTACTATTTTTGTGTTAAAATAGAACTGATACTGGAGAGAGGTTTAAAAAAGCGAAAAAATATTGAAATAAATGGGTCCTTAAAAACTAAAAAAGATCTCAAAATTCTAAATTTTGCTTCGCATGCAGAACTCTAAAAATGAGTCAGGAATTTTTTTTATACGAGAGAGTAAAAAATAAAAAATTAACTAAGTGCTAAATAAACAAAATGTTTTTTTATGATGTATACAATTTAAAATTTTGACTAATTTTCTTTTTAATATGAGACAGAGAAAATATTTTTTTTTAAATCATTATACAAACTTTGAAAAATAACCTAATTTTAAATAAGGAAAAAGTAAAAGTCTCATAAAATAAGGGTCCAGGATTTTTATTTTTTATCATAGTCACACACACACACAAACAAAAAAAAATAAATAAATAAAAAAAATATATACTTTATTTTTTTTGTTGTGATTTTTAACGCTTTAAAAATATTTTTTTAAAAAAAAAAGAAATAAAAAGCCTATTAACGAGGATTTGAAAACAAAAGCTAGTATTACGGAATCAGAGAGTCAACAATTCTCAAAGTTAGTACATATTTTTTAGTTAAATATTCTTTTTTATATAAAAAATAGTAAAAAAAATTAAATTTTTAACTTAAGTGTACTAAAAAAAAGGTAGTGATGACTTTTAAATTTTTTCATTATTTATTTATAGATTTCTTTTCTTTAGGGATTTTGATATGACGTTATTGACAAGTTCATATCACCAATGCCAATAATTACTAGCATCGATCTTTTTAAAGTTCCAAATTTAAAATTTTAGATTCTCTGGTCCTAATGACAGATTTAATTCTATTGAACAACAAAGGTTAAGATAAAATCACACACACACACACACAACCACGCGCGACACGATTGACCGATTTTTAAAATTGTCTGTTTGTTTAGCAATATATACCAATTTAATTTGCAACTTACTTGCTGTTAGTGTTGTTGGTGGCAGTAGCATTGATTATGGTATGACCATCTCATCTATCTTCCTGTAAATGTGTTAAAAATGAAATGTAATTCCACATCTACTTTTTTTCACCCCAAAGACATTTCCCTGGCCATGTCACATCTACCGGATCTTATTTAAGAAGTTAGTTAAAAAGTGTCACAGTAAAACTGAATATAGTGATTTATTTATTTAGTTTTAGCAGGTGAGTCTCTACATTCACTCCCTGCAAAACAATAAGAATCTCTGGTTCAACACATGCTTCATTTTCGTAAGATAACAAGCTTTCTTTTTATTTACCATGACTCGTATTGCAATGAGGCCTAATTTTTAAATAATAATAATTAACAAAAAAAAAGTATCTACAAATTGTTAAAAAAAAAACATAAAATGAAAGATTGTGACAATGTGATTCTTTGAAAATCGCTCTAAAATGAATCTAGTAAAAAAAAAAAAAAAAAAAAGTGTTATGTTATATTTACTTTTTTTGTAAAGTACACAGTTACGTTTTTAATTATTAATTGCAATCAAATCCAAACCTCTCCAGCCCTGATTTTAAAAACAGTTGTTTTTTTTTTTAAATAGTGTCGTTAAAAATTAAATTTGCAATAGAATTCTTTACTCTTACTGTGAAATTTCGTTTTTTTTTTTATTCTTGTATATAAGGAAGCAGGAGAGGAGATTTATTTTTACTACAATATGAAAGATGCCAACAAAATTTGGATTATTTTCATAATGGTATTTCAAATGCTTATTCATCCACCTGTAGTCTTTTTCATCTCTTTCGGAAAAGTAAACATTTTCTTCAGTGTCCATTTATATTGCCATTAATATCCATTTCAATTTCATTGATTTCAATAAAACTGTTCTTTCTAAGTACATAAAAGGTACGCATCCATACTAAAAATATTTTCTTTATATTCCTTTATAAACCAAAAAACTGATTGTATCCATCTCGAACTAAAACCAGACTTTGTACATTTCTCAAGCAAATAGAAGTTTCTTTTTTAGTATCTACATATCATTCACAACACAAACGGAAAAACTAAAAAGAAAAAAAAAAATGGGATTCAACAACATTATCCATCCCAGACTTCAGTCATCTTTTCGTCTTTAGAATTCCTTCTAATTTTCTTTTCTTTCTTTTTTTTTTTTTTTTTTTTTGCTAATTATTTATTTCAAGAATCGCAAATATTCCAAACGTGTGTGCTCTACAAGATTACCATCACTATCTAAACAAAAAATGCAGAGAGTTCAGTGTAAAAAGATGAAGTGAAGAAGAGTAAGAAGACGGTTTCTGTTTGGCTACATCACCATTTAAAAACGATGTTAAAGAAAGACAAATGCGCGTGGAGATGTTGATAAAAAGGATAAATAAAAATACATATTGGAATAATAATTATTATAGTTGCTTGTTAGTATTAGCCTTAATTTTACTTACGGCATAATATCAATAAGTAGCAGGCCACCACCATCCCTTCAGCTGTACTGGTATGGTGTCCAGCGAGTCCCAGTCCAGACTGACTGTGGTTGTCTTTGTACTTTTCTTTTCTATATAATAACAGCACCAATGGCTGCACATTTCCGCCAAATAGAGGCGGTATTAGAGTTGCTTAATGCTTATTATTAATAATATTATTATTCTGATGCTTTCCCAACAACAGAATAATATTCAGTACTGGCGGTCCTCCTCTCCTCTCTTTTACCGTTGTTCACCTACCTCGACCGTTTCTATATCTCTTTCGTTCTCTCTACCCCTCGCTCTCACTTTTTCCTTTCTTTCTTGTTTTTGTCATATATCGAGCTAACGGGTGTTTCCTTCTTTTTTTTTTCCTTCCCCGCGCTCTATGCCAAGTTAAGTTGGACGAAGGTCAAGTTGGTTTTGGACTTTTTCAAGGAACTAAAAAAAAAAAAAAAAAAAAGAAAAAAAAACTTCGTCCTCATTCTAAGAAAGTGAAACTATTTTTGTGAGTATGTGTAAGTGGGGTGGGATAATTAATTAAAAAAAAAGAGAGAAATCAATAGAAATATACAAGCAAACTGCAAAACTATGAAAAATTACAAAAAATAATTTTAAATATTTATGTAAACTTAGATCAAATTTTAAAAAATATCATCATCATCAAAATAACATTTAAGGATAATGATGAGTGACATTTACTAACACTAGTTTTTGTCAGTTTTCCACTATAGCAAAATATAAATTTTATAATTACACACATTAGCTTAAAAATTTATGTACCTAGATAAAAAATAATTTATGAAATTATATTTTTAAGTACTTGCAATTACTATAATAGATTATTTCAAAGCAATATTATTTATATTTGTTTTATCACTACATTTTAAAAGTAATATTGTAAGAATATTTTTCTATGTGGTTTACTTCAGTCATATATATGAAGAAAAATATATGGAAAAACAAAAATCCGAATATGCAAATATGCTGTTTTAATGTTGTTTCAATGTCAACGTCAGATGTTTCAGTCTAGTAGACCTTCTTCAGGACATAGTTATTAAAAAATAATTAACATTAGACGATATTCAAGTCAACATGAAAAGATGATAGAAGAGTGAGACTAATCAAAACAGAATAACTGAAATTTTTTTTCTTATGTCCATCATCTTTTCATGTTGACTTGAATATCGTCTAACGTTAATTATGTTTTAATAACTATGTCCTGAAGAAGGTCTACTAGACTGAAACGTCTGACGTTGACATTGAAACAACATTAAAACAGCATATTTGCATATTCGGATTTTTGTTTTTCCATATATTTTTCTTCATACTGTCGGATCTATATCCATATATTTGCTTACATACATACATACACACACATATATATATATATATATATATATATATATATATATATATATATATAACATCAAAATAACATTTAAGGATAATGAGGAGTGACATTTACTAACACTATTTTTTGTCAGTTTTCCACTATAGCAAAATATAAATTTTATAATTATATATATATATATCCCTTGGCTTAGAATAAAAATTTATGTACCTAGATAAAAAATAATTTATGAAATTATATTTTTAAGTACTTGCAATTAATATAATAGATTATTTCAATGCAATATTATTTATATTTGTTTTATCACTACATTTAAATATAATATTGTAAGAATATTTTTCTATGTTGTTTACTTCAGTCATATTATTTATATATATATATATATATATATATATATATATATATATATATATATAATTATTTATTTAAAAATATGATTCCAACGCTACATAAGAGTTCTCATGTTTTGAAACAAGAGCCGAAAACTTCAATATAATTATTTGAATTAAATTGAATTAAAGTACTAAGCTCTGTTCCATCTTCAAGCAAGATTTTTTGGGGAATTTTTTTCGCTTGAAGATGGAACAGAGCTTAGTACTTTAATTCAATTTAATTCAAATAATTATATTGAAGTTTTCGGCTCTTGTTTTGAAACATGAGAACTCTTATGTAGCGTTGGAATCATATTTTTAAATAAATAATTATATTTATGTTCTACTTTTGTATCAAGCACTATTTTTTAAAAATAATAACAAAAAATACTAAACTTTGGATTATTTACCTAATGAGTTCTTTCCTATTTTCTATATATTTTACACACACACACACGCACATATATATATATATATATATATATATATATATATATATATATATATATATATATGTATATATATATTCAATTATATATATTTATATATATATATATATATATATGTATATATATATTCAATTATATATATTTATATATATATATATATATATATATGTATATATATATTCAATTATATATATTTATATATATATATATATATATATATGTATATATATATTCAATTATATATATTTATATATATATATATATATATATATATATATATTCAATTATATATATATATATATATATATATATATATATATATAATTGAATCCAGCATGTGGAATTAGTAAATACTAAACACTTCAGATACTATACCTTGGTGCATGGATCAGTATTAACAAATTTAATATAGTAGAAAAGGAAATTGAACATAGACTAATAGGCTGTGTCAGAAGTATTTTCACCTAACACCATAAATTACTACAAAACCAAAACACCAACCAGAAAACGCAAGTTATATTCTTAAATTGCCTTGTCAGATTGAAACTTTCATGTGGATGTCAAATCCTGCTCACTAATGCCTAAATTGTCAGCATCTTTCTAAAATAAATGTTTAAAAAGGCTTTGAGCAAGTAAAGCCTGGGTGTCTGGGCAAATATCATCCTACTTTGAACATTGTGGACTGGCAATACAGATTCACAAACAAAAAAGGGTACCAAATATCAGAAACCAAATCATTTGCGGACTACCAACAGTAGCAACAACCAAAATGGATAGCACATGTAACTCAAAGAGAAAATAACGACATAATGATGATGTTGATAGTTCACACTACAGCAAATAAAAGGTTATGAAGGAGACCTCAAAGATCTTATTTTACAATTAAAATGGCTAGATATAACTGTAAGTTCTATGCTAACAGTTTCTTTTCTTGCACTTCTTGTTTGTGGAACTCTCTTCCAGCTTCTTGCTTTCCACTCAAATTTGATCTTCAAAAATTAAATGCAATGTCAATTGTTATCTTCTGTCTTCTTAATTTCACTTCTTTTATTGTTCTCACACATTAACAATGTTTTGTTCCCATAAAATCACTGAAGTATCTGTCTGTATTTCTGAGATGAAGTGTTATGTACACTATCTACATTATTCAGACTATTTCCCCATCTTTGTTGCCATATTTATCACAACGTTTCAGCCATTGTATGCTCCAGCCTTCTTCAGTTCGACATTCCAACCACCAAGAAGGCCGGAGCATACAACAGCTGAAACATTGTGATGGTGAGGACAATAGTCCAAATAATGTAAATAAGATCACTGAAGTTAAGAAATGCTATGCTTGATTAGTTCTGAGATGGATAACAACTTGGGAATAGAAGGTACTGTAAGCTTGGATGTGCAAGTCGTGTAAAGGATAATGGTTCGGAATTTTTAATCAGGAAAATGAGTTTAAGTTCCTGTTGGTTTTGTTATATTCACTTATACACAAATACACTTGGAAAAAGAGATAAATCCAACAGTATTAGCGAATAAAAAGTAAAATTGTATGAGATTAATAAAAAGTAAAATAAAAACCTAGTATTAACTGATAAAAAGTTAAATAAAAATCCAGTATGAATTAACAAAAACTAAAATAAAAATCTAGAATGAATTGACAAAAAATAAAATAAAATAAATATTCACTGATAAAAAGGAAAATAAAAATCCAGTTATCAACTGATAAACAGTCAAATAAAAATCCTGATGAATTAATAAAAAGTAAAATAAAAAAACAGTAAGAATTAATAAAATGTAGAATATAAATCCATTATTAACTGATAAAAAATAAAATCCAGTATGAATTAATAAAAGGCAAAAAAGATTACAGTATGAATTAATAAAAAGTAGAATAAATTCCAGTATTAACTGATAAAAAGTAAAATAAAAATGTCAGTATGAATTTAAAACAAGTAAAATAAAAATCCAGTATTAATTCATAGAAAGTAAAATAAAAATTCAATATGAATTAATATTAGGTTGGTGCAAAAATAATGTCGGTTTTTGACGTTAAAAAATACGTCAGAAACCGACATTATTTTTGCACCAACCTAATAAAATGTAAAATAAAAATTCACTATGAATTAATAACAAATAAAATTCCAGTATGATTAATAAAAAGTAAAATAAAAATCCAATATTAAATTATAAAACTTAAAAGAAAAATCCAGTATGAATTAATAAAAAGTAAAATAATAATTGAGTGTTAACTGATAAAAAGTAAAATAAAAATCCAGTATGAATTAATAAAAAGTAAAACTTATTACAGTATGAAATAATAAAAAGCAAAATAAAAATCCTGTATTGATAAAAAATAAAAATAAAAATCTAGTATGAATTAATATAAAATAAGATAAAAATATGAATTAATAAAAAGTAAAATAAAAATCCAGTATGAATTAATAAAAAGTAAAATAAAAATCTAGCATTAACTGATAAAATGTAAAATAATTATCCTGTATTAATTAATAAAAATGCATAAAAATGCATAAAAATCCAGTATGAATTAAAAAAAAGTAAAATAAAAATCTAGTACTAATTATAGGTTTAAAAAAATCTGGTGTTATAGGTTTCTAGCCATAAGCCATTAATACCCACTGCTTTAAAAATATGACAGTGGATATTAATAGGTTAAATAATAATTGGCAATAACATGAAGAAAAAAAGAAAATGGATTAATTTACAGCAGAAATAGTTTTTTTTAAAAATGCTTGGTGATTTCTTTGGAAATGTTTTTTAATTTTTTTTTATCATTTTCAATCAGGGGCATTTGATGTACATATATTATAAAATATGGTATTTTTTAATATATTGTAAAATTGGACTTATATATATATATTTTTCTTGGTGTTTTGGTATCAACTCATGGGATCAGTAGAAACAAAAAAGAATTCCATCTGCCAACACTAAGTTTAATCACAAATTTGTTGTAAACAGTCCAGCAGGCAGCGTAGTAATGAAAATGGGGTCAGAAATTCAACCTTCCCTTTGCAAAAAGCAACAGCTCTTATTCACTGAGCAATTTTTCTCATTTGCCATGCCAGTCAGGGATGAAAGAATATTAGCATAGTTTCTCTGATACTTAAAGTGGCAAATTTTTGCTAACAATTTTCTTTAATTTTCCTTTGGCAGACCACGCACAAAACACAAACTCTTTTTCAAGGTATGTGATTTTCTCTTTCGTTACACTCCCCCCCTGTCACATAGGTGACAACCATGCATTGGCCTCTTTACTCTTGAGTTTCTCTGAAGTGAGACGATTACTGGGGGGGGATTGAATGGCATGTTCAGGATACTCGTCTCCTGAAGAGTCCTCTGGTCCAACAACCTCATGCACAAATTCTTCACCATCTGAAGAGGTACTCTGGCCCTACCTCCAATGGTGATTATCCTTTCACTTCCTGAGCTCACACTGCTAGTGTTACTTGCCAAAATGTCCAAACCTACACAGGGACACATTCTTTACGGTATAGTGCATGAGCTACTCATTCCAAATATATGCCCCACCCAGTACTAAGTTGAACACTGGCTCTGTGGGGCTTTTACCCACATACGATCACCCAGGTTGTATGCCTTGTTCTTTTACTCATTCAGTTGAGTGCATTGTGTCAATACCACAAAGCCAGATTTTGTACTGGTAAATCATGATGGCTGGCACAGTTGAGGGTGACACATTATCTTTAGGGGTGATGCTGTGTCAATATACTGCTTCCATTACAGAACACTGTTTCCTGGCAGCAATTTTCTCAATGCTGCAATGGCATTGCTCGATTATGCCATTTCCTGATGGGACGTATGCACAGCAAAATTGGAAGGGGACTCACCATGAATCCAAAAAATCTTTAAAGAGTTCACTGCAGAATGCAGTCTCATTGTCACTGAGAAGTTCTGTCATGGGTCCACGTTCAAAGAATAACGACCTTAAGTGGTCAATCACACTTGCAGAATCCTGTTGACGCAGACGTTGCCAAATAGTGAACCAGGCTGGGCCACAGAGTTAGATAGTGGTTTCCATTATGGTGGGTGATGTCTATTCCAACCTGGTGCCATGCATTGCTCACTTTCAGCCATTGCACAGGTGGTGGGTTTATGGCACTCCTTGCATTCTCTGACCACCACTCTGATGGCAGCTTTGGATATGAGGGGATCAATCTGCCTCACAAAATACAGGGTCTATTTTATACCGGAATGTCCACTTTGACAATGCACAGTTTTTAGTAGATCTGAGTTGCAGTCATTTGCTGATGTTGCACAGACATGTCCCACCAGCTCTACCTCTTTCTTAATAGCGTCAAGCCATCTCTGGGGGACCCTTGTTAAAGCATCCACCTTATTCTGGCTTGATTTGACCAGTTGCATAGCTGCTGATAAGTTGTATTTGCTTACCAACTTTTCTAATGTGTCTAGCCGCCTTTGAATGAACATTTCACTCAGAGCCTTTGTATGTATCCTGGCCTTCCTCATAAAAGTGACTGCTATCCACTTATGTGCACATGCCAAATTTGTAAACAAATGCAACGCTGTTGCATTCCATTGAAGGGCTATGGTTACCTCTTTAATGACAACGTCCAATTCTGATAGGTTGATATATTGCAATTTCCTACTTTGGACGCAACCACCAACATGCATCTTCCAGGACGATTCCATTGAGCTCAAGGGACACTCTTGTGGTAAGGGAGCTCGCATTAACTCAGACTTTAAATTCACATCCATCAATGCAACATTTGGGATCATCTTGACATACCCTGGTAATGACTGGAAGTGACAAAAGTCACCCTGCATTTGATAAAGGCAGTCACAATGTAGATCCAGCCGCCCAGAGGAAAATGTCCAACTAGTTCCCCACATAATGAGAACACGCTGCTTCATGTAATGTGTCCAGGAATCTCTGGGAGTTCAATTCCATGTTTCCAGTAAAGTATATTATGCTACCCCAGGCCTGCAAGCCAAGCACCGTCCTCCAGTTGTTCCAGGTTTTTACAGTTGAGCCCAAATTCAGCAAGATGCTGTCTCAGCTGTGCAGCATCTACTATGGTTTTGTTGGTGCAGATGTCGTCAATGTAAGTTGATGTCGCTTGGCGAATTGTCTCATCCTTAGTTGATAAGATACTGTTTCCTGACACAGCTTAACTTTTGGTGATTGACGCTGATATAATGCAACAAAATAAACACGTGACTTTAACACCATTGAATTAACTTAGCTTCATTTACCAGTGCAATGTTCAGGACGCTGAAATCTGGCACTAGGGAACAAAGAGTTTAAGATATGCTGCAGTAGCGTGCAGAAGTGAGGGAGGCAGTGAGTGCAACGGCTTTGGGCATCCATATCAGGTGGGCATCCATTCAAAGAGTGAAATAAAAGTTTAGTTTATATTTAATTTGAATGAAGTGCTTATTTAATGTTTCATCTGTTTTACATCTTTAAAATGACTTCCTTTCTCACATTTCTCAGTAATAGGCTCTATAGCTCCCTCCCCCTACTTGGGTCTTAGGGGCATAGAATCAAACATCATCACTCGGGCATCACCAAACATCATCAAATCTCTGCAGGTCAATAGAAGGAATAAATATTATTGTTTTGAGCTAAAAGGAAAGGAGGTGAAATTTTGGTCAGCATACATGTTGACTGCTTGCTCAATAGCAAGTGAAAGAAACACATGTTTGTGTGTAGTAGAGAAGAGTGGGGTTGATTCTCGTTAGTTCAGAAAGGGTGAATGATATTAATGATAATTATGGTTTTTATAACTATTTTACTGTTTATTTATAATAGTGTAGTTATTTTAATGGACACAAGTTTAATGTCTTGATTTTGTAACAATTTGCGAAGTCAGGCAAAGAAAAGCACAGCCTGAAAAGAGTAAAATTGATAAATAGGATGGTCTTAATAAGATCAGGTGAGAAGATAGGGTCAGAAAATATCCTCAAAAATTGCCCCCCTCCACTGCTTCAATGAGACATAAAGGAGTAAGTTCACAGCCGCCACATACAAACAAACACATGTGTATATAATGCATTGACAGAGTAACAAAGAAAATTTAATAAATAAACATTTTTTGCATAAAATAAATGCATTTTTCATGATTAGATCATATATATATTATGAAATGGACAAAGTCCAACAATTATTTTCATATACTTATTGTTTATACATTATTTTTATAGATACAAATATTTAAGTAAATGCACCGTTTATGATAAACAGAATATTTACCGGCCTGAATGTCCAAGAAACGTCAAAGAAAATATGTGTCCTCTGACAGGAATTGAACCTGTATCCTACACAGAACTGTCATATAGCCTTACGTGCTATGCCATTTAGGTACAGGCTTTTAGCCTACAAATTTCCCATGATTTCCTTCAAACGTCCATATCTGTTTGAAGCATATCTTAACATAAACAAATAACGTCATATATTAATTAAATGGACTAAATCCGACAATTATTTTAATATATTTATTGTTTATATGTTAATTTTATAGATACAAATATTTAAGTAAATGCACTGTTTATAATAAACAGTATTAAAAACATTTACTGGCCTGAATGTCCAAGAAATTTCATAGAAATTCCATGTTATAATGCAGTGCTTGTTATACCACACTTGAATTCAGTTTCCTCATTGCCAACTATTATAACTCCCTATTGTAGGGTTTTTGTTATAGCACACACTCATACTTGGTATAAGGTAATTCATTAAGGTATTCTCTATACATAAGGCTTAGGCTACTGCCATAACGCTGGTATTGTTAGTATAAAGACTGACTCCAATATGACTACCACACATCCTCATACCATGGAACACTTTATTGTATTGGATAAGCCTATAGAGTCACCAGAGGTGTACTCTTAACTCCACAACAGTAATCAATCCTAACTTGGCATCTTGACTTCAGTCACTTTCTCACTGATATGAAATGGC